>JAQFVV010012449.1:6429805-6862066 GCA_028023455.1 Epiperipatus broadwayi | reverse complement strand
GGAAGCAGATTCATTACTTTTTACTTATCTAAGTAGTTCATTCTACAATTTTGTGATTTATGGCATAAATTAAATATTTATTGGGTTATACTAAAGTGTGTCCTCTTTGAAAGATTTTAATGAGCATGATTAAAATTTTTGTCACAATCATTTTTATCAGTGCAGGTAAATATAGATATTAGTTCGTGTGTGTATATATAAAGATGAAAGAAAGAAATAGAAGATATAAAAAAAAGTTGCACATCCTTCTTGAGGAATTATAAGAGGAGGGAAAGTATAGAGAGATAATATTAACAAAAGAAAAAGATGAGCAAATTCTTTTATTTTCACTACTATTATGCCACCTAGGATAAGTTTTACTAATCAATAGATATCTGGTGAGTAATAAATGTTTATTCACTGTTGTTCTATCCAAAACTGAGGATAGGGTGTAATAAATGTTTATCTACTGCTGTCCTATCCAATTGAGCTTTGTAATTTTTTTTCTTTCTTGAAACTGTACTTGGATCTAATGCATCTTTCCTCTAGCAGCCCTTTCTGATTTCTTTTGCACTATCAAGCTACCAGCCCAAATTGAAAAACGTTTTAATTTTATCAATACAAACATCTTTACTTGCATAGTTATATAGTACCTGTTCAGTTTCTATATATTACTGGTGATCTTAGGTTTTTTTTTTATAATCTTAGGCACTTTTATTCTTTGCCAGAATTAGTATAAAATCAATACATCAGATTACCAAAAAGATGTCACATAATCTTAGTTTATACATTAATATTCATTAGCAAATTCTTCCCATCTCACTACTTTTATAAAAGTGTCTACAGTTACCATAATAATAGCAACTATCTGGAAAAAAAAGTTTTTTCAAATTGGGCTGGTAGCTTGAAAATATAAAAATTAAAAATGACTACTAGAAATTAGATGCATTATATATAAGTACAAAGTTCAAGAAAATCTTAAATAGCATCTCACAGATGAAAATTATAAGCTAGAAACTAGTGTAGGACCATTTGAATAGTACAGTATTGCACAAGGATTTATTGAGCAAAAACATTTCGCAGCTATGATTACTAAGGCTTGCACTAGATGGCACAAAAATAGTGAAAATGAAAAATCAGCAATATATAAGCAAAGATCTTGTGATGTCTTCTTGGTCATATAAAGAAAAAGTTTGCATATCACAGTGGTTTTATACACTTATGAATTTGTAATAGTTGCATTATATTGCAATGCCCCTTGGCAGAATGACAAACCCAAGAACTATTTTAGATTGAAGTTCATATCTCATTTCTGGTCAAATGTTATGATTTCTTCACTAATTTAGTTATTATATTGTATAGATATACATATTTTGTGCATAAATTTAAGATATTTATATAATATCCAATTGTTATATCTTTTTTTGAAAACTAAATGCATCTAATAATAAAGTAGTAAATTAAAGTGTATGATTAGACTGCCACACCCATATTATTCTACTAAGAATATTAATTATAAGATAGTTATTATTCGACTTTCAAGCCCTTGGACGCCATGTTAAGAAAAATTTATAATAAATGTTTTGAATTAAGCTTAGAGCTTTTGAAGCCTACTTATGGTCTCATATTCATAGCACCGAGAATTAACTAGGCTTCAAAAGCACAAGCTTGGTTCAAAATGTATTTATTCTAAACTTTTCTTAACATAGCACCCAATCATTTGAAAGTCGAATTTACAGTTGCATAAGAAAATTGCTACTTGAGTGAATTAAAATAGTTATTAAAAAAAATAGATAAAAATTTAAAAGAACTTTAATAATAAAATTTGCCTCTCCCAAAAGGAATGAGATAAAATTATATATGCAATGCAATTGGACATTTATTTGACCAATATAATAATTCATATTAGCCATTTTGATATATGATACAATGTTTGTGGTACTCATATGCTTGCTGTCTCCCACAAACTTTCAATTAAAAATAGAAAATTAAAGTAGAACTTACATGGTGTTTACTAAAAAACAAGAAAAAGTAGGGAGGCTTCTAGACTTAACCTTTTTGCTCTACTTAAGTAATAATTTAGTTCATGGCTGTCAAATTTATTTCAGCTATGGGCCATTGTTCAAAATCATAGAATTCATATGGGCCATATGTTATGTTTTAGTACATTACCCATTCTGCTTTTCATATTTCTAAGTTTTTAATATGTAAATAAATAGCTTATTTTTAATACCAAAATTTCTTTTGTTACACTATTGAAAAATTAGAATTAAAATAAAAAATATATGACCAATAAATAATCAAAAAAAAATATACCAAAAGAACAAATAACAGTATCATTATTGATAAAACAGGCAAAACTCAGTATATGTATTACCACACACAGCAAGCTATAGTAATCAATGGATGCCAGAAGGCTTGTGCATAAAATCCCCATCTAGTGCCTACTCATCCAATATTCCCAGACTAGTTTCTGGCTTATGGCCTTCATCAGTGAGGAGCCTTGGATCTGAGAGTACTGCACCTAGATCTGATCATGTGCTGTTTATCATTATTGATATTGATTGATAGTAATACTTAGAGGAGTATTTATTACCCAATTTTAAAAAAATATTGGTTTATACTATTTTGTCAAAAATTTTCCATTGTTTGCTTCCCAGCTAACTTTTCAAGATTTGGAGATACTGATTGTGAACACATGATGTTTTATTTTGCATGAAAACAATTGTTTGCATAAGTATGAACTTCCGAAATAATCTCAGGGTAGTTATTTTTCAGTATTCCAACTTTTCTATATTTTTCTTTAAATTTTAGTCATTCTGCATGTCAATCCAAGTTCCATTTGTAAGAAACGAGTTACAATTTTGAAAAAAAAAAAAAAATTTGTAAAAAGAGAAAATATTTTTTGTTTCTTCTTGAAATCTTTGAAGTGCTTACCAAAATTGTCTTTAAACTGTTGAAGCAATATTTAAAAAAGTACAATTTTGACTGTGTTTTAAATTGTTCACACATAGGTAACTAAGTTAAGATACCAATTTTCAGGTGATTTCCCATCAGAATCTATTTCTATACAAAACTTGCCATTGTATTGTACATATTCATAACTAATTGATCTTTTCTCTGTATAATATATATGACTGACAACTTATAATATATATGACTGATAACTAACTGTTAGGTTATTTTTGTACATATCAAAGTCCTCCTCAGTGCACATGTGCAAAATTGTTAATGCAACAGTGTTTTTACTGAGATGATTGATTTTTGTAAGTATAAACTTTTTTTATAGTGTTTTGTTTTTTAATTTATTTTCTGTGAATAAAACAACAAACAAAAAATTTTAGAACTGAATTAAAGACGAATTTAATAAAATTAATCATAATTTAAAAGCCAATATATCTTTTCGAAAGACTTTATCATGTGGTTGTTGAAGTGTTAGTATTCATTCATTTTATATTTAAAAAATCTAAAGCGCATGTGCAACAGTTTAATGCTGTTTAAAATTATAATTTAAAAGATTGTAAAAAAAAAGTATATAATAAATAGGAACAAATTTACAAGCTTTTTATGGACCACTAAATTTTTTCTGCAAACCACCATGGGAACAGAATCAAAATGGTTTTGGATTAGTTGAAGTTTTGTCGTTTTATTAAAGTTGTCATTTTGAAAAATATATAATGATTATTTAACATCAACTTTCCTAATTATCAAACATTTTATATGGTAATTGGAAAAAATATAATTAATGAGATGGGGACTAACCTACTTACATATAAGACACAAACAGGCATAACTCAAATGACATACAAAGATCTATCAATGATGATACATCCCAAAATAAAATAATGGTACCAATTGAAAATGCATTCATTTATAAAAATGTTAGAAATATGTTCTTAGATGAATTATTGGTTTATACAGGCATCAAATTTCTGTATGGGCTATTTCCAACTATACTTCTCAAAAACAGTTGGAAAAACTTGTAAATTATGTGGATTTCATATTGATTATTGTTCCTTTTTTAATAACTTAAGATCAAATTTAATCCTCTCCAATAACCCATTAGGGAAAATTTTAACATCCAAGTTTTTTGACAGATGATAAAAGGCAATATGAATTGTAATATCACTTTTGAGATTTATGTGTTTAGTAAGATGTAAGGCAATTTTCCAAAACAAACCATGTTATTCTGTTATAAAAACTTAAAATACTTACCAAAACACTAAGATTTGTAGTGCAATCGTGGGATTATTTAATTCACTGGATCCATTTTGTCTTCAATGAAATCCAGGTTCACAAATTGCACACTATCACCAATGAAGACCTGCTTTCTGTGTGATAATACATTAAATACTTACATTGAGAGTCATATAAGAAAAATAACCAGCAAAACACATCAATGTCTTTTATAAACACAAGGTATCAAGTTTTGATTTAAAATATGAATAATATTTTTTTTACGTGATATATGTAAATTATTAGATATATTAAAATAAACTAATTTTTAAAATAAATGTAGCAAATAACATTCTGCACATGAATTTATGTTGTAATCAGATGATTTGATATTCTTTAATTTTAAAAATAATCATTTTTAACTAGAAATTGTTTTAAAATACTAACAATCTTTAAAGATAACTCAGACTAAAATGAGATCAGTAAGAAAATAAATGATATTTTACAAAAAAAACAACAACATATAGATACCTGATATAAAAGTAATAGAAATTCACCAGCAAAATGAAATAAAGAATGTGAAAATAATTTTAAATGCGCCATTAGAAGTGAATATTTGGAATTCTATAAAATAATTTCTAAGAAGTTAATATAATTATGAAATGGCAATAAAAGAAAACAAAATTCTCTAAAACAAAACATTTGACATTGAAATAGGTGTTTAGCAATGAAAAAAAGATGGCATTGCTGATAAAAAGATTTGAAGTGTGTGGAAATTTTTTAAAAAAAGTATATACTAATAAGGAACAAAAAACTAAATAATACTTAATATTACAGTTTCACAATTCCAAGAATTTTAGATGAAGAGATGAGACCTACAATTTACTCTATAATGAATAAAAAGCTCAAGGAAATGTTAGAATTATTACAATTTTTAAAAAGAATTGGTAAAGAAGTAGATGTATATTAGATGATAAGAAATATGCAGTAGTGATTTTGATATAAAGAAAGGTAATACTGAAGATATTAGAAGTTACAGATCTAAAAATATTGTCAATGATATAAGATAAATAACACAATTTATCTGGGAATTTTGAATTCAAATTAATCAAAAGAATCTAAATGAATTTAAAAATAGTTATAGTATAATACTTTATAAGCAAATATTAAAAAATATAGACATAATCATATGGGTAAGAATTATCCTTTTGCAGTGGATCTATAGATTATGATAAGCATTTCTGCAGAGATTAAAGCTTTAGAACTTTGAGATATAGATACAGGATAGTATCAAATTTTAAAGAATAATGTAGCAGCTGTGATTACATTTTACTGACATTAATAAAAGAGTATTCGAGGCAGTTTGATTTCTCCAAAAATTATACTGCAGTTGTACAGAAAGTTTTTGACAATGATTATTTTATAAATAATGTTTCAGTTAATATTATAAGATTATAATCAGTAAAATAGGATTAATAACTACTCTTTCTTATTGCATTGCCAAATGTATACCATATAATACTAAATTGTCCATGCACTTTACTACTGTTACACAATGCTTTATTTACCACCCTTTTTTTACAGCTTTGATTGCTCCAGCAATCTTCAGAACTTTATATCTCCTAGCCTCGGATATAAAGTTCTGAAGAAGATTGCTGGGGCAATCGTAACTAAACTGTAAAAAAAGGATGGTAAATAAAGTGCATGGACAATTTAATATTATATAGTAAAATTGAATTAAAGATAAATGCAAATAAATAAATAAATAAGAAAAGCTCAATTATTTTTGCGATATATATACAAATAAAATGTCCGTTAATTAAAAAAAACTATTGTAATAACAATAAAAATAATAAATAAAATGGTAATTAACTATTATATTTATTAATTTTATTATATATATATATATATTTTAATATAATGAAAATGAGCCATGAAAGAATGGTTCTGGTTTAATAATGTCCCACGAATTGTAATGACATTTGTAATAGAATAAAACTGTAACCTAATTATTAATTATCATTTGTAATGAATTGGAAATGAAAATAATAATAATAATAATAATGAAACAATACTGTCTTAAAAATAATATGTCTATATTGAACAAACTTTTTGTTACAGAATAAAATGATGACAGAGGATGAGAAAGATAAATTTTAGTTTTCCTCATGAATTGGGATACCGTTTATAATGATATAAACCTATTCTAAACGTTAAACGTTATTTGCATTTAAACAAATGATTCGTGAATGGATAAAAATAATATACTTAATATGTCCTACAAATTTAAAAGTTATTTATAATAAAATGAGAGTTATAAAGACAAGAAACAAAGACTGTAGCATAACATACAAACTTAAAACACCAATTGTATCAAAGTAAAGTATAGTCCAATAGTTGATCTCTAATTATAATTAAATAAAATAATGCTAACCTAGCAAAGCTATTTTATTAATATACCCTTATTGAATAAACCAATTGCAACGAGATTGAATACTTGATAATAATAAAAAGTTGTATTATCTATAAATTTATGCACATTAATCTATCCTTAATAAGTATATAAAACTTTCTCTTTTGAAATCCTATAAATTCATAACACCACATTATAAATAAAATAAAATACCTCAACAATAAACTATAATATGTAATATATAGACACAGGTATATAATAAGCTTGGATGTTTCAGTTATTACATAGTAAGAGATGTCCGCCTATCCCTTGTATATGTATTAAATGGATTATGTCTTGTACATGAGGGGTCAGATTGATCTTAGGTCAACATGGGTGTGACAAGAATCTCAGCCTCAGGGTGGCCTTTGAGCATTCCATCATCAGATTTTCAATTGGATGGATGGTTGAAGAGTTGGAGTGTGGAGTAGATTGAAGCCTGTCGATTAAAGTATGAGGATTGACTATCTTAATATATATCAGAGCACTTTTATAGCATATATGTGTAGAGATGGTAATCTGAACCAACTGATGATTGCTGGTTTAGCATGAAATACATATATTGGTGATTATTTATCTTTTCAACATATATGTGTTCAAGTGTATCAGTGTTATGAGATAGTGTGGAGAATGGTGGGTCATGTAAAAGTCTGTGCTCATATACCCTATATATTATATATATAGACACAGGTATATAATAAGCTTGTGTGTTTCAGTTAATAAACTATAATGTAATATAATACACAAGATCAACTAATCTCGCATATCTCGCCACCTTTGTCAACTTATAATATTATAAAATAAAATCAACATTTTAAATAATCTTAAAATTTATAATATCCAATCATAACAATAGGAAATCAATGATGGTTTCCCTTTTAATACTTATTCAAATACTATTCGCAAATCACAACAAATTATTCTTCAGTCTAATAATATTAACTTATCTATCTTTAAATTATAATTATCATAATATGTGAAATATTATTAATGTTCTATTATAATCAAATGACGATATTAAAGCCTAATATTTAAACCAAATTTACAATCTACACCAATGAACTTTAAATATAATAAAAGCAAATCACTTTATTTAATGGACTTCAACTATCAATTTTGGTATACTATTACCAATTTTATAATATAATTAGATTACCATCTTTATAACTAAATACTAACTTGATATAATATTTATCCAATAAATAATAGCTTAAAAAAGTATGCAAGCATCCAATCGTAATTGCTTTTGTTTATCTTAAATAATTTCTATATTTGTACTTTGTAAATTATGGAATCAGTTCAAATATAAATTTCTATCCTAATATAACTGACAATTAATTATAACAAACTTCTAATTACTTATTAAATATCTAATAATTCTAAATCAATTTATTACCACATAAAATATATATATCTTTGATCCAAATGATAAAATATTAAATTTAATACAAAGAGAATATGTGATTATATACACATTTACCAATCCTATGGTTCAATTTCCAAATTGTTGTATGATTACTTACAATAAATTATGCAGTGTAAATCAATACATGAATATTATCAGTCAATAGATTTGTATTAAAAAAAATTGAATGAGAACTAAGCAAGTCTATTTGTTTTAAACAAATTTAAAATTTATTAACAATGAATATATATATATATATATATATATAAACATATAATATATATATATATATGACAAACTATAAACATTTAAGATATATATAATCTAATTAGATATTATGAGATATATTCTCCATTGGAATCAATTTAATAAAATAGATGATTGTACATCAAACTTCATCTATAAAATGTTTAATTTAAAATATGTATACCTATGTGGCACAAAATATGTTGAACATATACACCCTTGAAATACAAAAAGTTAATGATATTTCTAATCTTTATAATAAATAATTAGTTGAAATGGAATACAATAAACAATTCAGCCTATTCATTCACCTTGTTCTAAATAAAATATCAATGAATGATTGTTACGATATTCTTTTAAATTCTCATCATTCATAAGTTATATATTACCAAAATAAGCAACCAACAAATAAGAGGATAATATTTTTAAATCAAATTTATAATTATTAAAATTTGAGATAAAAATTTAGATCACTTGACTGTCTTATATTCCAGCATATAAAACAAATAATTATTTAACTTAAGCATAATAACCAGTTATATTAATAAATATTATATAATCATAAACAATACATATTAGCATACAACCTGATTAATCATCCTCCAATATGACACTTCAAATTAATATTACAGTTCCAATGTCTATTGCTTGAATTATAATTAGGCAATATTTTATGACTTCAAATAAAATAGAAGTATCATAAAAAGTTATCCGATAGAAAACACCTTTTATTAATTTTGATATTTTCCAAAGATTAATGTTATCCTTTTGTTTAGCAGTTATTTGATAGTATATGATATTGTGAGTGAAAAGACGCTGGTTTCTGCCACGATGATGCAATGCAAAATAAACCAATTTAAATCTTGTGTTGAAATAACTCGTCAATATCACAAAACTATACCTGCAGATAAAAACAATCATTATATACGATTTTATGTTGTTAGCTTTCATCTTCCATTATTAAAACATAAGCGATATCCACTTTTAGTAAAGAAAGATTCACACAATTTTGAATGCAAAGAATTACTTTTCATTTCTTTAGTAAATTTTTGTTCCCTTATCAAATTCTCAATAAATCTGTCCAGTTTTTTGGGAAAATATTATTTTCACCCCATCATTTTATATTAATAAATAAATAATTTAAAAATAAATTAAAAAAATATATAAAAGAATTTAGATTTGCTTCTATTGAAGTCAGGACATAAGAGAATGAGTTCAAACCATTCAGTTCTATTTATAATCTTTTTAATTGATATAAAAACCAAGATAATGCTCTTTTATAATTCTAATATCAAATTTATCCAATATTTCAAAAATAAAATTTTATTACATAACAATAGTAATAAACAACCAACATATTTCAGTTATTATATCATCATCAATCATTATCAATCCACTGCAGGATGAAGGTCTCTCCAAGTTCAATCCATCTTCTCCAATTTTTAGCTTCTCTTCTTCACAACACCCCTGCACACTTTCTTATTTCATCCATCCATCTCACATGTGGCTCTTTCTGGGTCTTTTACAATCTCTTGGAATCCAGTTTAAGATTTCAGTTGTCCATCTATTATATATAATAAATAATATTTGTATTTCAAAAATACAAATATTCTTTTAATTCAACACATATTAAAACAATTTATGCTACATTCTTATCATATTATACTGAAAATATATCCCCAATATAATATTACATACATCATATAAACAAAATAACAGGCATACTTAAAACATTAAATATTCACATGTATTATTTGTAATCTACTATTTGTGAATGCAATAACCAAAGTACATGTAAGAAAGAAAAATAACTTTATCAAAATATATACTTTATTATTTATGTGTGTTTTTTTAAAATGAGTAAATTCATAATTTTTATATCACAATTAATAATAAATATTTCTTGCTTTCAAATTCTTGTTGTCACAGTAACATATTTCAATGCTCTTAGATCAATACATTCACTATTAAAATTAATTAAGAAAAATTTTACAACTGACATTTCACCACATATTGAAATTTAGTTCAAATTTCAGTAGATACAATATATAATATTTTATAACAAAAACATTTTATTTTCTGTGTACTAAAAAGTTTAAAAATAATTGTTTTTTTTCCAACTACAATTGAGGGTTTTTATATTTAACTATGTGGAGTTCAGAAATTAATTAATTCTGGTAATTGAATTAATTAATTTCTGGACACCCCATGCCTTTATTTCAAGTTAAATATAAAAATCTCAATTGTAATTGAAGAAAACAATTATTTTTCAGCTTTCTAATGCATAGTAAATAAAAGCTTTTATTATAAAATATTTTAGATATATATTATTTTTAATTTTTTAATATTTGGATATTTTGTATAGTTATTGCCATTTAAAACTAAGACTAACGATATCATAGTTCGTCCAAATAAAATTTTTGATGCACTAAAAATCTATCTCAATATTATTTTGTTTATGAATGAGACATTTTTTTTAAAAAAATAGCTTTTACAATCAATGAAGCTAAAATTTAAAGCAACTTTTACAATCAAGAGGGGAACAATTTTTTTCCATTTTTATTTAAATTTACCATAATTGCTTTTTATTTTTAGTTTCTTTTTAAAAAAAATACTGCCCTCTTGTGCACATCATTGAAATCTTGAATATCAACATATTTGAAATTTGGTCTGCCAACACTGCTGCAGTAAATAAATGAGGGGATCACCCTGAAATATTTTGTCATATGACATTGTCATTAATTTCTAACATATATACAAAATTTTAAAGAAATACATTTGATAGAAGTTCAGTCAAGCCACAAACTATGTTATATTTTGTTCCAAGCCTCTTTCTTGTTCAATGTATATAGCATATAATATTCATTTGTTGATAAATATTACTTGATTAGAATGGAATATATATTGTTTATTGAATTGCAATGTGCATAAATTAGTTGTCAACACATACATATATAAATAGCACAGATGCTTTTTATATGTATGTATAAACAAAAAAATTTAAAATAAAATAATTAATAAAAAGTTGAGGGGAATATATTTTCATATATTCTACTGAGTATTCACTTATGCTTTTACTGAAGCAAAAAAAAAATAAGGAAGAAAACTCTTATTTTTAAAACACTGGCAATTTTTTTTTCAATAACTTTATATTTTTTTTTTAAATAAACTTATATTGTCTATACTAAACTTAATGTAATTATAAGGGACTTAAAGTCTGAGTTCAAGTCCCTTATAATTACACTAAGTTTAATATACATGTATTTAAATATTACACACTCAGCCTGTATTCTGCCCATCCCTTTTCTGTACAATTAAATGCACTTATTAAGATCCTATGTGTGAGGGGTCAGAGTGACTTAAAGTCAACATGGGTATGATAATAATATTGGCATCATCAAAGACTTTGAGCATTACTTCTTCAGATTTTCAATGATATGGATGGCTTAAAAATTGGAGAGTAGAGAAGATTGAAACTTGTCTATTAATTAAAATTTGAAGATTTGCTATCTTAATATAAACTGAGTAGTGGTTGTATATATGTGTGGGAGATGATGATTGGATTGACTGAATAATGATTGTATATATGTGTGGGAGATGATGATTGGATTGACTGAATAATGATTGTATATATGTGTGGGAGATGATGATTGGATTGACTGAATAATGATTGTATATATGTGTGGGAGATGATGATTGAATTGCTGGTTCAGCGTGAAATATGTATATTAAAGGTCATTTATCTTTTTCACATGTATGTGGTTATATGTATCAGTTGTATAAGATGGATTAGATAACTGTGGGGAGTTTGAAAGTATGAGTTCAAGTGCAGCTGCTATTACTATATGATTATTCATATAGTATACGAATCATGGATGGGCTGCTCACCAACACGCATTAGCCAGCGTGGCGAGTTTATTGGCTTTTTACCTCTGAGTTTAAGATCAAGAAACACCATGGTCTTTCTTCTCAGTTGCCAGATAAGGCAGAATAAATATTTGTGTAAATGATAAATATTTTCCAATAAATATATACAACTATGACAAAAATAAATCATGGCCCTTATTCCCAGGAGGCCTAAAGTCAACAACCAAGGCAGTGGTTGGTGGGTGAAGGGTGCTAAGAATACCCTGATTGCGAACCCAGGCCGCCATTATTTAGATACAACTGCAGATCACTTTCAAGTGAAGGAAGATTGCAAGAATTAGAAGAACTGTCTTATATTAAATGGGACATTATTGGATTTTGTGATTAGAAGAAAAGGTGAAGAGACAATTGATTTAAAAAGTGGACATGTACTCTATTATGAAGGCACAAATATTGGAAATACAAGTGGAGTAGGATTCGTTATAAAGTGGAAGAACATTGTAAAGATTGATGATATATCGAACAGAGTGGCAAGATTAGTTATACAACTTAATAGTTGATACCAAATGCAGATAATTCAGGTTTATGCCCCAACAAGTTTTCATAGTGATGAAGTAGTAGATTTTTATATGGATGTACAAAATGCTTTTGATCAGAGTAAACATTTTAAAATTGTTATGGGAGACTTTAATGCTAGAATTGGTAAACAAATAAAAGATGAAAGTGCTGTAGGTAATTTTGGTTATGGTAATAGAAATAAGAGAGGACATAGACTTGTGGAGTTTGAAGAAAAAGAAAAACTTTATATTATGAATTCTTTTTTTGAGAAAAATGTTAAAAGGAAATGAACATGGAAGCATCCAAATGAAGGTACAGCAGAATTGGATTATATTGTGACTAACACAAAATATATATTTCAAGATTGTAATGTTCTTAATAAATTTAACACGGGAAGTGATCATCATTTAGTAAGGTGTAAGATACGTGTTAATACAAAATTAGAGACAAAAATGATTAAGAAAAACAATATTTACAGTTGATATTCCTAATCTTCAGAAACATTCTAATGAATTTAAATTAGAACTTACAAATCAGTTTCAAGTATTAGTTGATTTTGAATATGATTCAGATTTGAATGAAATTAATCATTATGAAAATAACTGATACACTTTTAAAAACTGCAACAAAGATAGTTGGTAGAAAAAAGCAGCAATTGACTAATAAAATTTTTACTGAGACTAGAATTTATGAAGAAAAGAAGGAATATGAAGATATACAAAAATGATGCATTAAAAAAGATTGAATATCTCGAATTTTGTAAAATGGTGCGGAAAAGAGTTGAAAATGATATAAGAAAGTATAACTGTGAACTAGCAAGGAAAGCTGTAGAAGAAAATAAAAATCTCAAGAATGTAAAACAACATTTTGGTATTGGTAGGAAATTTATATCTGCAATAAGAAAAAAAGATGGAATTATTACTAAAAAGAGAGATGACATCATGAAATGGGTAGAAGACTTTTATCAATAATTATATAGTAATAAAGAACAAGTATCTCCTATATCAGGAGTGGACAAATAGTGGCCCAAGGGCCACATGTGGCCTGCCAAGACAATCAGAAAAATCCGCCTTGAATTGAGATTTTCTTCCATGCGTGACCTAAGATTCATCTCGTATTTTCCACTAGAATGGCCACATTTGTCTTTGCATGCGCAGTATAGATACAATGTGCAGTGCTTTTCCAGTTGATCTGGTTAATTTCAATTTTGTCTTTGCATTAGCAAATATATACATTTCCAACTTTAGTGAAACCATGAACCCTCCGAAAAATATAAAATTGGTGATGAATGTCATGTGTTTAATGAAGAATGGACAAATTTCTTTGTAATACAGGAAATAAAGTAGTGTGTTTATTGCATCATGAAAAAAAGGTGCGGCCCTCAGACTAACCTTTGCTTCCACAAAGTGGCCCTCCACCAACCTGTGGTCCCTGAGCCAAAACAATTGCCCACCCCTTTCCTATATCTATTACATCTTCTGAATTGCCCAGAATTTTAAATGAAAAAGTGAGACATGAAATTAAATGTATGAAGAAAAGAAAGGCTCCAGGTAATGGTGGAATTATAATTGATATATTAAAAGAAGCAGGTGAAGAAATAGAAATTTTTTTAACAAAGTTATATACCAAATATCTAAATGATAAAGATGTACTAGATGATTGGAAGAATGCAGTAATATTAATATTTAAAAAAGGTGATAAAGAAGATATTAGAAATTACAGACCTATCAGCCTTTTATCAGTTTTATACAAAGTGATTACCAAGATAATTACAACTCGTCTACAGAAAACATTGGATTTCGACCAACCAAGAGAACAAGCTGGATTTTAAAGTGGTTTTAGTACAGTAGATCATATCCAGGTACTGAGAGAAGTTATAGAAAGGATAAATGAATATGAATTGCCATTATGTTTTAAATTTGTAGATTATGAAAAGACATTTGATTCTATAAACATTTCTTTAGTGATTAAAGCATTGGATCATAAAGATATAGATCCAGGATATTGTCATATTTTAAAAAATATTTGTAAAAATGCAACAGCAACAATTAGATTACTGGGAAAGTCAACATTGAGAAGGATGTAAGACAAGGTGACTCCATATCTCCAAAACTTTTTACAGCAGTGCTGCAAGAAGTATTTTGTAGATTAAAATGGGAAACTAAAGGAGTGAAATTAAATTATTTGTCATTTAGATTTTGCAGATGATGTAATTGTTTTTGCAAATAATGCTTCAGAGCTGCAGGAAATATCAGATGAAAGTAGGACTAAAGATAAATGTTAAAAAGACTAAAGTAATGTTTAATTGATTTGCTCAAAATGTGAAAATAGATTATGATGAATTAGAAGAAGTAAACAGTTACAAATACCTTGGTCAGATTATTAATACAGATGGAAACATAATGGAGGGAATTAATCATAGAATTAAACTTGGTTGGAGTGCTTTTGGTAGAAATAACCTGATACTAAAAGGAAATATGACTATGTGTTTGAAAAGGAAGGTTTTTAATAAATGTGTTTTACCAGTTCTTACTTATGGATCTGAGACTTGGACACTTAATAGAAGAGCAATTCAGAGACTTCAGACCACTCAGAAAAATATGGAGAGATGCATGTTGGGAGTAACAAGAAGAGATCGAAAACGCAATGTATGGGTAAGAGAACAAACAGGTGTTACTAACCTCATTGAAATAATTAAAAGATTGAAGTGGAGTTGGGCTGGATATATTGCTAGAAGAGATGATAGTAGATGGACAACTGAAATCTTAACCGGATGCCAAGAGATTGTAAAAGACCCAGAAAGAGACCACATGTGAGATGGATTATGTGAAGAGAAGCTAAAGATCAGAGACGGAATGAGCTTGGAGAGGCCTTCATCCTGCAGTGGATAATGATGATATAAATATATTAAGTGTAATAATGCTCAAGGCTAAATGGGTTCATAAATAATCATTAAAACCAGTCAACACTTAGACAATCCCTAATATCAATATCAACAACTTCAAACTGTTGTCAAAGCAACCTCCTTTTAATAATAAGGATGGAATTCCTCTCTTACTTATATAGACACTAAGGATATTAACTTGACCAGAGATTGAAATTATTGAGACAAAGATGTTTAAATAAACCTCTTTAATAACTATATTAAAATGTATTATTTGTTGAAACGAAGTATATATAAACCAACTCATTTGCAAAGCACCCACTTCAAAACGGGCTTCTGAAAAAAGAAATCGACAATCACAAATGGTATCAAGAAAAATGCTCACGAGAATGGTTATAAAGGAGAATATGTTAATAGGTCATAAAATGAACAACTTATTTCATGATAAAAATTAACATTTAAAGGCACTTGTAAATATCTATTTACTAAAATGAGTGCTAAATTTTAGGTTTGATAATGTAATCAAAAATTTTTTTGTAAATTTTATGCATTAAAAATGAATGATTGATGACCGATTCAGATTTAAATTTCATTAATTTTTTTAAAGCTTTTATTTGTCTATCTGGATAAAATCTTGCAACTCAATTTTTTACCCATTTGTTTCTTTTTTAGGTTTGCAAAACAATTTTAACAAAAACTTAAAAATAATCTTTGTAACGCCATCTAGTGGTATTAAATTGTATCGAATCTTTATTCCCATTTTCTCAAACTATGTAAAATTAATATGTATACTGTACATTTAAAGAAACACTTATTCACATAAATTTTCTTCAGCTTTCAGTATTCTTGGCATCATGTGACCAATAAAAGCATGGGATAAAGAATTTTAAGTTAAAAAGTGTAAATGCAGATCATAAATACTGCGAAAGCTGAAGAAGTCAAGCGTTGGTAGCATAGCGGTTAGCGTAACTGCCTTCCAAACAGCCATC
Organism: Epiperipatus broadwayi; assembly: GCA_028023455.1. Classification (NCBI taxonomy): domain Eukaryota; kingdom Metazoa; phylum Onychophora; class Udeonychophora; order Euonychophora; family Peripatidae; genus Epiperipatus; species Epiperipatus broadwayi. Next base: position 6,845,510 of record JAQFVV010012449.1, on the reverse strand, counting down.
CCGCATCCCCTTCGACATAAAAAAAATAAAAGCTTAAGAAAATTCACTTTTGAATGCATTTTATTTTTTTTAACTTTTTAATGCATTTGTATGAGTAAAAGCATTATTATTATTTTTAAAAACATTTTTTCTTACTTTTAATTTTATGTATGTAATGAAAAGTTCATAATTGTTCCTTTGCTGATCAATAACGACTTAATCGAGATACGCAGCAAATCTGTTATGGAAATAAATTTCAGACGGTGATTAGTACTATTGTTACGTAATATTTAATTTATTAGCTTTCAAATAAAAAAAAAAGAAGCTATAATATAATGCTATTCAAACAAATATCTTTACAATAAAACATGTGACTGCCAATTATTGGTCATAGTGATTATTCATTTGTAGAGCAAAGCCATAGCCAAAAATGAAAATTATGATTATATTTTTTTGCCACAACGTGAACATTAATTAATATACTTTTACTGTTTTTGTTTTTATTGCACCTATCTTCTATCAATTCATATAGTAGCAGCAATAAAGTGATGGATTACTGCATATTTTCTCTTCTTTATTTAGAATAAAATATCTGATAAAGTGATTATCGGTAGCAAGCCAAGTCTCTAGTAGTTTAAAAAACGGGAAACAAATGCTTGGAGTTTTTTGTCGTTTTCTTGGTAAAGCTACTGCTCTGCATTTCTTTTGTTGTACTGGTTGATCTTTTTCAGTATTAAGCTTCAAGTTGATTCTCAAGGCATATGCAAACCCCCCCCCCCCTTCATTCAAACTAGAAATCACTGGAGTATCATATCATATACTGCTCATCTCTATGGCATTAGAACAGTTGACATTTTCAGTGCTGCAACATCTTATTGGTTCATATCATAGCTAGCATAATTTTTCATTTGTATAATTTGAAAGAAGTCAAAAGATTATTAGTCTTTCATCAGATTATTTTTTTAGGCCATCTTATTTAGTCTCTTTTTTGGTAGTTGGTTTGTTTCTCTGGTCTAGGAACCATACTAAGATTTATATAGAGTTATCAATCTAACAAGAACAGTGATTTTCAGTAATGGCAAAGTGTTGTTATATCACTGCAAAAGTTACTGCTTTGTGTGCAATGGATTACTTTTCAACAAATCTTATTAGACTCAGGATAATAAAGTATCACCATTACATGTCTTATCCATTTATTGACAGATATTCTTGCATATATTATGAAGTAAAACCTGTCCCATTATCAGAAACTATTTCCAGGAATCTATGATAAACAACTCCTGTCTTACAATTTGGAACCCGGCCTACCTAAAATATATTATCACTATAAAAATGTGGCTCTGCAAAATCAATGAATACAATCAAAGTTTCCAATTTTTTTGGGGGGGGGGGGGCATTTGAACTATCAATTAACACTTAACTCTCTTCATTCTCATTATCTTAGCAAGAGCTTTTGCTTTCATGTTAGGATGTCATTTGGGAAGCTCAAGGACTTTTTTTTTGTCTGCTAAAAGAATGAGTACTGTCACTGATTAAGATAAACTTACATTTTCATGTACATTCAAAATTTGAGGCGAAACATTACTAAGATAATGCAGATCTAGTTTATTTAGCATGGTATGTCACATGTGCTATCAATATAATTCAAATCTCTGCTTGAAGAGGTTTGCATCTGTTTTGAATCCTTGATAATATGTGAATATCTTTGCCAGGTTTATCGAAGCTTATTGCTTCCAATGTAACAATTTATGTTTCCCTCCATAACTAATTCTTTATTCTACAATATTTTTAAAATTCATTGACATTCTCAAGTAAAACAATAAATATGTAAATAATGTAAAGAAGAATAAAATATGAATTAAAAACATCTGACAAATATGTATTTATAGAGAAAGTGTGAATGGCAAATATATATAAAAAAAATACAGAATAAGTAGATAATATAGTAAATATAAGAAATAATGAATATAAAAAACTAAATAAAAAAAAAGACTGTTGGAAAAACTAGAAGTAGGAAAATAAATCATAAATTATTTAAATAATATTAATAAGTAAAATAAAAGATTGGAAACAAATCCTTCAAATGAATAATTTGATCTGAATTTTTTTTCTCATACTGCTGTAATAGCTTTTAAATAAATTTAACAAAAGTTTTTTTAATTAACACAGGCAAAACTCTCCATACAGTAGTGCCAACCAGAATAATCAATGGATACCAGAAGGCTTGTGCATAAAATCCCCATCTAGTGCCTACTCATCCAATATCCCCAGACTAGCTTCTGGCCTTCGTCAGTGAGGAGTTTTGGATTTGAGAGCACTGCATCTAGATCTTAGAATCCAATGCAACCCTCCAGCAACCACCTTTTATCTCTACTTAACTACAAAACTATGAGAATAAAATTGAAAACAGCATAATATTTTCAATTTAAGCTCAATAGCTTATATAGTCATATGGGTCTGAACCCAGTTCAGTACCCATAAATTTTGGTGTCTTTGGCTCTTTAACAACCATAACCACCACTATCCTATTAGGCAGGATCGGGGATATTGGATGAATAGGCACTATATGGGGATTTTATGCACAAGCCTTCTGGTATCAATCGATTACTCTGGTTGGCACTACTGTATGGAGTTTTGCGTGTGTTAATAACAGAAATGTACGAGCACAAGAAAGTGATGTTTAGTGGTTTAAAAGTTTTTTTATTAAGGATATGTTATTATTAGTATTATACCAGTAGAAAGATGTAAAAAAATGACGTTTAATATAGATTAATTTGTTAATCTGAAAGTAAAAGTACTTGTTGTTTTCCTGAAGATTTGTGATGATAATGTTTTACTTATATTTTTATATTGGACTATTTCCATCATCTACTATGAGTATTGAATGTCTTTAAAAAAATTTAACTTTATTTAAATATTCAAGACACATTCAACTGTTAGTAATAGCACATCAAACAGGTTAGTATATGCACAACATTTCGAGATGTATTATTCTCCCCTATTCTTCAGGTGTTATTGGCCTGACCAATGACAATACTAGCATGGGATTCAAACCTGGACCCTTAGATGCTTGAGCATTGAATTTTAAAATAACGCTCTAACTGGCTCAGTTAGTGTTACCTTGAAATTCAATACTCAAGAATCTAAGGGTCCAGGTTCAAATCCCATGCTAGTACTGTCACTGGTCAGGCTAGCAACACCTGAAGAAGAGGGGAGAATACCTCTTGAAACGTTGTGCATATACTAACCTGTTTGATGTGCTATTACTAACAGTTTTAAATGTATTTGGAATATTTAAATAAGATTAAATTTTTCTAAAGACGTTCAATACACATATTAGATGATGGAAATAGTCTAATATAAAAATACAACTATAACTACTTGTCTCTTATAAAGACAGAATGAAGTTACAAACTATATACAAAATCCTCAGATATTGTTTTGCATGTGTTTAGAATCGAACTGATTATATATATTTCCTCCAAATTTTTTCTTTGTCCTATTAAATAAAAACAGATGGATCGATTAACTCTTGTCCTTAAAGCATCAAAAACAACTGGAAATTAATAACATTAATTACTTATTTTAATATCTATTGAATATAAGTTTACACTTGTCCTATATGCTAAATATTTATTTTTCTTGCTATACAATATTCTTATGATTTAGAAAGTAAAATTTTAAGCAATTAATCCTTTGTAAGTTTAATATTTTGGATATTTTTGATAAAAGTATTTAATTAAAATATTTTATTCGCCCCTACTGCTTTCTTGTACAAAATTCTCATTAGTTTTTAAAACTTTTACATAAACATCAAAAAAAAAAAAGGAAGACATAATTATAAAATTAGTTTAACAATTTTCTCGATTAAGTCAAAGTAACAAACTAAGAAGAAAAAAAAAATGCACTTAGCCATATTAATTTTGGTACTTTGGCATTAGAGCTGCGACACAGGGCATATATTAGACCTCCTGCACCTGATCACATTCGTATCAATCCGCTGATAACTTTGTAATCTCGGGATCTGATCTAAATAACATGGATCTTGTACATGACTTAAAAAAAAAAGTTTTTCATGTATATTCGCAGGGATTATTTTCTTTCAATTTGACGTCATCATGACATTACACATTTATGGTGGGTGTGAAAAGGCCTCCTATATCCTCTATGCTATGTCGCAGCTCTAATACTAAAGTATCTTAATTTTAATTAATTTCATCCAAGTATATACTAATTATTATTTACCAATTACAATAAATTATATTGCATTATCATTCAATATACAATAAAATAAAAATTTGTCTATACATTTTCATAAAAATTCAAATTTTTTAACTGTTATGGAATTTATCTTTTACGTAATACATTAGTCTAATGGAAAATCTTGTTCAATAGAAGTCATATTTTTTAAGAAACATAAATGGCATTATCTAATTTATATTAAGATTATTTATGTAGATTTGTATGCAAAATAAACAAAATTCTTGACTTGTATTATTAATTACTGTGAACTAATTTAAGATAGTAATATTTTCTTTGCAATATTAAAATTATTAAAACTAATACTACTATGAAGTGAATAATGATTATTATGCCCATATTAATATATATTGTCCATATCTTATTTGAAATTATTTCTCGTATTTTGGGATGGAGTCATATGTAGAACTTTATAAAAACACTTGTGGATTTTGGGGCAGCTATGTAGATGTACAAAAATATAGATAAAATTATATTTCAAAAATGCAGTGGCCAATTCATTTTAGGAAGTCTTTCAGTCAATGTCTGCAAGTTATAATTTTATAGTTTTCTGTCTAGAATTAGTCCTTGAATCTAGGTAATGAAAAGTGTAGCATAATTTTTTATATTATGTAAAAATTTATATCATTATCAAGTTCTAAAAGTAAACAAACAAGGAACTACATATTTGGCAGTTATTTATTTGGACAGTTCTTACGGTATTATTAAAAATTTCATTAAAATATTAATGATCATGGTTGCCTTACAAACAACGGTGAGATGCTTGATAGAGAAATTTATTAAAAAAAAAAAAATTTATTTCAGAAGTAAAAACTGTTTACATGAGATTACAAAGTTTAAATTAACATTTTTCATTTTTACATTACTAATGACAACAACAACAAAAAACATTATTGTAGTAATTTATCATATCTATTTAAAATGATTGTGAAATAAGGAGCAAGTATAAACAATGATTCAAAAACGTAACAAAAACAAAAAATATAAAACAAAATTTTACCATATATCTATAATACAGCAAATGCATTATATATATATAAAAAATTGACAAAAAATATATATATTAATACAGCTCTGGCTTAACCTGTGTAGTGGAAATGCAGCAAAATTATTGTGATTAAAACCAATCACATCAACATTAATTTTTAAAAGATGATAAAATGTCTATCTCATAATATCAAGCATTTAAAAATGAGTTATATTAAGATTTCAATTTTTCTAGTAAAAATATTACACAATAAATCTAAATTGAATTAAATTAACGAAAGACTATCTCCAATTATCTCTCCCCTTCCCACGAATAATTATTTACACTAATATAAGCTGCATTACCACAGCACTGTATATAATAAAAATTACTACAAAATATATACTATTGATATTGTGATTCTCCAAAAGGAACTGGTCGAGGAGGCAGTTGTGAAGGATCTTCCATTTGAGGATTAACTAAAAAAAAACAAAACAATAATATATATATATATATGCAATAACTGACTAATGCACCTAAGAAGTAAATTGTAACCAATCAAATTTCAGATTTTACAGTGAATTCTTAGAATAAAATATTTTGTGTTGTAAACTATTACCTATTATAAAAATGATCAGACCAATCCTCTCTCTATACATATATTTGAAAAATAATCTATTGTCAGATAAGGAAGAAATTTGTAATACAATAAGATCGTTCTTGAATTAATATGTATTGTGAGTGAGGATGGTGGGAAATTTCTACACTGGAGATAGTTTATGGTATAATTATTTCATTCAAGGAATGCACTGTAAAATCTAATTTGATTGGTTTTATATATGTATGCACCTGCACTCAAACATAATACTATATTTTCAATTGAATCTATAAAATAACATTGTCTAAATCTTCTTCCATATCTTAAATACAATTACACCACATTGCTAAAATGATGCTTAAAAAATGACATCTTATTTAGTAATAATATATGAAAACCAATAACAGCTGTTGAAATAAATTTTTAAAAAAATCATAATCATTAAAGAGAAGAAATACTGTAAAAAATCAGAATAATTTTGAATTTATCCATTATGACTATAAAGTTCAAATTTTGTCTAACAAAGATCTTACCCATATGCAATATTTTTACACATGTAATTTTTTCATTCTTTTTCATTATAAGTAAAACAAACAAGTCGGATATTAAATATGTTTAAAATCACTAATAAAACAAAATATAGGGTTTTTTAAAGTTATCAACATTTACAATTTGAAGCTTTGGTAATCATGAAAAAAAAATACCAAAGTAAAACAATATATATGTTGTAGCATAATATTTTGTTACAAATGTTATCATGTTAGGTAAAGTGTGATTGTATATTTTATAGTAGATAAGCAGATCAAGTGATAGGTTTAAAACCAAAGGTAAACTACCATAAAGTCAATATGCAATGCGAGCTTTTTTTTTAAGACTTTAAATATTATTTTTTAGTAAGTGGGAATGAGATTGAAATTGGACAGCACCGGTAAACAAATGGCATTTTCTTTATAATAATTTAAAAAACGATTAGTAAATTGTTTAGCGATGGCTATAAACCATGTAGGCATAGAATAGTTTTTGTTGAATAAACAATAAGTGATAACATAGGTAGTTCAAACCTTATTAAATTATAATATCTACAAGTTCAAAATAAATAAATCATCTATTGAATCAGCAAAAATGCTAGTAATTATAAATATATAAAATTTTTATTACATTTTCGTATAAATGTGCATATTCAGAAAATTAGAAAAGTGTTTTAGAAAGACTGACAAAACAATTCACCGGAAAAATCAGATAATTAAATGATTAGATTTAGTAAATGTTTTTAAAATAACAGATCATTAAACCTAATGAAATTTATTGAAGTTAATGATATTTATTGACTGGGTTTATTACTTTATTAAACTGTGTCAATAAATGGATAAATGTGTTGGATTATTTCCATCATCTATGAGTGAATGTTGAATGTATAGAAAATTTTAAACTTTATTTAAACTTTCCAAATACAAACAACTTGTTAATAACACACACAAATTACATGTTTCAAGTAATATTATTCTCCACTCTTTTTTAGATGTTGCTGGCATGATATGCACAGTGACAGTATTCGCATAGAAGTCAAACTCGCACCTTTAGATTCTTGAATTTTAAGGCAAACACTAACCAACTGAACTATTCTTGAATATCGAATTTTAAGGCAAACGCTCTAACCAATCGAGTTATTCTGTCCTCAGTTGGTTAGAGCGTTTGCCTTAAAATTTGATATTCAAGAATCTAAAGGTGCGAGTTCGACTTCTATGTGAATACTGTCACTGTGTATATCAGGCCAGCAACAATTGAAGAAGAGTGGAGAATACTACTACTTTAAACGTTGTGCAATTACTAACCTGTTGTTTATTTATGTGTTATTACTAACAAGTTGTTTGTATTTGGAAAGTTTAAATGAAGTTTAAAACGAAATTTTCTATACATTTAACATTCATTCATAATGATGGAAATAGTCCAAATATCACATCTAATAATATACCATCATCACAAACCTTCAGACAAATGGATAAATGTATTTCTTTTTTTTTAAATAAGTTGATGTAAATATATTTTATTTTTTATTATTTTGTATTTTAAAATAATTACATGTACAATTGTGAGAAAATATAAAACCTCACCCAATTATTTCCGATGCTTATGGAAACACTCAGGAAATCTACTATAAAGCAACATGCATTGCAGGAAAATTTGATCTCAACTTAAAAAAAAAACTTCTAAACACCAGCAAATTTAAAATAAAAGGACTTTCTTTAAAATTTTCAGTGCAGTCAGTATTCAGTTATGTTTTTATCCAAAATCGACATATTGTACTGACCTACATGAAGATGGTTGGGTAGAGTACATTACCATAGGAGTCTGGCCCAGGCAGGGCAAGGTCTCCATTCCGTTCCAATAACATTAATGGATATATGCTAAATTGAAATATAAAAGGAAAAGAAAAAACAATGCAATTACTTTAATTTTCAGTCAAAAAAATCTGAAATTTGTAATACTGAAATTCTAAAACATCCTATTAAATTTGTCCAAAGGATTATATTACTAAATTGTATCTCTTCAACTGTAAAAGAATATGTTTTTAACATTTGTGTCATTAAAAATTGTAGTTGCTACCCTGGGATTTTATCCAGCAAATGCAGCATTTGGTAAACGATTACAGAAATGCCTCTTATCTGAAAATAAATACCATATAGCTAGACAAATCATCATAGGAACAAATATAGTAGAGTAATCTGAATATTTCTCTGATTAAGATGCCACTAGGAAGATTTTATTTTTTATATATGTGTGACTGTCAAAAGAATTGAGACAGATTACAGATATTCCAAGATATACATTTAGTATTAGAGATAAATATTTCCCATGATGGATTAATTCAATTGGGATTATTTTGATATTCAATAAACTTGAATAATAATGTTACAAGTAGTTAAATTTGCTGTTGTTCACGAGTCCTATTATTGATCAATTTGGGAATGTTTGATATTTGAGTACTTTATATGAACAATGTGTTGTTTATTTGTGTTTTAAATTAATATATTAATAAATTATTAGAATAATAAATGTGAGAGATATGACAGTATAGTTCCAGTGGCAAAACAGGTAATATAGTTAATATTCAATATTTTAACATAAGGAATAACAGATAAGTGAAAGTGAATACATACTAAATAGTTAGTGTTGGAGAGAGAGAATTTTGTTAACCATTATTTATACTTTATTATGTGCTTTAAATTGAGTTAAGTTTTATAGATAATTTTGAAACTTTCTGTCTGATTATATATTCAAAGTAAAAGTGTGATAAGACACTGCAATCAATCTCCTCCAACATGTATGTTGTATTACCACACACATATTGTGATTCTATGCATCAAAAGTAGCTATACTTGATTCACCACATACATTTTCAAAGAAGCAATATACATACATTTTCAAAGCAATATACATTCAGTTTTAATATTAGCTATCATATGATGACAATTATTATGTTATTGTTATATTTCTTTTCTTCTTTTTTATTTTATTGATATTTACATAGAATAAACTTTGTTGTTATTTTAAAATAATATGGTATTATTTCTTTAATCACCATCTTAATTACAATTTAAATTCAGGACACTGCTGATACATCTAATGTTACACTTAAATATTTTATTATATTAGCTATTCGAATCTAGGAAGTTAAAGGTAGAAAGTGTATATGAAACCCCTTATAGGTAAATTTACCTTTATCGTAAATTAAATATTTATTAAAGAAATGACCCCAAGAGAATTAATCCAATTAGTCCTAATAAATGATTATAAATATAAACACTGAGATTATGTAATTTATGGTTAGATAAAGCAAAATCATATAAGTCTGAAATTATTTAATAATAAACCAGTAACTATTAATGTAATAAAGTTTATATTATATTTACAAAGTATAATGGTAAAAATTCAAATCCCTGAGAAATTAAATGTTTAAGTTTTTGTTTATTTGGGAAATATGGAATGAGGGCATTCGCAGGGGTTAGGGTTTTATAAAGGCTCAACCATTTGCGAATGTGTTTTAAATTCATGCCGGTGCAGAAGGAAGTGCATTTTTTAGCTTCTCTCACTCTGATTTCTGTTTTAATACAGATAAACGCTTACTTACCACATAGCTTCCAATCCAAATCAAATTTTAGTTGTTACTATATAAATGAACAATAATAGTTTAACAAGTGTAAAGATAAAATCAATTTTACATTTCATAAGGGAAATTTTTATGATAACAATTTACATCATCCAAACTAATAAAATTTTTTAAAAAAGATAATTAAGCAGAAATGGATATTCTATTGATACTACATGTTTGAAAGTTTGTGTTGATAACATTTTACTTGTAATTATATGCTGAACTAATTTTAATAATTAAATATTAATTACAAGTAAAATGCTATCATCACAAACTTTTCAATATATATTAAGAACTTGGAATGGACTCCATACTATATCATACTAGACATTATGAAAAATTATGCCTAACACTGGCCAAAATAGAAGAAAATCAACCATTCGATGCAATTGTAAATAGAAGAAAATCAACCATTCGATGCAATTGTAATAAAAGATTGTTCTAAATGCTCACAGTTAAAACCTCCGATTCACCCTCTCCCCTTAAAAAAAACAAACAAACAAAAAAATTAAGCACTGAGAAAGATCTTTCAAATATCAAACCTAGCATTTATTAGTTATATAGAATGTCCGTTTAAAAAAATAAACTTAATGATGAAGATTTCACAAAGTATTTCAAGAGCAAGAAAATTATATTTTAAATTATAAAAGAATGTCAAAAGAAAAAATTTGTAAACCTGCACAAGTATATCAAACATGCTGCACCAAACATCTAGCAACTATATATCAGTTAAAAATCTTACTTTTAGAAATCTAACAGATATCATTTCTTTATGAGTTTATAATGATATCAACAGAGGAAGTCCCACTAAAATTGCATCTAGAAGCACCATAATTATGCTACAGAATAAAATAAATAAATAATCGAGATGCCAGCAATTTAAATCAAACATTGCCTATGTTGAGAGGGAAGCTATTAAATCTCTCAAATTAAATAAATTTATAATCATTCCTACTCTGCTACAATTATAATGAATACCACCAATCATGACAACAAATAATAAGAACCCCAATTTCTTAAGCTCCTAGTTCTTTGGCACACAAGACACAGTCTTTGTCCAGGATTCTAATCACTTTATGGAAATAATCAAAAAATATGGGAAAAAAAAAAAATTGACATATTCATAAACTCTGGTATGGAAAATTTATTCACAAATGTAGTCTGTGATGAAGCACTGCCTATTATAAGAAAAAAATTTAATTAAGATAACAGTTTCCAAACCAAAACAATTATTCCTATTGATACTATAATGGACTCTTGACTTTCTACAAAACAATAAGAAACTTTTAATGCAATATATTCTTCCGACAAAATCAAGAGATGGTTATAAGTTTACTACTGTCTCCCCTAATTGACAACATTTACATGAAAAAATACGAAAGTGTAGTCATAAATGCTAATCTAACTAAAGTTTGGCTTCAATACATTGACATTTATAATATGGCAAGTGAAGCAATATTATAATATTCTGAACATTCATCAATAAATAACATATCAAATCCACACACATAAGCAAATATTTATTAGAGTAAAATAGTGCAAAAGAAGATGGTTTGGAAGTGTAACTTAGAAAAGTCTTACCTAGAACAAACTCTCATAACGAATGATTACCCAAAACTATTATAAAGAAAACCTTAAATAAACAAAAAAAAAAAAGCAGAAAATGGAAATTATAGGTACTGCAGCAATTCAACTCAAAGATAGAAGATAAACTAAAGAAAGTATATAATCAACATAATATTGAAACAATTTTCCAAAGCTATAGCAGAAAGAAATCTTAACCTCTACAAATGTGGAAGAACATATATTAGTGAACCAGCCATTCCATCGAAAAATAATTAATTTTACAAAGTAATGATAAAAAAGAAAAGAAAAAACAGACATGTCTAAAATAATAGACCATGCAGGTACTAATGAACATGTGTTTGACTGGGAAAAGACAAAAAATATTAAACAGATTAGAAAAAATCAAAAAAGCTGGTCACATGGCAGTGTCAAATAATTTCATAAGTCAGCCTGACATGATAACCCATGGTTGGAAACTACTCATTAATTTTGCCCTTATAAAAAAAAGGGGGTGGGGAGATGGTGGAAATCAGGAAGACCTTTGTAGTTAAGCATAAAAATTTCTACACATTGTTGCCTTTGACAAAGTCTAGTTGGTTAGAGAGTCACTGATGCGTTGCGGTGAAATTTTTCTATATAATAATTTATGTAGGCTTAGTGCTTTCAGAGTTCTGTTACTCCATAATCATAGCCTCTTTAGATTATCAATGTCAATATATGCAAAACTATTTTTTATATTATCCATTTTCTGGAAATGGCAAAACAAGTGTCTTTTCTATTTATTGAGTTGATATCACTGGTAATAAAACAAGCTTCCTTGATTTTTCTCTTGATGTCATTCCTCTCTGTGCATAATATAATTGCATATAATGACATTGATAATCTAAAGAGGCTATGATTATGGAGTAACAAAACTCTGAAAGCGCTAAGCCTACATAAATTATTATATAGAAAAGTTTTACCGCAACGCATCACCACATTATTAATTACAAAGTAATGGTGAAATAAAATATTTATTAGAGAATCACTGTAAATTAGTAATCACATGAATCTAAAAATTATTAATTTGATTTCCATACTAGTACTGATACTGTCAGACCAGCAACATCTCAAAGGAGAACAATATATCTCAAAATGTATTTGAAAAGTATAAAGTTGGACTTTTTCCTAAAAATGTTTAATAATTAAAACTAGAGAATATAAATAATCTAACATATAATTACAAATATTAATATTATTTGAATATAAATATAATGTATATACTTAACTTTAGATGTAATTAGAGAGGATTTGAACACAGACTGTCAAGCTCACTTCAGATATCCACTCAATCTTATATAATCGATACACATGGCAACATGCACGTGAAAAAGATAAATTATCTAAAATATATGTTATTTTGCGCTGAACTAGCATTCATCAGTTAGCCCAGATCATCATCTCTCACACACATATATAATCAGTATTCAGTTTATATTAAGATACCTTCAAGCGTTAATGGACAGACCTCCAACCTCCAACTCCTTCACCCATCCATATTATTGAAAACCTGATGATGGAATGATCAAAGCCCTTGATGATGCCATTATTGTTGTCATACCCACACTGATTTTTAAGTTATGACTCCTCATATATAGGACCTTAATATGTCCATTTAAATATACATTAGCGGGATGGGCAGAATTCATGCTGAATTTGTAATATTTGAATACAGACTTTCAAACTCCCTTCTGCTATCCACTCAATCTTATACAACCAATACACATAACCATATACATGTGAAAAAAGATAAACAATCTTCAATATAAACTGAGCACTGATTATAAATATGTGTGGGAGATGATAATGGTTCAGCACGAAATACACATATTGATCATTTATCTTTTTCACAAGTGGTTATGTGTATCAGTTGTATAAAATGGTGTTGACATATTAAGGTCCTATATATGAGGGATCAGAGTGACTTAAAGTCAACATGGGTATGACAACAATATTGGCATCAACAAGCATTCCATCATCAGATATTTAATAATATGAATGACTGAAGATTTGGAGGATGGAGAAGACTGAAATCTGTCCATTAAAGTTTGAAGACTTGCTATCTAAATATAAACTGCGCATTGATTATATGTGTGTAAGAGATGATGACCTGGATCAACTGAGTGTTCATTCAGCATAAAATATATATAGTAGAGATCATTTGGCCATGAAGGGAGCTTAAAAGTCTGTATTCAAATCTCCTCTAATTAAATATTTATATGATTTCATTAAGTTTTAGTAGATTAAGGACCATCCTAATTTCCCTTAATTTGATTTCAGAATGTAGTGGACAGGATATTTTTAACATTTTTTTTTCTTCCAGCTTGAGTATGGTTTTGTTCTCATTAGTCTTCATCATGTCACCTATTTACTACATCTTGTTTCATCTTTTTATTTCTCGTTATCAGTTGTACAGTGTGTGCCATTGAAAAAGTGGCCGATTCTCTCTTCAAGATAACTACAGCACTATCTGTTAGTAGAACATGTGTTATGTAGAGACACAGTTATCTATTCTCAATAAAAATTTTAAGGTGCTAGTATGTCTGGACCACAGATTATGATATGAAATGTAACAGCATGTTTCATGCCTTAATCCACAATAAAATAATGCACCAATATTAAATTTTCTCTTAAATAGGCAAAATTGCTACTGAAATGTTTGAAATGATTAAAGTGTATATGACAGTGAAACCAATGTTTTCAAGTGGTTTGTAAAATTTCATGATAAGAAAGCATTGAAGATTTATGAAGATATTAAATACATTGTTGTATTTCATGTCATAACTCTGATCCAGACATAATAGCACTTTAAAATTTTTGTAGCGAATAGCTAAACTATGTTGCTATGTAACATATGCATTAATTTAGAGATGATGCTGCAGGCAGCTTGGATAGAGAATCAGTCCCCTTTTCACTATAGTAAATACTGTTATATTTAATACTGTGATACCTCCCACTCTCTAATTATTATCTTTTTTTATATTTCTCTGATAACAATTCTTTTGTTCAGATATTATTTTTAAACTTTTTATTGTACGGTACACTATTATTATATTTTCTTAATCGATATCTCAACCTAATGCCCTAATTTTTTTGGTTTATGAACATATACATTTTGTGCTTTGTAATTATCTATTATATCTACAGGAGTGTTATGTTTATTAATGTTTTTGAAATTATTCAAGCATGAGAAATTCAATATATTAATTATTATACATGCCAATATCAATAAAAAGTATTTAATTTATTATTCATATATCCACATTATCCTTAAATATTATAGCACTTTTGCTGATTAAAATCTTTTCTTTTTTTTTTTAAAGATCATATATACTCTTAGTTTCTGGGTGTCCCTGAATTGAGAATTCAATAATATGCTTCTAATTCCCATCATTATAAACATACACATATTCTATATATGTATTTGTATACCATCAAAAATAAATTTGCAGATTAGATCTTTAATTTGTTTTATTTACTCATTGCAATTTATTTCTAAAAAGTATTGCAAACTATGTCAGTTGAATGAGAAATGAGACCCCACATACATAAGAAGTAAAAATTAAAATCCATCAAAGACAAAATAGAAACACAGCATTCTTCATTTGTGCACTTTTAACTTAAATGTATTTTTTTTAGTGTATATTCAAGATTAATTTTAAAATGTTATATACAAATCACAACCCTCTAATAGTCATAAAAATGTACAAAACTCCAACAATATTATCCAGTAATAGAAGTTTCTCAACTGCTGGGTTTCTTAATCTAGTTTTACAGTTATTATCTTTAACATCTTTTTTATATTTCTTTGAATCACAATCTAGCCTTCTACGTAGTTTTATTTCTCCTTTTAGTTTTCATTTCCAGATTTTTATTTTAAGATCTTCTATTACTTTGCTCATTTTTTGATTCCCGTTCCTCCAAATTATTATTTCACTTCCACCATACCATGATTATTAATACAACTTCTACCTAAAGTTATTTAATCTCCTCTTTATATGTTGATCTCTTCCCTTGCACAAATATTAGCAATAGACATTTAATGTATCAAATTCTATGAATTGATTAAAAAACTAAAAAAAAAAAAAAAGACCATTTAGATTAGTCGAAGCTTTATAATTCTCTCAATTCTTATCATGAATCTCTTGATGACATTAATTTGTTTATGGTATATACTATTTCTAAGGGGAGAAATGTTTTTCCTTGTTAACATATATGGACACTAAAGTTATGCCATTATTTTTTTATTGGCCATATTCATTCTAGAAATTATTGCGGTATAAATTTTAATTCTCTATAGAATTTTTTTTTTTTAAAAAATTGACATATCAAGTAAGACATATGAATTTAAAAAAGCCCACACAACTAATTTTCAAACATCTTAAAATAACGTTTGCAGAAGTATAGAAATATATAGAATTAAATATTACCAACAAATTAAGTTCAAAAATTTACTTCACTACAGCTACATAAATGCCAAGTCATTAAAAATTGTTTATATTTACATACATGTAGCATTGAAATCAAACATAACACAATTTAAGATATAGTAAAAGTTTGAACTGAATACCATTATTTATTTTGCATAATTCAGGTATCATAAATAACAAATATAAAGCATCAAAAATAAATTATTCAATTTCATTTAATAAATACATTATTAATCCACATTATAAAAAAACATAATAAAGAAAATAAAAAAAAGGGATTAGCAGATGGATCAAATATAAAAATGCAAATTAATGAAATAATAGTTGTATTCAAATATTGGATTATTTCCATCATCTAATATAAATATCTTAAAATTCAATACTCAAGAATCTAAGAGTCCAGAACTGATTCCCATGCTATTACTGTCACTGGTCAGACCAGCAACACCTGAAGAAGAAAGAATACTTCTCAAAACATTGTGCATACTAATCTGTGTGCTATTACCAACAGTTGAATGTATTTGGAATGTTAAAATATAGTTAAATTTTTCTAAAGACCTTCAATACTTATATTAGATGATAGAAATAGTCCAATATATAAATGCAACTAAAATTCCATCATCACAAACCTTCAGTAAAACAGTAAGGAAATTATTATTTTTTTTTTTAAAAAAAGAAAAATATAAAGTTAAATAACTTTTATTTTCATCATCAAAGTTGATATATAATACTAGAATAAACAAGAATTCTTAAGATTTTGCACTTTTCAATTCTTATTTATGAAAACAGAATTGCAGGAAAAGTATAAACAAACTGAAAACTTCTTAATATATTGTATGCTGCATTTAATTGGTCAGATATTATATTACAATACTTCACATCACATATTTTATAAAGATAAAAAAATAATAATTATTTCTCACTAATAGTTTATTCCAAAAAAAATTATCACAGAGAATATCTTTATTACTATTTTTATGGAAATTTCTTTAAAGATCCCAACACTTATGTTGTTGTATAGATTCATTATTAGAAGACGAGATCTTTGTTCTGCAATAGGCTATTTAAATCTTACCTTTTTTTATTTTTTAACTTGGCTTGTTACTAATATTTTGATATATATATAATTCTTATTAAAAATACAATTGGAACCTAATTTGTATGAATTCATTTAGATATTATACAACTATAACAAGATTTGTTTACACCTTTTTAAAAATCCTTGAATAAAATGTATTGAATTTAATTATTTCTGAGTTATTTCAAAAATAAAAGCAAAAAAAGGTATAGAGAAAATAAAATAATACACTGTATGTCTAGTAATGTATGTAGCTTCAAATGTTTGGGGAAAAAAAAAAGCAAAAACATATTTAAATAAAAAAACATTTTAAGATTAAATAAAGTTATATACAATACTACCACTTTAAAACAAATTAAACAATGTTAATAAAATAAACATTAAAAATTAAAATTTACTGTACTTTATAAAAATGTATAATGGAGTATTTCATTTTACAAAACCAGCACCAATCAATGAAATGATTCATTCTAAAAATGAAGTGAATGAAACATTATTATTATAATGATTTGAGAATAAACTTGGTCATTATAAAAACTAATAATTATCACTAGATATTAGTATTATATGAATGTGCTTTTTATTTAAACCCCACCCCCCTATGTTATGTAAATTCTTGTGCTTTTAAGTTTATTCTAATTGAAAATAAGTTGCAAGCTATAATAATTTTTCAGCAAACTTCTGCATCTTGTAATGGCAATATTATCATCTGGAGTGCTTGAGTAAATTATATAAGTTTATTGGACAGCAATTTTGGTGTGAATTGATTGAAATTGATCAGATGAGTGATGTTGCACTTAACTGCAAGAACAAAAAATATGAATATAATATGAAATGCTTTGCATCATGGTAAAAAGTCATAAAGAATTTCTTGGCAATGGACACTGTAATCAAGCAATAAACACACCTGATCATCAGTGATAACTACTTGCTGTTTTCTATGGACTAACAAAAACTGTTGTAAATTATTATTGCCTTCAAGATTTTTTGAAGTGACAATCTTATTATGGTAGAATCTGTTTATCATTTCATTTTTGAAAATCATTTTTGTTTTCTAATTCTACAATTAAATCAGTAAGTTTACTTAGCTGTGTTGATGTGACAGCGCTTATAGAAAATGAGGATACACTTAAGTAGAAGGACTGATCAAATTTAAGTCAAATTTGGAATGAAAATAAATGATAGTTATTTATTTAGTATGTTAATTTTTTTAGGCAGTTAACTATTCACAAACATTCTAAAAAATTCTATAGCGATTCCAACCAAAAAATAGTCACCAGAGGGTTTAATTAGTTTTTCAATTCTGCCACTGTACTCATAGATTTGATACATTATTAATTATTTTGTGTTTGACCTCCCATTTTTAAAACAGTGAGCATGGAAATGGACAGTCTTGAATCTGTCGATGAAATTCCAGTAAGAGATCTCATAAAAAGTCTGCGTTTTTATTATATAATTCTTCATTGTAAATCCATGGTTGAGCATCCAAAAAGAGAATCTCGATTTGAGTGTATCTTATGTGGTGAAAATATATCATGAGATAATGGCAAGTTTGATCAACTTAATAGATTTTTATATGCTATTACCAGGCATTCAACATGCATTGATACATGAAGCTAACATCATTATTTTGACATTAGTTCTTATTTTTTGATAAATTCCTAGTTAACGAGATTTCTGTTTTATTTAAAGTGAATTAAAATTAAAGTAATTTAGTATTCATAAATATTTTTTAAAAAACCAAAAAAAACATTGATTATATTATGATGAAAAAAAAGTACAATAGTGAAACAGACTTTTAATAAAATATTATTTTAAAGGCTACTGAAAATAAAAATTAAGGAAGATAGATAAACATTATGTATTAGACAGAAAATTTGATAATTATGCATGAGGGGAAAACAAGAATCGCAGACATAAAAATGTGAAGATAAATTGGATGGAACAAGCTAGAGCTATAAAATTATTAAAAAAAAAAAGTTAAATCAAGAAAGATTACAGATATATGCTTAGAGTGCATATACTAACCTGTTTGCTGTGATATTACTAACAGTTGAATGCATTTGGAATATTTAACTAAAATTAAACTTTTCTAAAGACATTCAACACACATATTAGATGATGGAAAGAGTCCAATATAAAAATACATGCTTAGAGATAAGTTACGAAGAAAATGTTGGAAGTGACTGTAAAAATTAATTATAATGAAAGATTATCTATAGTCTGGAATGATATGGGAAACATGCCTATCAATAGATAAATGCTAAGAATTAATTTTAATATTGTTCAAATTTTTTCTATTTCTATATTTGACAAAACATTTGATTAAAGATATTTATGTGTAACTTCTAATGAAAAAAACCTTGAACATAAGACTATTATAGATATTAAAAATTTTCTGGCTATTATGAGTCAAATCCAATTGTTAATTATAATTAAAAGTTTATTCAAATGTAAGGATAAAATTATTACTTGATTAATCATATAAATTATGTTGACTGTTAACATTAGTAAATGCTCCTCACTTTGCAATACTATATATTACAAATATGTAGTGATTTATATATAATTTTCAGTATATATTTAATACATACAAATACCTTTTCTAAAAAATAGTTATACAAGATCCCAGACTATTTTATTATTGTTAACTTAGATTATTGCAAAACCCTAACCTGTTGCAACATGTTTACACATAACTTAGTCAAAATAATTACATGTAGTCTTAATTTTTCAACTTGCACACTATAATTCATGTTTTATATCAAAATATAATATTTTTAGCATGAATCCAGTTCAACACTTGTTTGCATAGTACTCTAATCTTGGCATTTTTACAGATATATGCTTAATATATGTCAAATAGAGTTGACATTATTTCTGACCTTTATTTATAAAATTATTTTAATCAGTATTTTCATCATCTTAGATTCTTTTCTATAACAAAAATATTTTTTCTGATTAGTGACAGTGCTAAATGATTTTCAAGTATTAGAATTCAATGAATATATAGAAAGTTAATAATATTAAATATATAATATCTAGGGTAATAAATATGCTGAATTAAAATTAGTCAGGAACTATTCTAACAATTATATCTAGTTTTTGTACACAAATGTTACTGAAAGAATAACTATGCAGTGAAAGTCTTTGGCTTAGTCATGAAATAAAAAGCTAATCAACTTAAGATCATTTTGAATGGAAATCTTACATAAAAAAAATTTAGTAATTACATTTATTGTCTTACTGTCTAATCTTATTGTAAAGAAAATGTTAAATGTTACTGCATTCTCAGTCCTGTCAACAAAATTATTTTGGTATTTAAATTTAGTATGTTTTTTATTTAATATTAATGTTTAGTTTCCATAAGATTATGTTTGACTAATGCATGTAATCAATCTCTATTCATTAATCAATTAAATAAAATAGAAACCTTTATTTTTTTTGTTATACCAAAATCTATATTAAGATTTAACATTAATAATGCTCATTTGGAATTGCAAGTAAAATTTAAGGAATAAAAAATCAATTTATTTCTCAAATCAATGATGTAAAAGATATTTGTTATGGCTAAATTTAAAAAGAAATATAAAAATATGTCTACACTACTAAGTTTGTCTACATTAAGCTGCCATGAAGATGATTTTTAAAAATAAGATCAACAATCCAGCAGTTTATACAAAGCAAAAATGTATTTTTCCATATAAGAGATAACAGTGATTTCATGCCAATTACTACTGCAATATCAATAAAAGCATTTGTGTAAACAAAAATTTTATTAAGAGTTGATAATAAAGTCTACACCAACCAATGCTATTAAAAATGGGTACTGTTCCATTAGCCGTGGCCAGCCGCTTGAGGGCGTTGTTTCTATGCAAAAGCACAGAATAGACCGTTTATGCGGCCGCTCACCCAACTTACGGCCTGCTTTGTGTTACGCACTTTATCCGAATGCCCAGTTTAAAGTTAGCTACAGTATTGTGTGAGGGTGGCTGGATGTCAGCCTGCCACAACTCTTCAAATATTCATGACAAACTATACCCTGTCTCCGCACTTCCATACTCAATATGGAAGTTTCCAAAAAATTTGGAAAGGGTACAGCCAAGTACGATTTCGTAGAGCTTACATGAAAAGTCATATTTGAGCGAGAACATGTACTAGACAAATAAAATGGCTGACTGGAAAACTGAGACTTTCAAATTATGGCAACTGCCATCCCCAGAGGCTGGCGCAGTGACATTTTTACAGGACAACAACATACTCCTACATGCCAAAAGGTGTGTGTGCAGAGAAACGATGAGACTGGAGATTTCCAAAACCATCTCGCAGTTCAGATGCAAGTCCCGTTCCTGTCGGTGAAGTGTTCTCTTCGAAAGGAGACCTGATTCGACGGCTCCAGAATTTCCATTCTTGAAAGCTTTACGGCTTGTGTACTACTGGAGCCGTGACGAACTGACCCTAGAGCACATCCTTGATGACCTGGAGATGTGTAGAGGTGCCGCAGTGAAGTGGATCAACGCTCACGGGAGCTGTGCCGCGAGTCTGGTCTCTCACCCCTGCTGTCAAATCGGTGGCCAGGTTTGATGATAATGGAGATGGACAATACACTATTCAGCCGGAGGAAAAATCACCAGGGCAGAATGCTTCCTCAGCAGTGGATCTTTGGCAGACTGTGCCGGGAGACCAGCGAATGCTTTGCCACAGCTGTTCCCTCATGCTCTGTGGCTACCCTTATGTAGCTATATGCAACAATGTCAAGCCTGGATTGAGCATCTATTCCGACTGCTGGAAGGGCTACAAAACCTCGGAGCTGGAGGCTGCAGGTTTCCAGAACATGACAGTGAACTACTGCTACCACTTTGTAGATCCTATGATCCCCGACCAATTAATTACTATCTTAACAAGAAAGAGAAAAAATAAAATAAAATCCTAATGAAAGTTTTCTAGATATAGATATATTTCACACTGGTGACTATATATCACAAGTCATCCTTAAATACTTGACATGAAAATAGCTCGCCAAAAAACCAGTTTAATGTTAAAAAAACTACCAGTTTCACATGTTCTTGATCTAATTTTTTTGTCTGTTTACTCAAAGGTTTTTTTTTTAAAGTTATTAGCTATTCTTTTGCTCACAGCAAAAAAAATAAATAAATAAATAAAGTCAATAGATAAACAAAAAAGTATAAGATGGATAATCTGATAATCAAAAAATAGCAATAATGAATATTTGCAATATGTTTTTCAATCATTATTAAAATAAATATTAAAAAATAACGTTTCTTATTTATATTAAAGAAAATACATTACAAGTAATATCGATATTTTGGATATTAGTTTATATTCATTATAAATTCCAACAGTTTGGATGGATAGTTCTTGAATACAGCAATTCTTATCTTTCTTACTATGATGGAAAAATTACTTAACTCCACATCATTTGGAGTAAGTTAGATAGAATAATCAACAATATAAATTAAAAATCACTAGTAACTAAAGTAAATTATTTCAATTTTTTGCAGAAAACAGAAAATAATAGAACAGTAGTTGCCAAGAACTCTTAAGCTGTAAACTTTTAAATAAAACAATTAATAAATTATGGTTTAAATTTTCTTCTAAATTCACAGAATAAAATATACCATATTGTTTAAAATTGTATGCTGAACTATTTCCACCATCTTGTTTAATTGTTAAATGTTTTTAGTAAAATTCAAACTTTACGCTTTTCCAAATATATTCAACAATTAATAAAAATAAATTTCAAATGGTATTTTCCTTTTTTCTTCAGTGTTGACAGTATGGAAATTAAATCAGTGATCTTTAGATTTGTAAAGACTAAATTTAAAATGATACTTTCTAAGCTATTCTGTTGAACACATAATCATAAACAAAATGTCATCATGATTGTATAGTTTCAGATTTTTTAAAATAATAAAATGCTAAATACAGCAAACTAAACAAAACAAAAAAAATAAAATCATATATATATATATTTAAAAAATATTCTTTTACTTTTAATTTCTTTTAGCTCATATATGTATTCCACTGTTATTGTAGAGCAAAATAAATAACAAAATTTATCAAAATGAGCCTATTAATAGCTTAAGGTGTTAGACATATACACATAATGAAAAAAATTAAATAAAAACAACTTACTTGGTTTAAATTGTTCTGCAGAAAATCTTGTGATTAAAATACCAACACCTTCTATTAAGGCAAGTAAAACGCCACCTTAAAAAAAAGATATATTCAACTTGCAAAATAATTTTATAAATTCTAAAATTAAAACTTTATATATGTGTTTTATCTAAACTATGATACCATTGTAACAAATGTTCTTCATCCTATAATAAATAACTGCATATTTCCATTAATTTAATTCATTATAAATCAGTACAGTGGAATCTGCTAAAGTGAATTAATTGGTTCCATAATATCATTCATTATATCATTGGTTAATTGTAGTTTACATTGAAATACAAATATTTAGAAGAAATCTGTTAACAAACTCACAGCTAAGACCAAGCTACCATCAAAATAAACACTTAAGCAGGAAAAACCAAAAAGAAAAATGTAAAAAACATATTTAAAATTAATTTCTATACATAGTATTGTTATATTTTAAAGAAAACTAAAATAAATCTTTTAATAGCATAAAATTAAAATGATATTTTAATAAAATTTCAGACAGTTGGTTTCAGTTCTTCCACATTTGTAATGCTCAACAACAATATTAACTGTACTAGTGGTCTCATTATCTTTGCAATACTACACAATTCAGTTCATTTCTTGAATCTGATAAACTATAAAGTTCTGATAATAAATTGCTGTGCAGAAACTTTTATTATTAGACAGAGCAAAAGATTATTCAAACTACTTAACTTTTCACACGCATTCACCTGCCCTTTACTTTCGATAAATTCACATTAGTAGTTCCACAATGTGATAACATAATTTTCTCAAATTGAAATCTCTTTCCAATATCTATACACTTTAATTCATCTATTTTAAGAAGTACTGAATACTGATAAAATAATATATTCAGAAAATCATAACTTATTTTTTTGAATAGAATCTTTTTTTTTTTAACATTATTTTCTAACTTATTAAAATTAATATTTATATGCATACAAAAAGAATTAAAAAAAAAAACTAATAAAATTGAACAAACTGCTAATGAAAAGCTAAATATAATTCACAAAAAGTAATAATGACGTTTAATGCTTTACTCAAAATTTAAACTGTTCATTACGAGTCAGTAGTATTTATTGTAACATTTTTTAACGATTCCATTCTTAGCATTTTGATATCTGCCATTTTTGCTCGATTTTGGTTTTGAAATTTTTTAGATGTCAACACTATCAAATTTCAAATTCAGTTTTTGTGACTCATGTCTAAGATTATTATAATACATGCAAATACGAAAATACTTTTAAACAAAATATATCTATATCGTTTTTATGGTTAAAGATAAAAAGAATTAAGTGAATCAAATTTATAACTAAGTTATACACAATAAAGATTTCTGTTATTTTAATGTTCATTGTATATTTCTACATTTGTTCTAGAAATTTTAATTCAGATAGTGTTCATTCTACTAGTTATACTCTCTAAAAATCTTTGTTGTAGAAGATTTCATTATATAAATGTGATAACACAAAATAATACATCAAATAAATGAATGCAACAATAAAAATAGCTTTAGCTAAAGTGATAGCAATTTTAATATAAGATGAACCCTAATATAACATTAACAATTAATAAACACCACTTTCAAAAATTCTTGAAAGCTAGGGCATACTTTAAAATTACTTACAAGTAAAATTTGTCTACCGATTGTATACAAGCAATCAATTAAGATAAAATTTAAAATATCAAGATACACTAAGCAAACCTCATTGATATGCAATGCAGAATATGGTATTCTCAGTAAGATATATCATACAATTATGAATTTCAGTTTTTTAATCCTGAGATTTTTCATTTTTATGAGATGGCTTTATAAAAATTTTTAAATAATGGCCAAGAGAGAAGCTAGTTAAAAAAAAAAAATTCAAGAAGTCATATACACCTGGGTCTCGTTTTATGCGGCAGATAGGTTCCACAGAAAACCCGCATTAAAAAAAATCGCACAAAAATAGACTTAATTTACCTTGAAAAATGGGGGATAGGGCCTGTATTTTTCAGAATTCGCATAAAAGCAAAGCAACAAGGAAAAATTACTTTAAAATTCGCATTAAAAAAAAATAAGCAAATAAAGTATGACTAATAAAAAATTTCAAATATTTGGAAAAAAATAATACAAGACAAACTTTTTTTATTAACTACAATATTTAATTTTACATTTTTCATACATATTTTAATTATTATCACTAGTGTTCGTTTGTAAACTGATAAGAAATCAGATTCGATGTGATGTATTGTGGGTTCTCCTTAAACAAAATCAAGAATCTCTCAGCAATTATGCCACTTTATTTTTATTCGTGATGTGATGTACAACTAGTGCCATTTTCAGTCTTGTGCTGTGTTAATAGTTTTCTGTTTCTATATTAAAAAAATGATATCTCAATCAAAATAAAAAGATTATACATTATCATTAGAAAGATTATTTTCAGTTTATAAAATCTTCGTTTTTTATTTTGAAAATCTAAAAGATTATTTATTTCTGTTATATATAACAAAATACGGTTTAAAAGTCTAATTTTTTTGAATATTTATTGCGATATTTTTATATGTAAGTATAAATCTATTATTATTATTTACTCATTAGTATAAATAGGTTATTTACATACAACTTCAGGCCATATTTACGTTAGCTGCTAATATAACGTTATATTTTTGAAATAAAAAAAAAGTATTTCAAGTCAAAATAAGTTATTAATAATTTAAATTTCTTGATATCTAATAAATATAGTGAAATATGAAAGATATTAAAAAGAAACATGAATCGCATAACTTCAAAATCGCATTAAAATAATCCGCATAAAACGAGACCCAGGTGTATATAAAAGATATAAATTTACACCCAAGAATATGTTCACTTGTTTCAATTTGTTAATGAAAAATGAGGTTTAACTGCTAAAAAGTTTCTAATTGTAAAGTTATTTAAATACTGATCTGTCATGTATGATCAAATTTTGATGGATTTCTTTTTTTCATTTTAGAATAAAATCATTCACAAAGATATGTGCTTCCAAAAATTGATTTTTTCTAACAAAATTTTTAATTTTTAAAAATTTATGCTGCATAATGTAGCATAAAGTATATTCTTTTGCTGATTAAACATAATTTTTTTTTTTTCAATTTAACTCCACTGTCCATCTTGTTATACAGTTTTCATTTTAATAGGAATTTACTTAAATATGACGCAATTTTCATATTTAAAAATTGAAAATTACTATTAATTAATTAGAAAAAAAATTTTTACTGTTTACTATACCTATACATATGACAAAGATTGTTTCTTCATCATCATCTTAAACGATCTATTAATGCAAAGCTACTTTAAGTGTTTTTCTTGTAATAAGCAAAAATTCAATAATTTTTATTTAGTCATGAAATATCATTTTATTATTTTTTAAATCAACTTACCAGACAATTTATCTTGTCTTGGTTCAATATGAATACATGTTTATATTTGTTTTTTATCTTTTGAAATGACATATGTAATGCTTTTATTTAAAACACAATTGATACAAGAAGTTTTTTATTTTCATATTTGATTGGTTCCCAAAAAATTGCACGAGGATTGAAAAAGTGAAGAACTAAAGATAAATTTCCATCCCGATCAAATTAATAAAGCTTAATCAGTATTGGGGCAAAATAAAACTGTTAATATTTCTTTTATACATTGATATAAAAAATATATTAATCAAAGTATAAACATAAATATTGTATCTCATATACATCTAAAAACAAAATAAACAACATATGAAAAATACAAATCATAAATCATTGTAAAAACTTTACAAATCGAGATAAAGAAGAGAATCTGATTGAAGTTCACATTCATGATTTGATGGGGGGTGGGGTTAATGAAAACAAACAAGAGTTGTCTGTTATTGTTTTTTTTTGCATATGTTTTTAGATATAAAAATTCTTGATAACATGCAAACATTTTTATTTCATGTTTAAATTAAGATTATTCAAAAAGCTAGCATTTTTCAGATAGTTAAAACTTCTTTTAAGCTTTTAGTGATCAATTCTACCTTTGTCTGAAGTACAATTATTAATTAGAGTAAATGCATTAAAAATTTCTCGGAAAGTGTAACTAACTTTTTAATCAAAAGTTTTAGTTTACAAGGGAAATTTTAAATTGTATCAACATCAGTACAATGCTCTTTTTCTCCTTAAATTCTTATGTTTTTAAAAAACAATCAAAAATACAAAAAACCTGAATACTAATTTAAAATTTTTTTTGCTTCAAATTCAAAACTTTTAATTTCTGCTATGCTATCTCAAAGGTGTTTGTGAATATCAGCATATAGTGACAATACTTTTTCACCTAGATAAATTGTCAGACATATACAACTGATAGAAATTTTCAATGCAGACAGATAACTGTTAACTCTATTAGGTTCATATTATTATTGCTTTCTCATATTAATTTAGCCACTAAGTGGCAAAAGCTTATAGCTACTGCGTCCAACTTCTCACTATTCCTTCGGCAAATTCTCATAGTGAACCATATACCCCTTAGTGGTATCTAAAATTATTTGCTTTTTTAAAATTTTGATAATTTCTTTTAAATTTAAGCTGCAACTACAACAAATTTTTTTAAAGCACTGATGCAACTGAATAATCTATCATCATTCCTAAGGTGACTGAAAATGATTACAATACAGTAGTGTTTTAAAATTATTCTTGCATTTTTTAAAATCTCTGCTATATGAATGATTTGTTTTGTAATCTTTAAGATCTTGAAGCTTCTAATGTAAAGCAGTAGAATAATTTACCATATTTTTCAACAATTGTCCAATCATGATTATGTAAAAACAAGAAGTATGCAAATATGAAGAATGAGGATTTCCTATACTGCATTTATATTACAATCCATAGCTAGGATTAGATGTTTAATAGTGAAAACTTGAAATGTTGGTACACTCTAATATAAGTAGAGTTATGAAGTTGGTACACTTTAATCAAGTTTGTATATTACACAATTATAATACTTGTGAATCATTTTTACACATAATAACAATTGCCACAATTTTATGTGATTTTACAAGATATTGAATACTATTTCCTGTCATATTTTAAAGAACTCAGTATTTTAAGAATTTTTCTGCAAAGTTTTATCATATAGTAAATAAATATTGGTGGACCTGATGATATTTTTTATGATCCAGATCCAATGTGCAATCTATAGCAGAGTGAGCAAAAGTCTAATCAAAGCAAGTGCAAGAAATTAAGCAAAAACTTCACTGCATCAAGCCTCTTCTATAATAAGTTAATTAAAAAAAATCAAAATCAATATTTAGTAGAATATGTAATATTGAAAGTAAAACAGTCAAAATTATAGCTTAAATTAATAATAATGACATTCTTTTCTTATTTATTCATTACTAGACCAAGAGAATTCTTTAAAATTATATAAATAAGAGATTAATGGAAAAGACAACAGCAAAAACCCAAGATATCATTCCTAAAACATGACAAAGATCATAACCATAAATATCATGATAAAATAACCATATATTCTTATGTACAATGGATTATCCTTATCAAAAAATTTATATTTTTTATTAATATGAAAACTAGAACATTTGTCAAAAATATTGATGTAATAAATTATAAAAAAGAATAACGTATTAAAAAAAAACCTCCATAATTTTTAATTGTGAATTTCAAGCTTAAATATATGGACGTGCAATTATGAATTAAAAACACAAAGCAATTAATACCCTAAGCACATACATTATCTATAATGAACCACTTGTTAAGCAACAATATTTCAAAAGCATGGTTGATAAATGAAAAATCTGAATGCTATATAATCAATAAAACAACAGTACAGGCAAGAATTACAGTAAATATAAAATTATCTGTCCCACATATGGATAATCATATTCTGCTGAAATATGGCACCAACCGTTGTCTGTAGATGTAGCATCCTATCTTTTCCATTTTCACACTTCTGCAACTTATCACTAACTCTGGTCTATTTCCAAATGTGTTCCACAAAAAGTTAATTATTGGACTTATGTGCAGTTTCAAAATGCATATGTCAGATCTATATAAACACTACTTAATAAAAATAATTTTTTCATTTATGTATGTATTACTAAGCTGGAATATAAAGCAATAGTTTCCCATCAGCATGCAGCGGCATGCATGACATTCACTTCTTTCTATAGAAAAGTTGGACATCAAGAATAAATCTAACTTCTTTGCATGAACAATTTTGCATTATTCAAACATTTGCAAGTTTGTTTAGTATAGATTAACATGGTCAATCACTCAATATTGTCTTAAAGTAAAAACTAAAAGACAGCTTACACAAAATCTGAGATTATAACCATTTCAATGTCCCATTGTTACCTATCCATCTTTTAGCTTTTGTCCAAACAAATTTTTACATTACAATTTTAGCAGACAATATTCCTTACAAATTAGTAAAAAATATTTAAAAAATCTAATTCACATTATATCACACTTGGTACAGCAATAATTCAAAGATAATATATAAAAATCCTAATAATATAAAAAAGATCACCGATAAAATGTATATATTTTCAAATTTCCATAATTTCTATATGAAAGCTCAGTTCATAGTAATTTATGTCAAAAAATTTTAACATTAGTGCTAGAAAGCGAATTATATATAGGGTTTTGTATATAGTCAATACCTTATCAAATAACTAAAAATCAATATAAATAGTTTTATTTACCTATATATATATAAATGGGTAAAAATAATTTCATTAATCAATATAAGATAAACAATTATATTTTCTATAATTAATAACAAATTAAAAACAAACAATTCAAAAAGTTCACCTATAACTGCAGAACCAATCATAGCTCCAGTGCCATCTAGAAAAATAAAAAATAAAGAAATTTATTATGCTCTCTGAATATACAATATTTTTTTAAGTGATCACAGCACATTATTTATAAGCCCCCTTGCCCTAAGATCAGATCTAAATGAATCATTACAGAAAAAAAAAAAAAAATTTACATAAGTATCATATAGTATTTAAACTAAAAAGATAATCAAAATGAAAAAATTATAAATAAATTTAATGGCTAGACAAGATCTTTAAAATTATATATTTTTTCTATTTAATGAGGGTTAATTCAAAATAATTTAAAGTAACATTTCAAGACTAAATAATACATGTTAAAAGTTTCTGCTTAAAGTTGTTGAGTAACTAACCAACAATAAAGTAATAACTCTTGATCATCATCAGCACTTGTCAAAATCTTTTAATATAGTTTACTTTATAGAAATTCAATTTTAAACAAGAATATAAACTTTAAATTATTAATTGCAATCTACAATCAATGATTCAATTTATTCTAACGTTAAAATAGGGTAACTTTTCTGGCAACATGAAGAATTAAATATAAAAGCCGATTAAATTTTTTATAAAAAACAAAAAACTATGTATTTTGCTAATAATACTAACAGAAAATGACTTTTTTTAATTATTATTTTGACAAAATATGATTTCTCAAAGTTTTAACAACGTAATAAATATTGTAACACGAAGATAATGGGATCATGGGAGATTACACATTGATTATTTATGTAATCCAATTAACCCATCTACAAAATAATGATGATCAAATCAAGTAACATTTCATTTGCAATTATGCTAAAATTAAATTGTTTAATGATAATGATTACACTTCCAGAATTCATTATTCATTTGTATTCCAACTCTATCTTGGTTGGTTAAGAATTATCTGAAAAAGATGACTTTACATTTAAATAGAATACCGATTTTAAGTAGTGTCATTTTTGTGATTGAAGAACATTTTTAGACATATATTTTAATAACTCTTCTCATTACAACAAATTTCCTCCTCTGTCTGCATTTTGAGTTTTTAACAAGGTGTCAAGCATAGACACATAGAATAATAATCACACAGAAATAATCATCAACTAAATAAATTGTATATACATATAAGAATGGTCATCGTATAATAGACATTATCATAATAAGGTTTTAATAGATACATTTGACAATTATATAGTTCACTTTCTTTCATAAGACTTTTAATACATATACATATTCCTTAATATTAATTTATGTTGAATTGTTACATTATTAATCAAGAAAAATCAAAATATGAGTCATATGTGTTCTCTTCTATGCATAGTATAGCATAAATAATAATAAAAAACCCAATGAAATGTGTTCTCTTCTATGCATAGTATAGCATAAATAATAATAATAATTAAAAAAAAACCCAATAACAAAATATATTAATTCATTGGAAGAGAAAAACAATAAAATGTCTTCTTGCAAAATTATCCTAAATACAACTTTAGAAAATATTTGATTGAATACAAGTATAATTTATATACTTGTTGTTTTAGATGTAATTATTTAAGGAATTTGAACACAGACTTTCAAGCTCTATTCAGCTATCCACTCTATCTCATACAACTGACACAGAGCAGATAACTGAAGAGTTTGAAAGTCAGTACTCAAATCCCTTAAATAATTAAATTTAGGAAATGTAAAATCTCACTCTCTTCCTAAAATTTATAACTGAAAAAAACTTAATCTTAATTCTGAAATCTAAAGTTAAAGAAGATGTGAGACAGAGAGGAATATATACTTGTTTGTTACAGAATTCACAAGTGTTATGTTAGCATATATGTACCATAGGTATCTTATCTTATATAGCTATATCACTGAAGCATTGAAGTATCCAATATTAATTTAAACATGGTTCAATATTTGGCAGAGATATCCACAAGTTTTTGCATTATTTATTCACTGAATTGTAAGAGATTATTCCATAAATCAATTAAAATGCTACATTTTCTAGTTACATTTTAGGCAAGTAATTTAGAAAATCAGTCTCAGTTAACATGTTAATTAATCATACAAACAAAAGATAATTTTGGTCTTCTTATCTTTTTACCTTTGAGAAATTGAGAGCAATAACTATTGTACTTCTAGTAGCAATTAACTAGTTGTTTTACAAATTATGACAGTATAAACATTACCACTGTTTAAATTCTAGGAATATAATTAAAAAAATTATTTTTTCCCAATGCTGTCAATTTTTTTGTCTTCTAAACTTGAATTGCACTCTCCTTGTAGAATTTTTCTTGATTAATAGTGAATTCAATTGCGTTAAGCTGAACTGATCTTTTTATAAATGAATTTATCCATTAATCAAATAATATGCTTTCCAAAAGTTTAAAAGCCAATCTTTCAATTTTAACAGGCTATTGTTCTATAACTATTTTTAATCTTACAGATTTTCAATGAGGTTTTACAAAAATTTCACAAGATATAAATTTTCAGTAATTATTTATGTAGAATACCAATTTTTATTTCTTTTTATTCATTTGAAATATATTTTAAACATTTTCATATTGACACTAGTTTGTAACCTTTAATTTGTATGTTTGGAAAATTTATCATTAAATAAATCAAACTTTATATTATATAATAATCCTTTTTATCCCTACTGCCCCCCTCTCCAAATTATTCTCAATAGTTAACAATATATATAAATAATATTTCTTCAATTTAACAAAATGTTTTTTTTTTTCTAAATTTAGAAAAGCAATTTTTATTAAATTTATTGCTATAATTAAATTTATATAAATTACAAACATACTAGAGTAAATAATGAAACAAAAATATTTTGAGCAACTTTATGGATTTATTTTGACAGGAAACAAATTTTTTTTTTGGTCTGAAAAACACTTCAATGAAAAAAAATTTCAAATTGTACATATTTCTACACCATAACATTTAAATACCAAAAATTTTGAAAATCTTACTTCTGACTGCTAATATTGCTCCAGTTAAAGCACCACTAGTAATCGAATTCCAGGGATCTTCTTTTTTTCTTAGATGAACCATACCACAATCTATAGTTGAGAATAAACCACCCCAAACTGCAAAATTTCCTGAGAGAAAACCATTTAATAATCCGTATTAGACATAAAACACTAACATATACCTATATTGTACATATATTTTAAAAATATCTTTACTACATCTAATATATATTTTTTAATTTACAAACTCTAGAAAACTATTTTTATCTAATATTAAATTTCACATAAACAAATATTAAATTAGAGCTAGAAGTCATATGTATTATTAAAATTTTTATATTTGCATTTGATTTAGATAGATAATCCCACCCCCCCCCAAAATATTTTGATGGCACAAAAATTAAATCAAATTAAAGCAATTAGAATTAATAATGTTAATTGTAAAAAAGAGAATTATCAAATGATGCTTTAAAAAAATAATCCAGATAAGTTTAAAATAATTGTATATTACTAGATTTTCTCAATGAAATATAACTTAATAACAAAGTAAAATATATATATAAGGAAATTTCATTTATTGTCTCCACAAAAATGATAGTAGCCATTTTAGGTGATAAATACAAGAAATTAATTATCTATGAACAGAACTGTAGGGAACCGGATAATCTGTTAAGAAATAGTAAATTTAAGAATATCTTATAATTTTTATTTGACAGAAATTATAAGAAGAAAATAGAAGTACAATCTACAAAATACAGAAAGAGTTTTCCATTTACTTAATCAAATAAAAAAAAAAAAAAAATCATTCATGAATATTGCAAAACTGCAAAATAGCTTCAAGCCGACTGATAGTTTGCCAGAAAATAGAAATAATCACAAAAAACTATTAAAATAAATAAATAAAATAACTATCACTTCTATGGTAAATTATTCAAATTAAGTTGTCCATCTCCTGGACAAAGGCGTTTATTTATTTAAACCAGTATTAGATTATAAACATATTGTATATTTGAAAGTGTTTTTATGAATATTAAAAACATCAGTCATAATGCTTTCTTACAAGATTTTAAATAAAAACTAAAATAATATAGCCAGAAAAAATTTCATTAAACAACACATGATCACCATTGTTTATGCCTATACCAACTGTTTACACAGAGGCAAAATTCTTCATATAGTAGTGCCACCCAGAATAATGAATGGATGCAAGAAGGTTTGTGCATAAAATCCCTATCTTGTGCCTTTCATCAGTCAGGAGCCTTGGATCTGAAAACACTGCACCTAGATCTTAGGATCTAAAATGTATGAATGCTGAACTGAATTCAGATCTAGATGACTATACAAGCTAATGAGCTTGAATTGAAAACATTATTGTGTTTTCATTTTGAACTTAAAGCTTTATAGATAGCTAATAAAGTAAAGGTGGCTGCTGGAAGGTTGCATTAGATTCTAAGATCTAGGTGCAGTGCTTTCAGATCCAAGGCTCCTTAAATGATGAAAAGCACAAACAAGAACTAGTCGGGGAATATTGGACGAGTAGACACTAGATAGGGAAATTTATGCACAAACCTTCTTGCATCCATTGATTATCCTAGCTTGCATTGAATGGCACTACTGTATGGAGAGTTTTGCCTCTGTGCAGAAGAAAGTTTAGTTGATATCTCAAATAACATTAAAAATGTTTTTACTACTAAATAGAAAACTGTCAAAAATATATTCCTATTCCTTATCTTTGGCAAACCTTAAATTCAATTTTGGAGATAATTCAAAATTTTTTAATAACACAAATTATTTCACTCCTATAAAAATATCCAAAAGATTTCTGTAGATAAAAAATGTAAAATCAAATTTTTACATTACTTTACAGTGGTCAGCACATATTCATTTTTAAAATGAAAATTCTAGTGATATATTCTCAGTGTGATAAAAATGAAAGCTTAGGTAGTTTGCTGTTACTGAAAAATTCTTTGATTCCTCTTTAAAGAAACCTATCAAAGTTAAATTCTTAACATCCATTCCGTACATTCTTGTCATTGCAGCTGTTAATATAATTATTCATATAGTAAATGAATAGGAGCAGCTTGCATCAACATACATCAACCAGTGCAATGAATTTACTGGCTTTTTACCTCTTAAATTTAATCAAAAAATAGTATTAACTTTATTTTCTGTCGCCCGATTTTTTTTTTTCAAAAAAAGAGGAATATTTACAATCACTACAGGTAAAATAAATTATGGCTATTATTCCCACAAGGCTGCAAAGTTACCAGGACAGCAATTGGTGGCTGAAGGTAGAGGGTACTAAAAATCCAAATTGCTGATCCAAGCTACCATATGATGACTTTTTATTTAGGCGCCCAACTACAAATAACTTTTAAGTGAAGAAAGATTGCACAAAATGAAAAGTAGAAGAAAAAGTGAAGAGACAATTAAAAAGCAGTTACATATTTTACTGCAAAAGCACAAATATTGGAAGTATAAGTGGAATAGAATTCATTATATATCAGAAGTAGAAGAGCAACAATGTGCAGCTTGATGTTCTGTGATGAAGGAGGAGAGAATTTTTATATAGTTGTACAAAAGGTTTTTGATTATACCAACAATATTTTGAAATTGTCATGTGAGAGTTTAATTAATATTAAAATTAATAAATGATTGAAAGATGGAAGTGCTGTAAATTTAGTTGTGATAGAAATGAGAAAGGACACAGATATGTAGAGTTCGCAGAAAAATACTAAATGGAAATGGGCATGGAAGCATTCAAATGAAGGCACAGCAGAATTGGGCTATATGTTGATGAACAGAAGATGTGAATTTCAAGATTGTAATGGTCTTAATAGATTCAACAAAGAAGAAATTATTGATTAATAAAATGAAAGATATATGATAAGGCAAAACTAGATATAAAAACTACAGTTGACATTCTTAACCTTCAGAAACCTTCTAGTAAATTTGAAGTATAAGTTGACAATTGTTTTAAAATATTAACTGACTTTGAAGATGGTTCAGACTTGATAAAAATCATTAAGATAGTAACTGATATTCTATTAAAAACTGCAAAAACAGATGGTATTAAAAAACAGCAATTTATCAATAAATTTTGTACTAACCGCAAGTTAATGTACGAAGAAAAGAAACTTTAATATAATTTTTTTATTACATGATCCATTAAGCATAATTAAATGTCTAAAATTTCATAAATATTATGAAAAAATGAGTTAACAGTGATATTAAAAAATGTAATCATGAATTGGATAGAAAAGCTATAAAAGAAAAATATTTCAAAAATGTACATTTTGGTGTAGGAAGAATAGTTATTTCAGCAATAAGATGATGGATCTATTACTAAGAAGAGGACATCAGAAAATATGTGGAAGTTTTATACTAACCTGAACACAAGAATTTATCAACATAGGTATGTCTACAATAGGATCAAAAATAAAAATGAAGGATCATCAGTATTCTGGGACAACCAAGCAGCTACAGGCCATGTATTTGAACCTAGTTCTGCCCAAATAATTTGTACAGAAAAAAATGATGCCAAAAGAAAAGTTAAAGAAGCTTTCTATATAGCAAATGACATTAATAGAAGAGAGGCATGTTTTGCTCTCTCTAAACAATGAACTAATTAAAAATTCAAACGCATTTGCATAATCATAACAATCGTTAGTTACAAAGCTATGAGTATGAGATTCAAACATAAAATCTCGAAAGCGCTTAGCAAAGCTATTATAAATTAGAGTAAAATTATAGCTTCACTATTTAATGCGAAAAAAAAAGTCGCATACTTATAATTACAATTTTACTAGTGAAGAGAAAAACAATTTATTAAATAAATAATATAATAATAAAAAACAAGATAATAAAATATCCCCCACAATTATATTATAATATGCAAATTACCAAGTATTTGAAATAAAAAGATGAAAAATCTAAGAAAGGAAAAACTTTAGGAAATGATACAAAGAAGCAAATATAGAAAAAAAAAAATTGTTGGCAAAACCATACACTAAATATCTAAATGATAAAGATATAATAGACAATTGGAAAAATGTATTAATAATATTGATATTTAAGAAAGGTGATAAAGATATTAAAAATTACAGATCTATTAGTTCTACAAATTTTTTACCAAATTAATTACAACTCATCTACTGTAAACTTTGAATTCAAACTACCAAAAGAACGAAATTAGATTTAAAATTGCTTTTATCACAGTAAATCAAGTACTGAGACAAGTTATAAAAAGGACCAACTAATATGAATTGCTATTATGCTTCGAATTTGTGATTATGAAAAGGCATTTGTTTCTATAAGCATTTCCACAATGATTAAAACTTTGGTTCAACATATAGATCCAGGATATTATATATTCTGACGAATATTATTAAAACACAACAGCAATGATTAAATATATGATAATACTAAAAAGTTTAACAATGAAAAAAAGTATATGATAATAATTCCTTATCTCCAAAACTTTTATAATGATAAGAAGTATTTTATGAATTAATAAGAAAAGCTAAAAAAAATAAAAGAAAATGGAAATTATTTAAGTCATTTAGATTTTACAAATATGGTTGCTTTTGCAAATAATAACTTCAAAGCTTCAGATACAATATAACAAAAATTATCAGACGAAAACAAAAAAATTGGAATTAAAGATAAATAATAAAAAGACTAAAGTAATATTCAATGGTATTTCTCGAAAAAATAAATTGATAATTATGAATTGGAAGAAATTAACAATTATAAATACATTGATCAGATCATTAATATAGATAAAAATATAATGGATGAAATTAATCACAAAGTTAAAATATGGATGAAATACTTTTGGTAAAAACAATTTAATATCAAAAAGAAATATGCTTATGTGTTTGAAAGGTTTTTAATCTATATGATTTATCAGTTGTTATTTATGGATCTAAAAACTGGACCTTTAACAAAAATTGTGTAAGTTACAAGTAACAAGAACAATATGAAAACAAATTACATAGGTGAAAGAATAAACAGACATCATGAACATCATTGAAAAATTAAGAGTTTAAAATGGAGCTTGGGCTGGATATATTGCTACATGAGATAATAATAGATGGATAGTTGATCCCAAGAGAATATTAAAAAAAAAACGGTTGGATAAAATAATTTTGTTGTTGAGATGTGAGGAAGCTACGGATCAGGAGAAACTATATAAAACTTGGAGACTTCATCCTGCAGCAGATTGATAATGAATTTTTTCCTTATTATTACAATCACTTTTTTCTTTTCTTTAATTTAACAAAGATATATCAGAAAAGTTTTACAATTTTTTATATATTTTAGTAACCATGAATAAAAATATAATTTTAAATATGTTCTCAAACTTTATCATATTACTTATTTTTAAATTTAAATATTTTTGATGTTTGCAGCTTAAAATTAGTACAACAACAACAAAAATCCCTATCAATATGTCATTATGATCAGCTAAAATTCATTATATAAATTGATATGATCAAATATATTATTCATTTTGTATAGTTTTCACTATAACAATATTATACTATCATAATAAAATTTACTGTGTATATATATGTCATCATCATTTTCAACCATTATTGATCCACTTATTATTACTGCTATTTAAAACCTCTAATCAACACTCCATCCTCTTTTTCTTTTCAAAATATACATTACATATAAACATATAATTAAATTCTACAAACAATTAAAAGTCTCATTTTCCTCCGTTCTTTACAAAAACTTTATTTCCTGTATATATATATATATCCATTTGTTCATTATATCCAATGTCTCTACTATATTTAATTTATAGTCATTTTCAAGGATCTAGAAAAAAACACATTACACTATAAACAACCTCCATAACTATCCACATAATAAAACCAAAAACATAAAAAATAAAACGCTGGCTTATTGACACATTAGGCTTTGGCGATTATACCATCAAATCATCATTTAATTTTGTAGAAAAAATTAAACACGCATTTATACCATCAACGTTCAAAATCGCAACGTCTGATGTTGCTGAGCTATATGGCTCCACTGACCGCAGACAATCAATTGAAATAGTCACAGAGGCATTAATTACAAGAAACTGCCCACCTACATGAGCCAAATTCATCATTTAATTTTTAAAATGGCTTGATCTAAATATAGTTGCTATTTTCAGGGATAAATGGTTTAGCATGAATAACGGTTGGCCAATGGGTCTCCCACTAAGTGATATATTGGCAAGGGTTGTACTTGACCACCATTATAAAAAGCAAATACTACCTGCATTCTTCATGTCAACTCCACACGATATACACACGTTACATTGATGCTACATTTATTGCAGCCCCAGAAAACATCATTACTAATCTCCACAACAGCCTCCAGAATAAAACCAAGCTTATTTTCACTACAACTTGGGAAAACCGAGATAATCAGGTTAAATACCTTGACATATGTGTCAGTAAAAAGATAGATAGGCTGGACTACCAAATGGTAGTTAAACCTTTGGAAGTACGGGGTCTGACACATACTAATTCTTATGCGCCTTGCTCCCACAAACTCACAGCCCTCTCTTCATTCATGTTTATAAACCATAATTTGTGCAAATATGAGGCAGATAAAAGAAATAATCTTATCAATTATATGACAGATTTAAGAAAAATAGGACACACTCAATCATCCATTAACAGAAAAGTTAACAAATTCTTTTATAAAATAAACCATATTACAAAAAAGAAAGCAAACTGAGAATCCTAATCCCATACATCCATTCAACAGCCAAAAGCCTTATTAATAAACTATCAAGTGACTTTGAAGTCGCTTTCCGCTCACCTCCTAACACCAATAGACTGATCAATAACACCAAAGACAGGATCAAACCTGAACTCACCCCTCAAGTTGTGTACAAAATCACCTGCCCCCAAAGAAAT
Source organism: Epiperipatus broadwayi (assembly GCA_028023455.1). Taxonomy (NCBI): domain Eukaryota; kingdom Metazoa; phylum Onychophora; class Udeonychophora; order Euonychophora; family Peripatidae; genus Epiperipatus; species Epiperipatus broadwayi. The sequence goes on along the minus strand of JAQFVV010012449.1, from coordinate 6,805,538 downwards.
TGTATGGCAATATTACGGAGAGACTAAAACTAATATTGCCACCAGAGTAGCTCAACACAGATACCTTTATAACAGAACTAAAATAAAGCTTGAAGGTAATTCGGTTTTCGTTGAGCATGAGAGAGACACTGGCCATGCTCTTCTACCCACCACAGCCAGTGCCATTTGCTCTGAAACAAACGATATCAAACATAAAATCAGGGAAGCTTACTACATTGTAAGTGACCCAGCAGCAATCAACAGAAGTGAGGCCTGCTTTTCTCTATCTCGAAAATGGTCCACATAACATCTGCATATGAATTTGCATAAAATTTGCATTAATATTATAGTTATTAATCAAATACAAGTCGCCATGAATATGGTACTATAAGCTATCACCCTTGGTGGTAAATTTTTGATAATTTTACATACACTGAATAGCTTCATTATCTGTGCGCAGAGCATATATATACATACATTAATTTATTTCAAACACTAATGAAGTAAAGCCTTAACTATTTCAATAAATAAAATATAAACCATAAAACCTACAAACACAATTCATCCATACTAAAACCTTCTTTCTCTCCACTTATCCAAATCTTTTATGTATAATATATTACACTATATATACACTACACTTACTTGTCTCCCTTCTCAAAAAAACTTTTTGCTTTTTTACATTTTCTTTTATCCAAAAACCAATTATAAAAAATACTTATTTCCTTCTTCTTTCCTGTACCCTTCAAAAACACATTTATTTCCAAATTTTATTGTTCATGCATTAATTATTTAATTTATTCTATTCAAAACAGGTTTATATCTTTTTATATATAAGCTCTCTTTTACCATTCTCTCTTTATATAATCTAACCCTCTCCAACATTTTAATCTTAAAATCTGTATGTTCAAATTCCTTACTATGTATATTTACATTAGAATTCTTCTTTCTCAAATGCTGTTTCAATCTCGTCTCTAATTTGTTCTTTGTTGTACCAATATATGACACATCTTTATTATCTTTTTTACAATCCAAACACTCAATTTTATAAATACCATTCATATTTTCAACATTCCTATTTTTTATCATACTACCTAAATTATATTTCCTTTTATATACTGGTTTCAACAATAAACTACATCCCTTCCCATATTTCTTATTTATATCCTCATTATCTTTTTTAAGTATTTTTTGATACTTTATACCCACTATACATAAATTCCTTTTTTTTATATTCTCTTTTCTACACAATTTATTAATAATCTCAATTGGATAATCATTTTTTACTGCCTCATTTTTTATACACTACATTCCTTTCCCAAATAACCAATCCTCTGAACATAAATTAATTCCCCTAACTATTCTATTATTAACAACATTAATCTTATGTATGTATTCAATATCTGATTTCCAATTACTCAATAATCTATAAAAAGTATCTTTTCTAAAAATACTAGTCTCAATCTTTACTCTATAATTCTTTATAACTTTTTAATTTTAACATCCATATCACTATATATGGATTTTTTTGAAAAAAGATATTTTAATTATACAAGATACAAACCTATATTTTATGTGAGATATATTGATAATTATTTTTTGGTTTTAATGGGAATGAAAGGAAATCAGAATGTTTTTTAAAATATATTAATTCGATTGAGGAAAATATAAAATTTACGAAGGAAAAATAAATAAATAAATAATTAAATTAATTATATGGATGTTAAAATTAAAAAAGTTATAAAGAATTATAGAGTCAAGACTAGTATTTTTAGAAAAGATACTTTTTGTGGATTATTGAGTAATTGGAAATCAGATATTGAATACATACATAAAATTAATATTGTTAATAATAGAATAGTTAGGGGAATTGATTTATGTTCAGAGGAAGGGTTATTTAGGGAAGAAATGGAGTGTATAAAAAATGAGGCAGTATAAAATGATTATCCAATTAAGATTATTAATAAATTGTGTGGAAAAGAGAATATAGAAAAAATTAAGAGGAAGTTGGAAAAAAAGAAAAAAAAAGGAATTTATGTATACACCTGGGTCTCGTTTTATGCGATTTTGAAGTTATGCGATTCATGTTTCTTCTTAATATTTTTCATATTTCACTATATTTATTAGATATCAAGAAATTTAAATTATTAATAATTTATTTTGACTTGAAATACATTTTTTTTTTCAAAAATATAACGTTATATTAGCAGCTAGCGTGAAGCTGTATTTAGAATCTTAGCTTCTACGTAAATAACCTACTTATACTAATGAGTAAATAATAATAGATTTATACTTACATATAAAAATATCACAATAAATATTCAAAAATTTTAAACTTTTAAAATGTATTTTGTTAGGTATAACAGAAATAAATAATATAGATTTTTAAAATAAATAACGAAAATTTTATAAACTGAAAATAATATTTCTAATGATAATCTTTTTGTTTTGACTGCAATCTCATTTTTTTAATATAGAAACAAAATGTGAACATTTAAAATTTCAGTAGTAAAAATCAGTTGTCAACAGAAAACCATTAACACAGCACAAGACTAAAATTGGCACTAGTTGTGTAAATGGGATGGAGCAGAATATGGGAAAACTTAGTCGGGAATGGAAAATAAAGTGGTTAACAACTTTCTCTGGGGATAATTGCTGAGAGATTCTTGACTTCGTTCAAAAAGCTACATTACATCACATCGACGAATCTGAGTTCTTACCAGTTTACAAACGAACCACATATCGGCAAATAGCTGTAGTTAATAATAATAATAAAAAAAGGTTGTCTTGTGTCACTTTTTTTCAAATATTTGATATTTTTTAATAGTCATACTTTATTTCCTTCTTTTTTTAATGCAAATTTTAAAGTAATTTTTCCTTGTTGCTTTGCTTTTATGCGAATTCTGAAAATTACAGACCCTATCCCCCATTTTTCAAGGAAAGTTAAGTCTATTTTCGTGCGATTTTTTTTAATGTGGGTTTTCTGTGGAACCTATCTATCGCATAAAACGAGACCCAGGTGTAGAATATCAAAAAATACTTTTTTTAAGATTGAAACAGCATTTGAGAGATAAGAATTCTAATGTAAAATATACCTAGTAAGGAATTTGGACATATAGATTTTAAGATTAAAATGTTGGAGGGTTAGATTATATAGAGAGAATGGTAAAACAGAGCTTATATATAAAAAGATATAAACTTATTTTGAATAGAATAAATTAGTTAAGTAATGCATGAAGAATAAAATTTGGAAATAAATGTTTTTGAAGGATATAGGAAAGAAGGAAATAAGTATTTTTTATAATTGGTTTTTGGATAAAAGAAAATGTAAAAAAGCAAAAAGTTTTTTTGAAGAGAAGGGAGACAAATGTAGTGTAGTGTATATATAGTTTAATATATTATTATACATAAAAGATATGGATAAGTGGAGAGAAAGAAGGCTTTAGTATGGATGAATTGTTGTGTGTGGGGTGTGTGTAGGGTTTTATGGTTTATATTTTATTTTTTTGGTTTTATTATGTGGATAGTTATGGAGGTTGTTTATAATGTAATGTGTTTTTTCTAGGTCCTTGAAAATGACTATAAATTAAATATAGTTGAAATATTGGATATAATGAACAAGTGGATATATATACAAGAAATAAAGTTTTTGTAAAGAAAGGAGAAAAATGAGACTTTTAATTGTTTATAATATTTAATTATATAATTATGTGATTATTAATTCACTGCAGGATAAAGACCTAAATTCAATCCACTTTCTCCAATCTCTAGCCTTTCTTCTCTACATCATCTCAGCACACTTCCTTATTTCATCTGTCCATCTCATGTGGGCTTATTTTCCAGGTCTTTTACAATATCTTGGAATCCAGTTTAAGATTTCAACCATCCAAATATTATCATCTCTTCTAGCAATATGTCTAGCCTTATACCAGGCTCAATTTCTTTCAATAATATCAATAACACCTGTTTGTTCTCTTAGCCATATATTTCGTCGATCTCTTCTTGTTATTCCTTACATGCAACTCCATACTTTGTTGAGTAGTCTGAAGTCTCTATATTGCTCTTTTGTTAAGTATCCAAGTCTCAGATCCATAAAAACTGATAAAACACATTTATTAAAAATCTTTCTTTTCAAACATATAGGCATATTTCATTTTAATATTAAGTTATTTCTACCAAAAGCACTCCAACCAAATTTAATTCTATGATTAATTTCATCCATTATATTTCCATCTGTAGTAATAATTTAACGAAGATATTTGGACTTGTTAACTTCTAACTTATCATTATCAATTTTTATTTCCATCTTTTGAAAGAAAGAATTGAACATTATTTTAGACTTTTTAATATTTACTTTTAATCCTATTTTCTTATTTTCATCTGATAAACATTTCTTGAAGATCTAGAGCATTATTTGCAAAAACTGCAAAATCTCTATTTACTTTTAATTCCTTAGCTTCCCATTTTAATCCACAAAATACTTCTTCCAAAATTGCTGTAAAATGTTTTGGATATGAAATCACCGTTATACATACATCTCAATGTTAAATCTTCCTAGCATCATGATATAATCTAAGTGTTGCTGTTGCAGTTTTATAAATATTCTTCAGAATATGACAACATCCTGGGTCTATACCTTGATGATCTAATGCTTTAATCATTGAAACAATGCTTACAGAAACAATTTCCATTTCATAATCTACAAATCCAAAACATAATGGTAACTCATATTCATTGGTCCTTTCTATAACTTCTTTCAATATTTGGATGTGATCCACTGTGCTAAAACCACTTTTAAATCCAGCTTGTTCTTTTTTGTTGCTTAAAATCCAAAATTCGCTGTAAATGAGTTATGATTATTTTGATAAAAATTTTGTATAAAACTGATAATGTGGAATTTCTATTATCTTCTTTATCATCTTTTTTAAATATTAATACCGAATTCTTCCAATCATCTGGTACATCTTTATCATTTAGACATTTGGTATATAATTTTGCCAAAATTTGTTCTATTTCTTCATCTGTTTTTTTTAAGATATCAATTATAATTCCATCATTACCTGGAGATATTCCCTTCTTCATAAATTTACTTGCATTTATCACTTCTTTATTTAGAATCCTGACAATTCAGAAGATATAGTAATTGTAGGAGGTACTTTTCCCTGTTCTTTATTGCTGTGTAATTCTTGATAAAACTCTCTCTTCTATACACTTCACGATGTCGCCTCTCTTTTTAGTAATAGTTCCATCTTTTTTTTTCTTATTGTAAAAATAAGTTTCCTACCAATACCAAGATGTTGTTTTATGCTCGTAAGACTTTTATTCTCTTCTATAGCTTTCCTTGCCAGTTCATAATTATAATTTCTTATATCATTATCAACTCTTTTTAAAGGGCACTTTACAAAATTTGAGATATTCAATCCTTCTTAATGCATCATTTTTATATTCTTCTTTGTTTCATAAATTTTCTCATCTTGGAAAAAATTTTACTGGTTAATTACTGCTTTTTTGTATCAGTTATCTTTGTTGTAAATTATTTTCTTATTGAATTCATTCAAATTTGAATCATGTTCAAAATCTATTAATATTTGAAAACGATTTGCAAAGTTTTAATTTAAATTCATTGGAATGTTTCTGAAGATTAGGAATATCAACTGCAAATATTGTTTCTTAATAATTTTTCTCTCTCTAGTTTTACATTAACATGTATCCTACATCTTATTAATCGATGATCACTTCCTGTGTTGAATTTATTAATAACATTACAATATTGAAATACATATTTTCTGTTAGTTAAAATATAATTTAATTCTGCTGCACCTTCATTTGAATAATTCCATGTCCATTTGAGTTTAACATTTTTCTCAAAAAAAAAAAAAAAAGAATTCATAATATAAAGTTTCTTTTTTTCTGCAAATTCCACAAGTCTATGTCCTTTTTCATTTCTATCACCATAACCAAATTTACCTACAGCACTTTCATCTTTTAATTGTTTACCAATTCTAGCATTAAAGTCTCCCATGACAATTTAAAAATGTTGTTTGGTCTGATCAAAAGCTGTTTTGTACATCCATATAAAAATCCTCTACTTCTTCATCACAATGAGAAGTTGTTGGGGCATAAACCTGAATTATCTGCATTTGATATCTACTATAATATTGAATAACTGATTTTGACATTCTGTTCGATACGCCCTCAATCTCCACAAAGTTGTTCTTCCACTTTTTATTTATAATGAAACCTACTCGCACTTCCAATGTTTATTCCTTTGTAATACAGTATATGTCCATTTTTAAATCAATTGTCTCTTCACCTTTTCTTCTATCTTCATAAGTCCAATAATATCCCATTTAATATGAGACAGTTCTTCCAATTCTGGAAATCTTCCTTCACTTGAAAGTGATCTGCAGTTGTAAGTCTCTAAATAAAAGATCGTCATCAAATGGTAGCCTGGGTCTGCAATCAGGAAATTCTTAGCACCCTCTGCATTCAGTCACCAACCGCTGCCTTGGCTGACAACTACAGCTGCCTGGGAATAAGGACCATGATTTATTTTTGTCTGTCATGATTGTAAATATCTATTAGAAGAAAAAAAAAAATTATTCACATATACATTCATTCTGCCCTTAAAAAAACTTAAATATTTCAGTTAACAGATATCAGAGAGGAAAGATCACGGTGTTTTTTGATCTTAAACTCGAATATAAAACTCTCCATTCTGGCTAATGCATGTTAGTGAGCAGCCCGACCATGTGCGTATAATATATGAATAATCACATAGTAATAATAGTTGCAATGACAAGAACATATGGAGTGGACTTAGGAATTTTCCCTACTCACTTCCTTTAAGGCCTTCAAGAGAAATCAAAGGGTCTCCTTTCAGTTAACAACAAATTCTTTTCTGCAGCCATATATATATATGATTACTTATATTATGGATAAGTTATTGAATTTGTCAACATTTTCTTCCCATACACAATAATCAATAATTTTACCTTGCAGAAACAAATTATTGACACCAACATTAAGGTGGCTCCATTATTTTATAGTGAAGGTCCAAAACAGAAATGCCAAAATAAACTGTTAAGAAATAATAAACTATCATTGTATGATTGTTATCTCTTGGCTAAAATACCCGCTGTGCAGTTACCCCAAACTTTATTTGGACAAAAAATCCGAGAAATATCAATAACAAGTCTTGCACTTAATTAGAGATATAAATTGGAAAAGTCTATCATTATTATTAAAACACAATTTTCATTTTAAATTCTAATGTTCCCCTTGGTATAACATGAAACATTTTGTCCATGCAATTTAATGGCAACTCATATAATTTCTTCAGCAATTATTACACATAACATTAATTTTAATGAATGTGTAAACGTACCATTTATTTTGAATTGTCCTGAGTATATCTATCTATATACATACACACAAAGAATAAATCTGCTGCCTGATTTACATTAATTTTTTTTTTGCTAATAAAGATTATGGATTATTGTATACACCTGGGTCTCGTTTTATGCGGTAGATAGGTTCCTCAGAAAACGTGCACAAAAGAAATAGCACAAAAATAGACTTAACTTACCTTGAAAAATGGGGGATAAATACTGTAATTTTCCAAAAATTGCATAAAAGCAAAGCAACAACATAAAATTACTTTAAAATTCGCATAAAAAAAATAAAATACGACTAATAAAAAATTTCAAACTTAAAAAAAATTGATACAAGACAAACTTTTTTTATTAACTACTGTATTTAATTTTATTCAAAACAATATATTTTTATGCGTAATTTACATTTTTTTCATACATATATGGTATTTTAAACATTATCGCTATTTGAGACATCAGATTCGTCATGACGTGATGTGATGTACTGTAGCTTCTTCTTAAACGAAGTCAAGAGGAAATACAACTAAAACGTTTTCCAATCGCTGTTGATACTTCCCATTTCGCTAAGCGATCTAAAATTGAAATTTTTGTTTCCAAAGAAATTCATTTTCTTGAATGTTTTTTTTTCTCTCCGTTAGAGTAAACTAAAAGTTTAAAATAAAAATAAGAACTTCGACTTATGATAATAAAAAAACACCGACTCACCACTGTTGGGCAAAATTTAATTAAAACAATTAAAAATTAAATTCTTATTTTTGTCTTTAATTTTTTAATTTTCACTTCCGTTTAAAAATCAAATTTCATCGTTTCAGATCATATTAATTTCAGATCACGTTAAATAATTTTTAAATTGTTAATTACAATTAAAAATCAGATTTTAATTGTCAAATTTAATTGTGCCCTCTGCTGTTACTCATTTTAAAAATGAACTTGCGGACACTAAATGATGAATTGATTACGTACTCTTTCTATAAAAAGCAAAAATAGAACGTGATTTAAAATGCAAAAATAACAACATACATAGTATTTTTCATCTATAACGTTTGAACAGATTTACATTATAATCTTGTAAAATTTAATGTGTTATATAAAATGGGGAAATTCTGATTTTAAGTCAATTATGAACTTCTTTATTGCATAAAATCTATTACAGTACTATTATAAAGCACTGAAAATATTGAAATTATTAGATGGAAGTATTACTTTAAAAATGACGTGAGTGCGCGAAATTTATAATATTTAAAGTAATAGCGCATTATTGGAGCTCGACTTCTGATCTAATAATTTTTACCGCATAAAAAAAAACTGCATACAAATATATTAAGAAGAAACATGAATCACATAACTTCAAAATCGCATTAAATAAATTCACATAAAACAAGACCTGGGTGTCATAAAACCATTAAATAATAATTTAAAAATGTATAAAATAATTAAAAACAATTAATACATTGTCATATATAATTTAAAATAATCCAAAACATTTTTTTTTTAAAGTAAACTTTATTACAAAATTGTACAATGCAAATAATAATTTAACCCCATATTTCAAGAGTCGTATTTATTGAGCAAAATATCACTGTTGGGAGATACTTTAGATCAATATAAAATACTCTGTCTCAATCCTCATTGATTTTCTTTTTCTGATTATATTTTTTATTGTCAAAAATTTGATCACATTTTGTAGTCCAAAAATATAGTAACTAAACTATCATGAAGGTTAAATTTTGTTATATACTTAAGAATCGGATTCTTGAGGTTAATGTCTGGCTTTCTGAATACTTGGAATTTGATTTTAAATTAATAATGAGTAATTTTACATTAAACAAAGATTTTCTCTAAAAATATTATCCAATATACTTACCACCAACTATAGGGGCTCGTTCTTTAACAGCAACTAAGCTACCTAATAACCTTTTGTTGAAACCCTAAATAGAGTATATATAAAAAAAGCTTCAGAATAAAATATATATTTTGATAATAAAAACAACATATATAACTACGAACAGATTTTCAAAAAGTAATTTAGACATGAAGTTGTTAAACAATAAGTATCCAGAGATAAAACAAACAAAACAGTAAAAGTTAAAGCAAAAAAAAAAAAAAAGACAATAACAAGAACGAAGTTCTACCCATACAACAAATATATGCACACTTTTAATGAAAAATAAAAAAACAAATTCATAGATTGCTATGTAAGTCTTTTGCAGAAAACATAAAAGAAGAACCAGTAATCAGTGAACATGTAATATATTTATATATATAACTGGAAAATGGAGATTTCTATTAAGTGAAGAAAGGCACTTTGAATTATTTTAAAGACTAAAGGAACAGAGCAGGGCAAAATATTAATAATTATTTCAAATATTTTCATCATTGCACTTGTTGTTACAGGTAGTTTATTCATACAGTAAATGAACTTGAATTGGGCTACTTACTAACATCAGCTGAGTTTAAAACCAAAAAAATACTGTCTTCCTTTTCAGATGTTTGATAATTTGGAGAGCTATTGTTTAGATTTTCTTGAAGGCAAAATAAATACGTGAATGTTAGTTCTCTTTTATATTTATAATCACGGCAAACAACAAAAAAAAAAATCAGATCTCAATATGTAAAACCTGTTAAAGATAATCATTGACAACCAAAGCAGATTAGTATTAAAATTAAAAAAATTATAGGCCTAGGCATGGATGTGTATAGATCAGTTTTAAGAAAAAGATTATACGAATTAAAAATAGTGTTAGAAAAAAAAGATGAAGAGAATTAAGCACTTGTGGAATGAGATACATTATAAAGGCCCAGCAGAATAGGATTATAATATATTTTGAATAAGCAAATAGTTTATACTTTGTGGCTAATTATGAATCAAAAAATATATAAAATGCGCTAACACGCACAAGCACACAAAGCTAAAAACAAATAAAGCAAATATATATTATTTTAATATCTATTCATTAAATGGCTAAGCGCTTTCAAGGTTCAAGCCCTCATAATCATAGCCATATTACAAAATATAATAAATTGACTTGGAGTGATGAAATTTATGCAAATGAAATAATTATGCATTCCATTTCTTGGATATTTTGTAGCAAGAGTCTTTTCTATTGATGGCATTGCCATCTCTAGATATAAAGAAAGCTTCTTTTATCTTTCTTTTTAGATCATGCCGCTCTCTGCATACCACCACTGGATTTCCCGGTTGACAATCATGCCCAGCTGAAGCACGGTGCTGTGCAAAAACTGAACTATGAGCAGTGTCCAACAACGCTTTATTATAAGAATAAGTGTGTTGCGATAGCCTAGTGGAGAGAGAGGCCCTAGTCTCACCATAATATGATGATTTACAAAATTTTTCAGGGCAGGCAATATTATAGACCACTTGAGGTGTCAGCGAGGGTGGGAGGCAGTCTTTGGTATTATTAATTAATTTGTTAGAGTTAGGAGGTGTGTGAAAACATAACTGGTATTTATTATTGAAAATATTATAAAAACATTTATGCATACTAGGCAGGTAAGAGAGTAGGAGTCTTTGCTTGTCAATGTTAGGGACTTTATCATTTATTTTAGCAAAAAACTGTTTTATTCTCCTGTCAATTACATTCACATCAAAAACAACTTTTATTTTGAATAATAAAAAATACATACAATTAGATTGTGATGTATTTAATAAATTCAATGTAGGAAGTGATCAGTGATTTGTGAGATCTAAGACATGTATTAATGCAAAGCTTTAAAGACAAAAACAATTAAGAAAGATACTATTTATATAATATATATTCTTAACTTTCAGAAATACTCTAATGAATTTAAACAAGAACTTGAAAACTATAATAAATTGAGAAATGGTTTAGTTAGATGGTGTAGAAAAAAAAAAACATGAATATGAATAAAATTTAAAAATGATCTATTTAGTAAAAAATGAATATCTGAAATTATGTAAAATGATATGAAATAATGATGAACTAAGAAAATATAGAATTAACAAAGAAAAAATATAAAATATAACAAAAATATTTAAGCATAAATTAACATCTTGATATTGGAAAAGTGTTTAACACATAACATTTAAAAAAAAAAGGGACTACATCATGAAGTGTGTGAGAGAGAGTTCTAAAAAATTATATAATAAAAAACAAGAGAATAAAGAAATTCTACAATTATAACATTTCTGAATTGCCAAATGTTTTAAATTAAGAAATAAGACATGCAATTAAATAAATATATTAACAATAAAAGTTACAGGATACACAGCATAATTTTCATCAGTCTTGAATAATTTTCTTTTAAATAAAAAAATAAAGTTTAGTGTTAAAAAAATTCATTACCAAAAATGGTATAAGTTACAAATATATTTGAACAATCAGATAAGCTGCTAAGTTACAGTTTCTTTCCTTTCTTTGCGTTTTTATTGTTGTCAGTTGAGGAAGAGAATAAAATTTAAAATGTTAATACTTGACAAGATATATTTGTTTTAATTAAGTTTTTATTGTACATTCAATTTTAATATATATACTAAAATATCCACTCCATTTTCAATAGAAAAGAGGGGTGGGGGTATATAATCATTCTTTGATAAAAACTATATATATGTACAATAATATAACAATATAGTAAAATACTTCTACATGAATACAGCATAATAAACAGAGCAGCCAAAATGCAAAAAACCTTAATTATAAATAACAATTTGCCAAACGCTTTCGGTACTGTATACCAGAATCATAGCAACATATTGGAACAAACAGTTAATATTCTAGTGCATGCTCAGTGGAACACTAGTGTTACGCTGATTGATAACATTTTTAGACTTCAGCGTAACACTAGTGTTCCACTGAGCATGCACTGGAATATTAACTGTTCAGTTCCAATATGTCGCCATGATTCGGGTATACAGTATCGAAAGCGTTTGGCAAATTGTTGTTTATAATTAATGTTTTTTGCATTTTGGCTGCTCTGTTTATCACGTTTTATTCGTGTAGAAGTATTTTCATTATCTGACAGAGTTTTTATATTAGTTATAACAAATATAGGTATATTTTTATGATAAAATATAAGTAACTTACAGAAGGAGCATTTCTAAATCCTTTAATACTCTGAAACACGCCACCTCCAATGGCACCCATAGTAAAAGCTCCACCACAATCATCTACTATCCTCCATGGACTAAAAAAAAAAAAATTCAAAACAAAAAAAATAAAGTTCATCATATAATTCCATATAAATTCAATATTAAATTTTTATTCTCATAATAAATTCTCAATAAATTTGGAAGACAAGCAAGTTAATTTAAAATATCTAGATTGCTCATTAAGAGCACAACGAAGATACTGTATAAATCTTTTTTTTTGACAGCTGATTATTTCTTGTTATATAATGATCTACACTGATTTTCATTCTCTCTTCTCTAACAACGTTTACAAGATATACACTTTTCTTTTTAAATCTTTAATATCTTCTATTTTGTTTTGCATTCTCACTTTGATTTTGTTTATATTAATAATTTTAATTGCATGTAAATGACTTTTACTGCATAAATATATAATACTTAGGACAATAAGTATTTCATAGAACAAACACATCCAAATACCTTACTAAGACAAATTGCAAGCAAATTCTAAAGAAACATTTTTTTATTAAAAATACATTTAGCCTATCAATGCCAATCCATTTTGCAAGTTTATTTAAAAATGGTTCTTTAAAATCTGCTTGCAATTTGTCTTAATAACACATTCAAACATAACTGTTTCATGAAGTACTTACATTTCTAAACATTACATATTTAATCTGTAGTAAAAATCACTTATATGCAATTCAAATTATTACTATTTAATGTAATATTTGAAACGATTAAGGTGCCTATTAATTTGTAAACTAAGATCACTGTTAATAGAAAATTTCAGCTTTTTGGCTGTCAATGTTGATTTATTTAGAATATGTATATATGGTTGAAGGTCAGATGAAAGTGGACATCTCACTCCTTTTATCAGATAAAATAAATTGGCATTGATTTACTAAAGGATAAACATATTTGGAAGTTTATTTTTAAATAGTTATTTAGAATCTACTTGCAATTGAACATGATTGTTCCAAGTATTTTGATTTTGTTGTATATATATATATCAATATTTTATTACTAATATCTACATTGGATATCAACAATAAATGACAATATCACGATAGTATTAATATATCATGCCAATAAGCAAATATTTTCAAACTATATGGAAAAAAGTAATCATAAAATTCTCCTATAATATTATGTTGAAATTATGAATAGTTAAAAAAGAATAATGATTTAGTGCTGGGAGATGAAACCTCAAGTGAAAAAGCAATCAAGATGTTATTAAAGAGTTATTTCATTCAATGCTTCTGGCTGTATGATATAGTTAGAATAAATGAATCAAATATATAGATCAACAATAAAAGCCGATTATTTCTAGATTATAAATAAAGAAAAATTTGCCATGGTAAACATGGGATAGTATACGTCTATATAAAATGATGAGCTTGGATTGAAAATATTGTGTTTTCAATTTAAGACTCATAGTTTTATAGTTAAGTAGAGAAAAAAGATGTCTGCTGGAGGGTTGCATTAGATCCTATGATCTAGGTGCAGTGCTCTCAGATCCAAGGCTCCTCACTGACAAAGGCCACAAGCCAAAAACTAGTCTGGGAATATTGGATGAGTAGGCACTAGATGGGGATTTTATACACAAGCCTTCTGGCATCAATTGATTACTCTGGCTTGCACTGAATGGCAATACTGTATGGAGAGTTTTGTTTGTTTTAATAAGAGTTAATGAAGTTAGATGAACTGGAATTACAGCTCAATATGAACAATGCAAAGAAAGTAAGAAATGAATTCAGAGTGACTTCAAAATTTATAATGAAGGCATAGAAATGTTTACATTTTTTTTTTTAACTTGGATTATTCACCAATGTAAAAGAATCAAATAGTCAAGACATTTGTCCCAGACCAGCATGAAGCATATAAATAAAACTTTTGGGGGACTTTATTTTAAAAAATGAAGATCAGAAATAAACTATTAAGAGTCACGAGAAACATCTTATTTGGAGCTAAATACTGAAATATTTAGATCAAGTTAATACTTGAATACTATAATATTTTACATATCTTAATAAATTATTTTTCAGCTACTAAGGTTAGTTTTTGAAATTAGTGCTTTTAAGATTTCTTATTGGAAGAAAATTGAGAAATTTTTTGAATTAAAACTTCTGACAGATCAGCCAAAAAATAGCTATGCATTTCCAAAAGTTTTCAAGAATGTGTTTTGAAGATATTAGTTATGCTCTAAATGCTATGAAAATGTTATTGCATAGTTATGTTCTGATTTGCAAAAATAAAAAATTCAGTAACTAGTCTAGAGAAAATCTATGAAAAGCTTATCATTTAGATGATGATAAACATGATAGCTATATCCAGTTAGATAAAGTACAAAAATATTAAAAAAAATTATTAAAGATGTTCAGGGGGCAAAAACAACAAATCTTTGTAATAAATAGTCTATTTATATATAACTTGATATATAACTTGACAATGAATTGTACAAACATTCATTCTATACCAGGTGTTATGCTAAAAGAATTAATATGATAATTATGTGCTGCAAATTGTTTTTATTTTGAAATAATTCAAGCAAACATTTAAATTAAGCTGCATTAAGAAAAAACATTTACTTTGACTAAACTTTTTTCATTTATTAATAAAAGGTAAAACCAAACTGTCACTACTAACAAAATTATAATGATCTTTTTAGATGATTTTTTGACAGATAAAGTCAATCTCCAAACAAGTATATATATATTTCGTTTGTAAACTGCAAAAAACAACAATACAAACAATGCTACTTGACATTATATAAACAAACAGAAAATGTTTGAAATAAGTATTAGTAGATAGAGAAGATACCTAGAATGTAATTTTAGGTAGAATAGTCTCCAGCTTAGAAGAAAAAAGTTCTCCAGTTGTAAAATATTAATTTTACTTTTCTTTTTTCACGTTAAATATAAATAATAAAAAAATACATTGGTGCTACTTTCTTGAAAGCATCGCCTATTAGTGGAGCCACCATCTACACATCACAATAAATGTATAAATGTGATAAAGAGGTGAAAAAAAATGGTTTTTAAATGTAGATAGTTTAAAGAAAAAGACAGAAGTGGAGGAAAATGTAGTTAAGGAAGATAGAATATGTTTTTAGTGGAGTGACAAGAGATATGGATGACAAAAAAAATAGTGAAATGGAGATAGTTAGCCAAATAATAAGTAAGATAGAGGAAGAGGTAAAGGATGGAGTAAAATTAAAACCATTAGAGATGAAGTATGAGCAGATCAAGGAATTAATGAATAGAAAAGATAAGAAAGAACCAAATAAGGAATACCAGAAGGTGGAAGAAAATGTTACAGGTGAAGTAGGGAAAGCAAACTGAGAGTCTTGATAGAAGACTCGCTAATTAGAGGATGTAGAGATGTAATTGGAAGGGAAAATAGAAACAAGTATGTAAAAATAGGTTTGCTTGGAGCTAGAATTAGGGATGTTATAGATAAAGTAAAGAAACAAAGGAGTAGAGATATTTATGATATGGTAGGGACAAAGGGTTTGTCAGAGCCAATGGGGAGAGCAATGGATAAGTTCAAAGAATTGATTAGTAATTTGAATAAGATTAAAGAAAGAGATAATTGGATTAGTATGAAGATTTGAAAAGATATATTAGATAGGACATGCCCTATAAATGAGATTGAAAAAGTTATGCAAGAGAAATAATGTTATGTTTGTGGATGTGTGGAATTTTTTATTAAAAAAAGAGGGATTAAATTAAAAAAAAAAAAAATCAAAAATAGGGGGGGTTTTTAATTAAAAAAATATTGTTTTGTAAAAATATATAGGGGGGGGGGTGTTATAAATAATAAAAGAAGGCTAAGAATGAACAGGTTCTAAGAAGTAAACAAAGGGTAGCTGATTTAGATATAAATGTAGATGAGGAGAGAGAATGGGTCTGTAAAACTAATAAACAAGTTAATTACAAAGGTAATTGAGAAGAAAGACTCAAGAGAGTTTATAAAAGAGTAATAAGAAAAGAAGAAATTATTAAAATTGGATATTTGAATATGCAAGGTGGTAGATCAGAAAAGTGGTTGAGATTAAACAAAGCAGCTAAAAATAAAGAGCTTGAGGTACTAGCAATAGTGGAAACACAACTAAAAGAAAAACATGTGTATGGCAGTGTATAAATAGAAAAGAAAAAGAGTTACGTCAAAAAAATATTTAAATACTGTTAAGTGTCAAAAACATTTGTGATTTGAGATACGGTTAAGACAAGAATGGATAATGTATATGGCTACTGGAGCTAGTCAAACTATAATGGAGTGGAACAGTAGCATATATAAATGCCTAGTTAAAAATATAGAGAGTTTCAAAAAAAAATGGGAAGAAAATAATGGTTATAGGAAATATCAATGGGCATATTGAAGAAATTGATGACGTGGATAACAAGAATGGACAGCTTTTGAAATTTTTTTGTCAGAGAATGAATTTGAGCATTGAAAACTTGTCAAATATTTATGAGAGTCAATACACATGGTCTAGAAATAATATATTTCACATAATAGATTATGTATTAGTAGAGAAAGAGGGAATAAATAAAGTACAGAAAATTAAGGTGTTTGATAATGAAGAAAGTATGTAATAGTGACCATAATTTTTTTATAATAGAAATGGTTAGTAATATAATGGAAAATAGAAAAAGTAGAAAGGATAGTAAAAGATGTGGATGGAGAATGAATGATAAGAATAAGTTAGAAGAATATAAAATAAAACTAGAAGAAATCATGGAACAGTTTTATTGGGGCTGAATATAAGGACTCGTGCGGTGAAGTAGAAGAAAAAGTTGCAAATAGGGTGTTAGCTGAGAATATTCAGAAATATAAAATAAAAAAGTTAGAAGAGAGGGGAAAAGCATGCAGAGAATATAAATGTGCTATAAAAAACAAAGAAATTGAAAAAGATGTTAATATTAAATGGGAAAACTATTTTTAAAAAAAACAACAAGTTGGCTAAAATAGATAATTATATAGAGAGAATGAAACTGAATAGTAAACTATTGGAGGATATTAATAAAATTGGAAGAGATGGGAGTAAAAAAATTTGGAAATATATGTGGGAGATAGTATTACTAAATGATGAGGAAAAAGAGTGTAGCTCTAGAGAAGAATTAGAGACAATCTTAAATAGGTATGTAATGGATATAGAAAAGATGTTAGATGTGAAGGTCAGAGTGATAACAAACATAAAATCATATAGTAATCGAAGTATTAGGTTAACAGAAAATGAATTGAATGAGGCAAGGCAAAAATTGAGAAGTGGAAAAGCAAAAGGTTTAGATGGATAAGCAGCAGAGATGTTGAATTTAGGAAACAGAACAAAATTAAATCTATTATCAAGTTTTAATAAGATGGCACAGAAGAGGAAATTTTCAGATAGCTGGAATACAAGCATAAGGCTATTATTTAAAGAAGAGGGTAAAGATCATAGAAAGTTAAATAATTATTGACAAATAGCGGTAACATCAGTGTTATATAAAGTTTTTACATATAGGATGGCTAGAAAGATGGAAAAAAATAAGTGGGAGGAATGCAAGAAGGTCTTAGATCATATAGGAGAGTTTGTAGTCACACAACTTATGAGTAGGAATACAAGTAGACAGTTATATATGGTCTTTATAGATAAGAGAAAGCATATGATAGAATAAATAGAAATAGATTATGGGTAAATTTAGTAAAAAATGGAGCTTTAGTAGATCTCATTAAGAGATTATATGAAAATAATTACTATATGTATCAATTAGGAAATATATAATCAGTTTGTGTTAAAAGTGGAGTGGAACTAAATCAAGGAAGCCCTATATCACCTATTTTGTTATATTTGAGAGAAATGGAGAAAGCAATAGAAGATTAGAAAGAGGGGTAGAGATACCATTAATAGATAGCATGGGAGCGTATTATTACCTAGTCTTTTATTTGCTGATATATTCTTGTGCATTGAAAGTAGGGAAGTTCGGAAATTATGCTTAAAATGTGTGCACAAGGGGGGATAAAAAAATGGGGATTAAATTTAAAGAAGAAAAATCAAAAGTAATGATGAAAAATACTGGGGAAAGAGAAGAGAGAGAAATTTTATTGGGAGATATAAAGTTTAATGTGGTGAATAGGTATGACTACTTGGGAATCGTAAGTAATCAGAGAAATTGCTTGGATAAATAGGAGAAAAAATTGATATTCATTAATGAAGCAAAGAAAAGAGACTGATAAAGAAATTAACAGTGTTTTCATATAATAAATATGATGTAACAAGAATTGTATGGATGTGGCAGTAGCAGGGTTAACTTATGCTAATGATGTGTTAATAAAGGGGTGTTAGGTTACTTAAAAAAAGTAAGAAGACATGCATTAGATGCAGATGCGTGGCCTGCAAAGGAGGCAATTCAAGGAGAAATGAGATGGTCCAGTTTTTATAAGAGAGATACAAAAAGCAAAATAAAAATGTTCGGTAAATTACAATTTATGGATCATAAAAGAATAACCAAAGTAGTATTTAATTGGGTTATGAATAAAGGACAGACAACAAGATGAGTAAGAAAGATAGTATGGTATGCAGAAGATTTGGATAGAAAGATAGTATGGTATGCAGATTTGGATAGATTTTATGTCAATATACTTATACAAAAGGTGGGAAGATGGTGTTAGGAGAATTGTTGATGTTATAGTGGCAAGGAATGGGATACAATAGATGCATTAATCAAAAATAGGAAGTTGAACAGATAGAGAACTAGTAAGGAGAGTAAAAAGAGTTTAAATATATATAGAAGCAAACAGAATATTGGATGTGAATTAATTTATGATAATAGCAAAGAAAGTAGTTTACTGTTTAAGGCTCCAAGAGGACCGTTAGCAACCAAGGAATTATCAATAAAGCAAATCATATATAACGTGACATTGCTTTTATAAGTTTGTATTTACAAAAATGAAACACAGAGCGTACTAATAGCTCAAACAAGCTCGTAATTGATAAGTGCGGTAAGAGAAAATATTTAAAATCTCCATCCGAAATACTCTTATCCCCAGACCAATTGGTTTCAAGCTTATGGCTCACCTCAGTGAGTAGCTGGAATATTCAGACACTAGATCTAAAAAAATCAACTCAAAACCCAACACTTCTTTTATACATAATATTTAAGTAGAAACTCTGAAGTTTTTGGACATGAAAATGTCTTTTACTCCAGCTACCTTAAATAGCTATATGGGACTGAACCAAATTTCAGATCCACCATATATTAATAGCCTCAGCATAGCCAAAGCCATAAAAGTAAAATTATAATTATCAATAAAGCAAGCCTTATATAACGTGACATTGCTTTTATTAGCTTGTATTTACAAAAATTTAATACACGAGAGCGTACCAATAGCTCAAACAAGTTCTTAAAGGATAAGTGCGGTAAGTGAAAATATTTAAAATCTCTATCTGAAATACTCTTATCCCAGACTAATTGTTTTCGAGCTTACATCTCACCTCAGTGAGGAGCTAGAATATTCAGACACTAGAAAACTTCAGAGTTTCTACTTAAATATTATATATAATAAAATAAGTGCTGAGATTTGAGTTGATATTTTGTGTCTGAATATTGTAGCTCCTCACCGAGGTGAACCATTAGCTTAAAACCAATTGGTCTGGGGATAAGAGTATTTCGGATAGAGATTTTAAATATTTTCTCTTACTACACTCATCAATTAACAACCAGGGAATATACACATATATGGAAAAATATGGATTAGTTTGCAAATTATGTAAGGAAGTAATAGAAAATATTAGGCATTTGTTACTTGAATGTAAATGCTTACAAACAGAAAGGGTACAAATAATGAAGTTGTGGGAGAATAAATATAAACAAAGTGATTATACAGAAAGTGGGTTATTGGTTTTTATGCAGGGTTTGGAAAAAGAGATTTAGATACAAAGGCCAGAGAGTGAACAAAGATAATGTTGTGGAAATGGGATGGAGCAGGATAGAGAATATGGGGAAAACTTAGGATGGGGAATGAAAAGGGAAGGTCAAGTGGGTAACAGGTTTCTCTGGGCATAGTGGCTGAGAGATTCCTGACTCCGAGAAAGGAGAAGCCATAGTGCACCACATCGCAAACAAGAATAAACTAATAAATTAGTTTTACTTTTTTTTATAAAAAGAAAAAAAAATTGAAAATATCTTTAGAGATCAGAAAAAATTTAAATTAGCAATGAGGGCAAATAAATAAATAATGATTGAAAAACAAATATTTTCAATAAATGGAATTAATGTAAATATCTGGGAAGAAACTAAATTAGCAATGAGTGGAAACATTTTTCCATAACAGATTAAATTTCAAAATAAATACAATACAAAAAAGTAAACCATGTGATGGTAAATATTTTTGGCATAATGCCAACTGCAAATCTGTAAAAAAAAAAAAAAAAAATCCCACAAAGTGAGAAAAGTAAATAATGTGTATGAAAAAATACAAGCTCTTATTGGTAATTTAATTTCTTAGTTAATGTTTATATTCTTCACACTTATTGACAATATTTGTTTTTCGATCATTATTCTTCACAAAAATAATTTCAGGTCAAGCATTGGTGGTCGAGAGGTCAGCAACAGCTGCTTTACAAGCAGTTGTCCGGGTTAGCGGGTTCGCTTCCCGGCTGATGCTATGACACATGAGAAAAAAAAAAAAATTTCAGCTTTGTTTTCTAAATATAATTTTTTATTTTATTTAAATATTTTCAAACACATTACCCTCACCATTTTTTAAATATTTTACAAAAAAAAAAAAAAAAAGAAACCCCAAAATATTTTTATAAAATATTCAGGTGAAATAAAATATTTAAAAAAAAATTATGCAAAAGATAATGCAGTTTATTTTTTGATTCCACATAAGATAGAGATAAGAGAAACCATTATAATTAAATTCACTTTGAACTAATAGGTATGATTATTTAGAAAAAAAACTCTTAATATTTTGTAATTATAAATTTATTAAACGCACATTGAATGCAATTATTTAGATTAGTAAAAAAAAAAAAATCAATTCCACAATTAACTTTTTAAAAGAACCTTTTAAGTTTTTCACACATTCATTCACCAAAAAACAGATAATTCTAGATCATTTTATTTAAGCTCTCTTATCAACTATTTATTTTTCAAATATCCATATTTCCCCCATTCCTTTTAATTTTATTTTTACAAAGATCTGAGAAAATTCTTAACTCAAATTTTATTATTTATTTCATCAGTACATATTCTTAAAGATCTTGCCATCAGTTTTAATATTTTATTATCTGTATTTATAAAATTTATTTTTTCCACTTTATTCTACACTCATTTCAAAAATCTTTGGATTTCTCCCATTTCTTAATTCTACTTTTTATGATCATTAAATAACATTCTCTAAAGAAAGTCTTATTTGTGCTCAACATAATTTCATTCTCATTCCACCCCCACCTCCCAATCATTAACAACATTAAAAATCATTTAGCATTAATTGAAGCATTGTATTGAAAAAGAAACAGCAGATGTTCAAGCTAGTTTCAGGAAAGTTTGTGCAATGAAAGTGAAGCATCATTGTATACTGACTGAACTGAAAAAGATAGAGAATGTCAGAAAAATGTCTATAAAGGTCCAGAAAATCATTTGTTATAATCATCCACACATTGTAACATATCTTGAAATACATGAATTTAGAAATAATCTACTCCAAAATCATGACCTAGATCAAATATAACCATCGCAAATAATTATTTTAGCAGGAAAAATATTTATAGAATTACAAACAAATGTAAAATACATATTAAATTGTATATACTGTACAATTAAAGATTTTAATAAAAACATTAAAAAAAACTAAAATCCAAATTTTAAATAAAAAAACATGTATATAATAAAAATTCACAGATCATTGATTTCAACCTTCTGTGTTGTGTATGGAAATTATTTTTTTCATCATGCAATTCAGTTCTTTTTCTGAATTTGTTTAAGCATATTTTGTTAATAATAAACTCCACATGAATAGCAATTACATTAGGAGTCTTAGCAAAAATTTCTACAAATAATTGTGTGGTCTTTTCACAAATGATCGCTCCATTAATGCTATCACCTGCCATTTGTTTTTAATTAATCTTCATTAGCAAAAGTTTCTACTTGTTCCTGAATTTTACAATATAAAGTATTCAATCTAGAAATCTTTTTTCCTAAGTACTTTTCAATTCAGCCTTATTTTTACAATGGTCTAGATCATTGATTTATTCAGAACATAAATGATTGTCAGTCTTACTGCTTTCTATTATAACGATCCGGAGAAAGTTATTTAAGTAATCTGCACTACAAGGCGCCATCTAGGCATTTGAACCTAGAAAAATGTATAAAGTAGGCAGATATGTAAGTAAAAAAAAAAATTTTTTTTTAATTTTATATATTTTGATATCCGGTCGTTAGCCCATTGTCACTAGCTCAATGGAACAGCAGAGATTTATATTTACAATAAATTCTTATCTAAGAATATTTTAAAAAAAGAATAAAATAAGCCACTGCCAGTAATTAACACACAAACATTTATTTACGCACATATATATAAAATTTAACATTTTTATTTTAGAATTTAAATTTACATTTTAATTTTTATAATATTATAAGTTTACATTTTAATTAAGTTCGCACAGATGGATTTATGAAAGTTTGTTTTATAATGTTGAGTATAGATCGGTTACATAGATTACACAGTTAAAAACATTTCAAAATAAACATAACCGATCAAAATACAAAGTCATTGATAAAGTCAATTGCAGAGGGAAATTTATAAGAACCCAATAGCATTCATCATAAGATACCGCAAGACACCAATAACTTAAAAGACATCCGACATAAATACATCTTTAGATACTCACCGTAAGGTATCAGTATTTACCGAATGTCTATATATTTTGATCAAATATGAAAACCAAAAACATAATTAACCAGTAACGAACCCATGCAAGCGTCTATATCCAACCTAAATTTAATGCATTTTTATTTAGAGTGTCAAGTATGAATAGACTACATAGATTTGCATTTGAAAAGAAAATATTCTTTCCCTTATTTAACCTTAGGCCAAAAGTTCGCAGTCAGACCGGCGCCAATCCATCTGATACATTTATGTATTCAATGTAGCATGAAAATACGATAACACAAAATACTATACTGTCAGGAATGTACATCCGAACAGTAAGTAGAGTTAGAGAAGACATTGTCTCTCCACCAACAGGAATGCTACATCTGTTGACGAGTAGAACAATAAACAAAAAACTCCATAGGAATGGACTGCGGTCCTTTGCAGACTTACAAACCCATCCATAGGCAAACAGAAGGTGTGTGGCGTATATATGCAATCCTGCCCGTAGCGGATCTCATACTACATCTACTAATTACACAAATATATACAATCCATTGAGCTAATTCAACTACGAAACGTATAACCTAAGATTACCCTCCCTTAAACTGTATATATAACTTTACAAATCTATATAGCCATTCACGCCCGACTTAAGTTTAACATTTATATAATTTAACGAAAACAAAACAGTAATAATAAAACTTAAAAGAACAAAAAAAAATAAATGGAAATGATTTTACAAAAGAAATACATCAAATTAAAATTACTTATTAGTAAATAAAGTTGGTCAGATAGGATTCTATTGCAATTATTTTAAATACGGAAAGTTTTTTAATTTAATGTTCATTAATTATAAAGTTCTTACGATTTTAAACAGTTCATTTTTATCCATCGCTTGCCGTTTGAACATGAATTCCCACGCCGTCCTAAAGAGATTGGTTGAGTTAGCCGTTGTTTTTTTATTTATCCGGAGGTCTTTTAGTTTAGCTGGTCCTTAATGTAGAAAAAACGATGCCATTTCTTTTTTTTAACAAAACTGAAGGGATTGAAGAGTGCGTCTTTTCAATCCCTTCTCCTTCAACTCCGCACTAACACATATAGTCACATCTCCTCCTAATCTATTATTCCAATCACTTTTTATAGTAGCCTTTCAGATCCAGTGGACATTACGTCACGACAATATGATGGTCCTTTCGCTGAGGTCCGATTCCATTGTTTTTCATTCATTGGCTATTAGTTTCTATTGTTTTCCTATCTGACGGATGCTTATACATTTAAATGCCCAAGGCTAGTTTACATTTGGCTAATTAAATTAATCATTTCCATTTTTTCAATAACATTAATTAATTTGTTTTGTACAAACTTAGATATATTTTTATCTTTAAATCTTTTTAAGTTTTTGCTTTTAAAATATTTTTTTTATTTTTAATAAAGTTTTATTTTAATGATAATTTTTTTTTTTATCTGTGCGATTTTATATATATACGAGTTTAAGATGATTTTTTAATTTTCAATTTTTAATTCTTAAAAAAGAAGTTTTTATTTGCAAACTTTTATTCTTTTAATGTTTACTAATAAAAAACAATGTAACGTACGTATGTGCCCGTTACACTATATTAGAACTGATTTTTTTTCTCACTTCAATATTAATTTACCAATCACTTTTCTGGTTGATAATTAACATTAATATTTGAATGAGTCTGAAAAGAGTTAAAAAAAAAAGGCAAATAAGAACAAAATATGACAATGAGGTATAATGCTTTACTCAAAACTAAAACTCTATAAAGTCATACATGTGATTGTTTTATCAACTAACAGCATTTATAAAATTTGCTATTTTAGTCGATGGCATCATTGATTTAGCAATTCATGTTTAGCACGTAGATTCTTCTATTATCTTAATTGTGAGTTCATTTAAAAAAAAAAAGTCTAATATCATTATTACTCAGTTTTCAAATTCCATGTCTCATGGCTAAAATTATTACAGTATAAACACTTTTAAATATATATATATATATTTTCATCAATAGGGATACAAAAAGTGAATCAAATTGATAACAAAACCTTACATGACAAAGATGCCTGCAATTCTAGTGTTCTTTGTATTATTTAATTGCTCTATAAGCCATCATTATTGCAGATCTCGCTGTATGATATATATGATTTGGTTGCTCATATCAAATTATGGAATGTTCTTAGAAAAATGAGTTTTTCAAAACACTGAAGCTAAGTAAAATAAGCTAAAGTGAAACAATAGTTTTACATTGGCTAAGAAGTTTTGTAGGCTGCATATTGTTAGTCTATCTATTCATAATGCATAGTAAACATTTAATAGAGATTCTGGATTGAAAAAAGATAAAATACGGATTTGGAAAAAAAAAAAAAAAGAGCAATATCTTTAGATATAGAGATACTATACTTATAGCAAACTTATTGATCGAGCTATGATACTGATAAGAAGATATGTAAGAGTCTGCAGCATGTCTTATGATTTGTAAAGAAGAAAAAAGGATTAACCCTTTTGCACTACGATTCCTGAAGAATCATTTAAATCAGTGCTTCACAAACTCACGGATATAAGAACTCCCCTGATATATCTAAAAACATTCATGGCCCCAAAAGAAAAAATTCTGAACAAAAACAGAAACTGTTATTATACAATTTTATTGTATTTATATTTATTTTATTCAAATAATTTTCTTATATTTTCATCATAATACAAAATACTTGAAGAATTACAAATTAAATATACAACGAAACACAAACAACAAAAAAGATTTTAATAACAATTTAATGTGATGGATGTGTTTGAATATTGCTACACAAAAAATGACTATCGAATGAAAAAATTGACACAGTAATTCTTAAAATTTCCCCCCAATATTTGCATAACAAACAAGATCTATGCTTATTTTTAATTAGTAACAACGATGAAAATACAGTTTCGCAAAGATATGTGGATGCTCTCAAGTCAATTAGTTCTTGAGATGACCATTGGAACTTTCTAACTTATAGGGATTGAGCAAATGATATTCTTATCCAGTCATATTCTTTACTTTCATTTAAGTTAGGAAAATATTAAAAAAAAAAAAAAATTGTATTTATGATGTGATTAATTATTATTCTCTTATTTTCCGCTGATAATAAAATGTTCTTTTCTTCAAAAAAATTCATGGAGAGAAGTCAAACATTTCTGTATTATTATCTTTAAAATTTTGTAACTGTGAAAAGTTTATTTTGTAATGTTTGTAATTTGATATTTAGGATTAATATATTGGTACTTTTTCCTTACATGAAAAGATTCAATTTTTAATAATTAAAAAAAGAACAAGATGCTAAAGTGGAATTTTTACCAAGAAGAAAAATTTGTAATTCATCCTTCAATATTAAAACTCTTTTTTTTTTTTTTTTTTAGAACTTTACCTCAGAATAGTCATCTTACTTTTAAATGATATAAAAAGATTCATAACTAAAAAGTCCATCTCCCGGCACAAAACTTAAAAGAGTTTTATATTAGTGGCATTATTTTTATATAATTAACTATTGTGGAAACTTCCAATAGCACTTTATTAAATAATTATTCTATAAGTCAATATAATAGGTTTTCTAGGTGGATAATGCAGTGAACATGTCTTTTATTCAGATAAAATATTTTTAATCCTCCCATAAATCTTGGCAGTCATAGCTGCAGTTCCATTGGTGCAAACCCTAATTCATTTTTGCTATTCAAATTCATTTTCTATTAAACAAAGCTATTAATCATTTTAAATATATCTCCTCATTTAGTTGCATCATACAGATTTCTACAAAACAGCACGTCTTGTATGAATTTGAAAATTCTGTAATCATCATAAACAATATTTTGTCAAATGGTCAGATCTAGAGAGTAGTCGCATCAATTGATTCAGTTTTCCATTCCATTCTCTTAACTGCCCATTCCTCCAATTCCACACAAATCTTCACCCATCTCTTATATCATCCAACAATGTCAATCTTTTCCATCCTTTCTTCTTATTTCCACTCATAATTTCAATCCAAAACATCTTCCATTAAATTATAATTTATTCTTAATATATATCCAATCCAATTTCTTTCTCTCTCTGATTTCTCAATCAATCTTCTTTTTTCATTTACTCTTTTCAAAGGTTCTTGATTTATTTTATTCATCCAATTGATTTTTCTCACTCTTCTCCATGTCCACATCTCAAAGGCCTCCAATCTGTTCCTAATTTTATTACTCATTGTCTGTTTCACAACCATACATTAGTATCTGATAAAAATTATTAAATTAGTTTAATTCATATTGTCAATCGACTCATCAAATGGCATAGCAATATTTTGCTTGATTCATGATAATACTTTCCAACTATGCTATCTATTCTTTTGTGTCATTGAGCAGAAATTTTTTTAAAGGACTTGATATTTCAGAACCATGGATAGTTCCGTAAATTTTTATTGCTGCTGTTTTGCTTTAGCAATTAATAAAGCAATTCAAAAGCTTTTACTAACTTGTCATTTAATTCAGTATGCTTTGAAAAAAACTTAACTTTGCTGTTTTAATTCTTAGACCTTTCAAAAAATTTAACTGACTTATTCTTAAATTTATTATGTATATTTTATTATGTATATTATCTAAATGCATTTAAGTTTTCCAAACCTCACACAATCATTTGACCTCTGTTTTTGGCAGATTACTTACATAAGTTTGTGTGGAGAAACAAACCTGTATTTCAAATAAGAAGAATCATATTTATGAAGTTTTTTGACAAGACATTTTCTATCTCATGGTACTAGCGTTAAAAACAATGTGGGGAGTTCTGATTCTGGCTAAATATGAGATATTCTCATTTGTGACTTGGATTCACAAGTGTCTTTAATGTCTGTGAACGAGACTGACCTCTATAAATACATTGTAATTTAACCACTTATTCATATCAGAGTAAAATTTTAAAGGAATTATGAAAAGCACCAATGATACTTATGACAAAAGTGAAATTAGTAAATGGCACAAGAAAGGATATTCTCTGGCATTAATAATGCTGATGTATATAAGCTGTAAAAAAAGAGTGATTATTAAATCGCAAACTAGCTTAATCAGCAAATTTTCACATAATATTGTAACAAAAATCCGATAATAGCACATATTTGCTATATTACAAAGCTGCACAAAAAAAAAATTAGTCTAAAAAATTAAGTTAGTTTATACATTAAAGATCAGCCTTTTCAAGCTATTGTGCATGCGCTTTTTACGAGTGTTAATAAATGAATACTTTCACTCCCAACACAAGATATAGTATTTATGAAAGAACAAAATGAATCACTTGTTCTTTCCAACCCAAATGCTTATATATGGGCAAATCTTAAGTACTGGAAATGAAAGCGTGAGGATAAACCACTCACTTTAAATTACCGTTTATGATATCTGAATGAATCATGTCGACGAAATTATCTGGAATTTACTAAACGTCATTCTCAAATGAAACTTAAACATATGTAAATAAGTTAGTTTATGTATTTAATCATATTGTTAAATATGACTACAAAGTTATTTTGTAATAAATGAGAATAAAATGATAAATTGCACCAGAAAAAAATTTTTGATAGACACAAGAATTTTGGATTGCATAGTTTATAAAAATCTGAAACATTTTGCATCTTCTTCACTTGCCTTTTTTGAATGGAATTTAAATGAAAATATAACCTTCCACATTATTATTACCTATTATTATAAAGTGCTGAAAACTATTATTCAAAAGGAAATCAATCTCCGATAATGCGCTATTTCTTAAATATTATAAATCGCGCATTCTCCCGC
The DNA here is from genome assembly GCA_028023455.1 of Epiperipatus broadwayi. Lineage (NCBI taxonomy): Eukaryota > Metazoa > Onychophora > Udeonychophora > Euonychophora > Peripatidae > Epiperipatus > Epiperipatus broadwayi. Next base: position 6,776,377 of record JAQFVV010012449.1, on the reverse strand, counting down.
CAGTAAGAGTTTAAAAAACTTTAAGCAAATAACGTAAGTTTAGAGCGTACATTCTATATACACCAACTCTTACAGACTATGCTTAAATCAGGACTTGAGTCTATTGTGTGCCTGATGTTATAATCAAATATTTACTTGTACAAATCTATTTAACCCATCGTAGAAGACAGTGTCTCATTTTTAACCACCCTACGATTAGACAAACATGACTTATAAATGTAAACCTATTATTATAAAGCGCTGAAAACTTAAAAATTATTCAAACAGAAGTCAATCTCCAATAATAACATCAGGCACACAATAAACTCAAGCCCTGATTTAAGCATGGTCTGTAAGAGTTGATGTATATAGAATGTACGCTCTAAACTTAAGTGATTCTCTTAAGCTTTTTAAACTCTTAGTGGTGGGAGAGTGCGCGGAGATTTATGATATTTAAGAAATAGTGCATTATAGGAGATTGACTTCCGTTTAAATATTTATAGTAAATTAAATGGCAAATGTAATCAAAATTTTGGGATTATTAAACTTTTAAAAATGGTCAATCAAATTTTAAAAATTGGTAGTGATTTTTTTCTTTTATTCATTTATTTATCAAATCAGGATATAATGTTAAAAATATCTATAAAATTATTTGTTTCCACATGTTGTAAAGAAACAGATGTCAAATCTTATAATTAACTGATGATGAATCTGTGTTTGGAAAATATCCATACAGTAGGTATAAATAGGTCATTAACAAACAATTTGGGCTAGTCCAGTCCAATCTAGCCCATTCTTAACCTTAACTGAAGAAGCAGTATTGCAGTGATCCCATGCTGAAGATAGAAACCATTGGTTAAAACTGTTTTAGAGTATTTTTCAACTCCATTTATTAAGTATGATGATTATCTAGTTTGCATGGCTAGAAATCAACAACCACACCAGACAAACATCTGGATGCAATCGGATCAAAAAGCAAAAGCTGAAGTTTGCTAAAACCAGCCATTGCCTGCTTCAATCATGCCATGAAGAAAGAAATGGACAGTGCCATAAGAACTGCCCAAGACCTACTAATACTACACCCTATCTAACACTGCCAGCATCCTAAAAGAATAACTAACATCCTGGATAAATTAAGAAATCAGTAAATGCATTAAAAGAATGATATCTGCAGAAAATCATAATTTGGAAAACTTTAAATATTTCATGTGCTAAAGTTTTATCATTGCAGATATTATAAGGCCTTAAATTAAAAGTATTTCATTATTTTATCTTTAATATTTTGTAAATCTATTGGTAGTTGCAAGTATATAAGCAACAGTTTTATATAATTCATTGTTAATAAATTATTTTTTTAAATTAATACATGTCATTTGTTTTTGCTTATCAAATTTAATCCAAACATGAAATTCCTGAGAAATCATGCAATCCATTGGGAGACTGGCAGGAATGGTGGTAATAATAAGTTTTCCAAAAGTAAACTTCCTATTCAGAAAATTTGGTGCCTTGTTTGAAGTTTCACTTTTTTTTTTTTAATATTGAAACTACAAAAACAAATAATTTTGGGAGAATTTATATTAGTTTAAACCTTCAGTGCTAGGCTTTAAATCATCATCATCATCTTAGACATTTAATTAGTATTATTATATATATTTGAAATGAATCATTTTTATTCAAATTTTATTAACCATTCGACTTTCACCATATTTTAATATTTATTTGAATCAAAGTTTACCACTACATATTTATGTATATTGTTGGTTCACCCGAATTACCGTTATATATTTGGCACAACTAATTGTGCCCTAAACATCCCCTTTCTTCTGCTCAACTTTGTATAGTCCCATAATGTTCTAAATATGAGAGCATGAATTTTTCACATTGTGGTGTGTAATAAGTAAAATGCAATGTTTGGAATGAGAAATAAGATTAGCAAGTTTATAAAAAAAAATGTATGTACTAAAATTTTATGAAAGAGTTGGAGTATAGGTATGCAGAAAAAAATAATCAATAAGCAGCAATAAAATTAAAAATAAATATTACGACAGAGATATATCACGGTATTCTGGAGAAGATTGCATGTGAAGGATTTAAATATTGGTGTGTTTCTTTAATGAAAGTGTAATTTTAGGCAGAAAAGAATTACATCCTATACACATGTGCTGTAATATTGTTTTAATACGTCAACGACACTAGTAAATTAAATAGTTAATGATAGTGTATATATAAAAAAAATTTAAGTTTATAACTGCATAATAAGGATAATCAACAAGAGAATAATAAAACATTTAGTTTTATATACTGATGATAACACGTTTGATAACAGGAAGGATGGAAGCACAATTAAACATGAATCAATGAGCAACACAAGAGCCAGCACAGCCAATGAAGTAAGAGCTGATAGAACAAAAAGCCAAACACCGCAAAGACCAGCAGAGAAACCAGTCTCAATTAATATTGAAATACTATATGCATTTGTGAAAGAAATGCAACAGAGAAATCAAAAAATGCTGCAAAAAATTGAAGAAATGCAACAAAAATTTGAAGAAAAATAACAAAAAAGAGATAATGAATTTAAGGAAATGCATCAAGAAATAAAAGTTTGAAATGGTACAAGAGACTATAAATAGCCTGAAGTGATGAGAAATAGCAGGTCAAATACAAGTACGACAAAAAATGAATGTATAGAAAGACAAAATTACATAATGATTTAGGGAAAATGGTTCAAAAATCTATTGAATCTAGTAAAAATAAATTGTAAAAAAGTGTGTAAAGTATAACAGAAAGAATAGAAAAATTGTGAGAGAAGAAGAGAGATGAAGATCAAATTCAGAAAAAAGTAGTTGGCATCATAAATAAGATAAAAATGGATTGTGCAAAGCTGAAAGATACACAAAATTGGTTTATAGAAGTGAAAAAAATCTAAGGAAAATCCTAAAAATTATACCACAGGAGATATGAAATCAAAAGAAAGCTATGAAAATACAACAATTACCAGATCATACAGAAATTATGAGCTTTAGTTATATAAATCAATTTCTCAAAATTCAGGTGTTCAGAGATGAAGCACGAGACTCTTACAAAACACCTTGACAGTTTGGAGAATTATTTCCAATTGAATCAGCTAACAGAAAGAAAGTAACTATAGCCTATAATAATTTACAATGACCTACTAAGAAATGGTAGAACTCAGTACAGCAACAAAGCTACAGAGATCAAATTTTGTAATAATTTCTAGTCAGAAGAGTGCCAAGAAGCAATCAGATATCAAATTATGCAGGAAAGTTTTCACATAAAAAATGGTGAGTTATACATAATTCTTCCAAAGGCAAGTATCAAAATTAAAGACATAGTATGCATGTGGCATAATAGCAAGCCAAATCATGAAGATTATTTGACATAATTTATCCTTTCATGTTAAACAGCTGATTGTCAGTACTGAATGAAAACTATCGACACAAGCTTCAGAATCAGGAAGGTATAAGTAATAAAGAAGACAAGTTCCCACATCAAACAGGCAATCAAACCAAAGAAGTGAGGCATCTATTGGCTGTATTAAGGTAAAAGGTGAACAAAGATTCCAATCCTATAGATAGTGGCAAAAAAAAAGCTCTAGTAATAGAGATCGACCATGCATAGTTCATTGTTCAAGAATTTTTCCAAGCCCAAGAAAATCACACTCCAAAAAAAATCTCCAGAGAATTCAACACATACAGAAACCGTACTGAAATAGCTTAAAGACACAGAAAACAAAGAGCATGGGATCCAAACCATCATGAAGAAATCAGCAGTGACCCGGAAGATGGCAGAACATAGCTCAAAAGTATCTTGATAGATGTAAAACTTAACGATAAAAGAATAATGGCATTTCTGTTGACCATTGATCTCTTTAAAAGAATAAATGAAATAGGAAAAAATTATTTGTAATGTTTTAAAAGTTAAAATATATGACAATACCAAAAGTGACAATAAACTTAATAAAAAAAAATTTACCAGTTTTCTAGAGAGCAAGAGTGACTTTTATGGATAACATTGATAAAAAATAAAATAAAAATAGTAATCATTTAAATGGTAAACGGATGGTGTCAATAGATATGAAACATGATCAAAATGGATAAATTGATTTCTGCAGAAATTAAAAAAACTTTCTACTAAAATTTGTTTAGATATATTCTACTTCTAGTGAGGTGTGGGGATTTGTTCATGTACATGAAATACTGTTGTCATGTCACCTGCCATTATTATAAAATTAAGTTAAACAATGAAGAACGTGAAGTGTAGAAGGTTCTGTCGAATAGAATAGAGTTAGTTAGAAAACTGTCTTAGAGCATACTTTATAGCTATGCATTATTTTCTGCGTTAAAGTTGTTAATAAACCTATTTTTTGTTGTCAAATCTGTTGGAGAATTTATTTAAGTTGACGCGTACACGTCAAATTGGTGCAGTTGAACAGGATCTCCGCAAAACAGTTTTTGGAACAAAAAAATGACCGCCATGATACAACTACGAATAGAAGAATTCGATGTTGACAATCCCGGTAAATGGCCGTTATATGTAAAACTGGTTGAAAAACACTTTTTGATTAACAGTGTTAAGCAAAACGACATTAAAATTGCCACATTTCTAGGTATCACAGGAATCAAAGTTTTAGAAGAAGCTAACTGGTTATGTGAACCTGCCCGCTACCGTGTAAGCACATCGCTAGACTACATTTTCGTTTACGAAATCAAGCAAAAAACGAAACCTTCAAGGAATATGATTCAGCCCTGCGTGAATTAGCTAAAAATTGTGTTTATGGTCAATTTTTAGAAGCACTCCTTGAACAGTTGCTACTCGGATTATACGACAAATTTTCGCGAACAATTACTTGCGGACTCGAATATTACTATAAAGAAGCCATTAAAAAGAGAATAGCTCACAAACTCGTAATAGAGCAGGCAAAAGAATTTAGGAATAATGCATCACCTTGTATCTTTTATCGTCCGATTCAGAAAAATGCTGAACAAAATGAGGATTGTAGCTATAACCGCGTATGTTTCCGCTGCAAAAAAACCGGACATGTTGTACGCAATTGTAAACAACTGTCTGAAACACTAGGAACCCTAGTGAGAGATTCTGGAAAAAACAACTCAAAAGATCGACACGAGATCAAAACACTGAAATATTCAGAATCAGATTTTAATCAAACTGTGTGCATCGAAGGAAAACGTTGTGAAATGGAAATTGATAGCGGATCCGATGTTTCCCTAATGTCTCTAAAAGATTGGAAATCTATTTTTAAAAATAAGTCTAAAAAAAAATAGTGAATACCGAAGTTCGCGCAACAGACATTAATGGAAATAAAGTCGAAATTATCGGAAAGGTTATGGTCAAGGTCAGTTTGAATTCAAAAAAAGGAGTTTTACCGTTATATGTATATTAAATAAAAAGATAAAACCCTTAATGGGCAGAAACTGGTTTCATTCTTTGGGAATTAGGATTAATATAATAAAGAAAATTAAAATCAGAATGCAGATTAAATTCCCATCACTTGTCACTAAAAATTTAGGACAAATGAAAACAAAGCCAGTTCAGCTAGAGTTAAAAGAAAATGCAATACCAGTAATTTGCAAGACTAGGAAAATACCATTTGCACAACATTCTATTCTAACTGCTGCTAGCGGAAAGACTCCTGCCAAACTTTTTCTGAAAAGAAAGTTACAGAGTAACTTAACTTTACTCCTACCAGAACCAACAAGACAAACTGTTGATAAAAAGTCAGAGAAGTTTCTTGTAGGTGAGAAGATGTTGATTAGAGATTGCCTATGACAAATTTGGATAAAGGGCGAAGTAATTGGCATAACTTCCAAGAATATAGCTACAGTACAAATGGAAGATAATGTTAGATACAAGAGACATTTTAATCATATCCGCCATCACATCAATCCAAACTGGCAATATACATATACAGCTCAAATCAATGGGAATAAACCTGAAAAGAGCCAAGTCCAGACTACCAGATACCAAAACCTCTGGAAAAGATTTCAGTAGATAATACAGAATATAAACACCCAAAGCGAGATAGAAAGCCACCCACTTATCTAAGTGACTATGTAAGATAACCGTTTTCCCCTGCTATGGGTGGAGGAGTGTAATGTCACTTGCCATTATTATTAATTAAGTTAAACAATGAAGAACATGAAGTGTAGAAAGTTCTGTCGAATAGAATAGTTAGTTAAAAAACTGTCTTAGAGTATACTTTATAGCTATAACTGAGAGTCTATACTCTAAGACAGTTTTCTAACTAACTCTATTCTATTCGACAGAATGTTCTACACTTCACGTTCTTCATTGTTTAACTTAATTAATAATAATGGCAGATGTCATTACACTATAATAATGGCAGGTGACATTACACGCGATGTTTGAATTGTATATTGTCTCAAGTGCTGCCACAATATTTTTTCAGATGGTTTACTCCCTCACCTGTAAGCTCAGAGAAAGCAAGATGCAGCTTGAATGTTTGTTGAATTTGCAAGTCTCTAAAACTCAAAAGAGAGCAAGACTTGTTTCATTTTTGATGTATTGTGGGTAATTTCACAGGTGTCAAACAGATAAAATCCTTTTAGGGTTCATGCTTCATCATATATCTTAATATCCTATGGTTGAATTTTTATAAATCTTGAAATCCTATTCATTCTTTATATAATTCAAGATCAAGCAAATCTCTGAGCACTGAAATCATGGACATATATATCATGAACATTATTTATGAAAATCACTGAAATACAAAAATAATTAAAAAAAAAAATTACAGTTAAAATTTTTACAATAAGCTTAGAAATGAGAAATGAAAAGTTACACTGTCTAATTTAAAGGGAGGCGATTTGTAGCTAAAACAAATCTGGTAGTTGCGTGTATTAGATATATTACAAAACTGCATGAAAAAAAAAAATTTGTTTGGTTTAAAAAATTAACATTAGTTTATGCATTTAATCATATTATTAAATATGATTATAAAGTTACTTTGTAATAAGTGAGAAATAAAACGATAAGTTGCACTATAAAGGAAGAAAAATTGTTTTGATGCGTGCAAGAATTTTGAAATATTTATATAAAAATCTGAAGCATTTTGTACCTCCTTCATTTGCCTTTTTTGAATAGTTTTAAATCAAAATCTTCCACATTTTTATAATAAATTAAATGGCAAATCTAAATATGCTATTAAAATTTGAGGATTATTAACATTTTAAAATGCAGAAGACATGTATGCACTAATACCACATGGTGTCAATCTGCTTACAGCATTGGCATGACTTAGACAATTTTCCAAATTATATATATTTATTAAATATTACATTTAATATTTTTGAATTAATTATTTAATACTTTTAATTAAATTGCAACTATATCTAATACTTGTGAGAAAAAAGATTTATGAACAAATTATAATTGTATATGCATGCATCTTTATAAAAAAAAATAATTGGAAAATTATAAAGCATATTAACATGAATAAAATAAATTTTTATTTCAAACAAATTTACTTCAAAAATTTTTGTATTTTCTTGATTTAATATTTATAAAATCAAAAATATTTTTCCTTCATCTAATTCTGCAGAAATGTCATTTTCAATTGCCATTAATGTAAGACTTACAAGCCTTTCAAATAAAAGTTATTAATAAATATTTATTTCTTAATTAAATGTATTACTTGCAATAATACTTCATTCATAGACTGAATGCTACTATTTATAAGCCTAAATTGATTCATAAAAGTTTAATGTTTTTGAATGCACATAAATGAATTATGCTTCATTATATATATATAAAGACAGTCATTTATTACAGTTTAATAATGTTTCATTTTCATTTGTCATAAACAACTTATTTTAATTAAATGCCAAATTAGAAATGATTAAATTAAGTGAACAAGGCATGTTTATGATTGACATTTGCAGTAAGCTACGATTGGTTTGCCAAATACTAGAATTATCATAAACAACAAAAAAGTTTGTAAAAGAAATTAAACATTTTCCCTATGAACACTAAAACGATTAGAAAGTGCTATAGCCTAATTGCAAAAACAAAGTCATATTATATCAAATTATCTAATAATTTCATGAAAACTAACAGAGGAGAGGAAGTTGCTAATAAAAAATTTAAAACTAAATTTTGACCAGATTCTTTACATTTGATGCCTAAAATACATATTATAACATTGTAATCCAGGATGAATTGGTTAGTGCCAAAAGTGAACTAATTTTTTTTAAAAAGAAAAAAGTTATGGGAAAGTAAAAATAGTATTATATAAAAAAATATTGTTTTTTAATTTTTGTTTTAATTGATAGGATTAATAAAAACATTTAATTACTGAAATAAAACCGTTAACAAATATCACATTAAAGGACTTTTGGCTAATCTTATTATGTATATTATTTTTTCATAATCTTCTCATATAATTTCCTCCATTATTTTTCTAACAGTTTAAGAGTGTATATGAAGAGATGCAAAAAAAAGTAAATAAGATATAACAATGATCTTATTATGGTAACGTATCAATGTAAAATAGATTTAATTTGCTTAATAGAAGTGGGTGGGTTGAAGTGAATTAGTTTTAAAATGCACATTTTATTAATTCAATGTTTTTTAAGCTTCCTCGTTATATATATTAATTAATAATACAATACTGCATTAGAATTTATAATTCTCAATGCAAAAATCGAAAACTAATTGCATTAATGAAACTAGCAATAATGATCAAATATTTTCTTATGACTTTAGCTTCTAATTTTATTAGTTATGTAATATATAATTTGTTAATAATTATTCGGTGGTAAATATTTTTCTGGCCAATGCTTAATTTTCCATCTGCAAATTTTATTTTAAATTGCCAATCGCACCAACTGCTATTTGCTGCTGACTATTTCTGATATATTTAGTGTTTCTTTTACTTTTGTATTGATTTTAAGATACCCAAATATTAAATGTTGTGTGCAATATATCACTATTCCGAATAATAAATGAAACATGATTACATCATACATTTAAAACTATTCCAACAAAACCATGACAATTACTTCAAATGTTATAATTTATTTGCAAAAACCAATAATATCACAGGCACAAACTCCAAAATTAAATGTTAACAAGTATATAAAACAAAACACAGAACAATTTTAATTCTAAATATATATATTTTTAGAAGAAAAAACGTTATATGAAGAGCAATACAATATTTAAAAACTATAAAATTTTGCAATTTTATCATCTATTAGCAATTCATACATAATATTATAAAGTAATTCATAATCATAGTGAAACATAAAATATAGCTGATTATTTAAGTATACTTATAAACAAAAAAAAAATACATCATTTTAAGTTAGGTAAACTTGAATTTAATGGCACAGAACATACCACGGTTCACGTGCATATTCCTCCATGTTTAAAAGAAGATCCCACAATCCTAAGCGTGACGTCCGGTTACCTGAGAGGCTCGATTTTCGCGCCAAATCGATTTAGAAGTTGCTTGGTCGGCATATTATAGGAATATCTTTTTCTTCATCCGAAGATTTTTTTATTTTCGATGTAGTTTGATTTTACTCTGTAGGGTCAAAATGACAACGTGTGTCATAAATAGTCCATCAGATTGGCCTGACTATGTTCCAGAATTATCAGTATGTGTTACGTTTATAGATTTATTTCAGGTTAAGATATCTTATAGCTAGGCCTCAACTTATCCTTGATCTTAGTAAGGGTTCTGTGAACGTTTTATGAAATTGATAGAAGCGTGGCCATTTTGAAAACAATTAAGATCGTTTATTAATAAAAATGAACGATGATTTAATTTTAAAATAATAAAAAAACGAAGAATTAATTTTCTATGAGCTTCCTAACATCTAATAAAATAAAGCATTGTTATCGGTGGGGGGGGGGGTATTGCAATTTTGCTTACAATTATAAGTTTTGATTCTTTCTATTAATTCAAACAAATAATCTTATTAAAATTGCTCACATTGCTTTTATTGTTAATAATTAGGTAATTAATATTTGTTCTGTTAATGTTTTAGACGATTGACAACCTTTTAAGATGCGCCATTTGTTTTGAATATATGAAAGTATCGATGATTCTACCCCAGTGTTCACATAACTGTAAGTACTACAATATATATTTTTACACATAAATTATTATTTAGACTAATTTTATTTAAAGACGATTCATTTGCAAAAATTTTTAAAGTAGTTTGCTTTTTCATATGTTTGCATATGTACAACAAAGTATCCCTTTAAATCTTTTCGTTGTTGTTATTAGTGATTTATTAAAATATAATTCTTCAAGATTGCATATATATTTTTAAAGATTTATCCATAGCGATTAATGAAAACTAATGTTTAATATCGAATGAGATTTCTTCTAAATAACGCATTTTCCTATTTGCGAGTGCCATATGCTTGTAATAAATATTAAATTTTTTTATTCAAAATATTGTAGCATGTTTTATAGTTTATTCGTTAAAGGTTTGGTTTATTCTCTATATTATATCGGATTATTCACTATATTATGGTATTTTGAAAATTAATCATATACATTAAGTTACATATGTGATGTCTGATCGACTTTTTATTAAACACGCACTTAGTAACCACATTTTTCAACAAATGAAATTGCAAAAATTCATATTTTAATGTATAGTAAGTACTTTTAAGTAAATTCTTATTCCATGCAATTTTAATGCTGCCGTCAAATATTTTATAATTAATCAGTCATAATGTATCAAAAATCAACTTTTTTATTAAAGTAAACCCTTTTTTTTTTAAAAAAAAATTGTCAATTAATAAATGTAACTGTCATAAAAAATAGATATTCTTGAATTTTTGTATTGTAAAATAATATATTCAGCAAAAAAAAAAAAAATTAAAAGAATCCTCAAATCGGACCGAAACATTTTTGAAACTCTTGGAGATCTTTGTGAAATGTATTGTGCTGTAATAACTAATATATAAAGTCGAAAGTAAATAATATGAGCTGCGATATGTTGGATAGACGCATTATTTAAACTTGGTAAAAAAAAAAAAAAATTATCAATGCCATTTTGAATAGTTATATCAATTAAAATTGAATTTTCCACAAATATATTAGTGTTTGTTGGATGAATGTATTCTAATATAAATTTTTAAAGCTTACATAGGGCTTTCTATAGTTGATACAATGTTAATTAGAACTATTCTATATGTGTTGATAGTTACGAATATTTGAGAAGAAAATAGGACAAAAGGAGGGGTCCTATTTGTTGTCTGAGATCTTTGGAGATCATATCTATTGTATTAGTCTTTAGAAACACCATTTTTAAGCTTTTAATTGTTAACTTTGATAACTATGCAGAAGTTAAAGAATTGTAATTCTAAAAAAGTTTGTCTTGACAAATACTTTATCACTAGATTTGGTATTGTTCATCAAACACTTTATTTAATTATTAATATTGAAATGAATATTTTTTATTTTATATTTCATTTACCAGAAATTTTGTATATTTTTTTATTTCAATTACTAATCTGATATTAGTTAAAAAAATTCCAAAAGATGATGCCTCTGTATTCGTTTTAGGGTACCATTGTTATAATTTGATATAATCTTTTTAATTGTTTATGTCTAAACAAAATATTTAATCCTATTACAATTTTTGATAAATTTTTATATTATTATTGATATTAATCTTCAAAATTTATTTTCTATACCTCTCCCCTTTTTTTATGTGATTATTTGTTACTATAATAAAGATGTGAGATCTAAACCTTTGTTGTTGTTGCTGCTGTATGTACAAGTGAAGAGAATATTCTGTATATTAGATTCACAAAAAATGGGTATAATATATGTATCTATACATAGGCAGTGTTCTATTTTACTTTAATAGTGTACTATTGTAAATCACTAGTATAAAATGGAATAATGGCAGTTGATTGTATTCATATTAATAGCACAATATCAGTCTGTGCAAGAGAAAGGAAAACTTAAAACTACTTGTATACTATGTTGATAATTTTATAAACTGGTAGAATGTTAGTATGATTTGATTTGTTAACATCTAATAAATAATAGACAATATAAAGATACTTAAGATCTTAATTCATTTTTCTAAATTTATACATGAATGTAGCTATATTTAGTTAATAAATACACATAGATACCGGTATAGTATATTTTAATATATTTCTATGTTGCAAATGTTTTTATATTTTAGAATATCTAATGTATTGTTTATAGCTGAATATAAAAGTAAGAATATAATAATAGTAATTACTTTTAATTTTGATTATTCAAGTTTGGTAGAATCAAAATATAATTAATTATATATCATTTGACAATTTTTCAAATTGTAAAATTGTACATGAAGATTGGAGAATCTTTCATTACCAGTCAGAAATCAGACATAACAAAGCAAAACACGAAGTAGGACCTAGTCTTCATTAGAGGCAGTTAAAATTTTAAAGAGTAATTCTTTGTTTTTAACTTTTAAGTATATTTGAATATATATTGAATTTTTTTTACATATAAATCTTAAAAGTAAAATTGAGAATAATTGAATAAAGTAATAGTTTTTGCTTGTTTTAGGTGACTTATATTAAAAAGTAGAAAAATTCAAAACATATCTGGAAATCAGTGACGAAGCGTCCATGTATTGAATGGTATGAGCTTTAATTAAAATTCAATTTAAAAAGATCACTTTCAATTATTTTTTGAATGGAATATCAAGTCTAAATGTTTTTACATATGTAGGGAATGAACTCTATCAATTCATTCTTGCATCCTCTTTATTATAAGAAGTTCAAAAAATGTTAAGATCTAATTTACAGATAAAACTTTTAAGAATATTAAAAGAATTGGGAGGATAAACTAATCACAATCTGATTAGAATCAGCAATTCATTATTTTTTGAATGGAATACCAACAGTCTAATTGTTTTTATATACATAGGGAATTAATTCGATTAATTCATTCTCGCGTCATCATTGATTATAAGAAGTTCAAAAAATGCTAAGATCTAATTTACAGATGAAACTTTTAAGAATGCTAAAAGAATTGAGAAGATAAATATATATTGATAATGTATTATCTATATTTAAATTAATCACAATCTAATTAGAATCAGCAATTCATTATTTTTTGAATGGAATGTAGTCTTTGTTTTGTTTATATATATATATAAGGAATGAACTCTTAATTCATTCTTGTATCCTCGTTGATTATAAGAAGTTCAAAAAATGCTAAGATCTAATTTACAGCTAAAATTTTTAAGAATGTTAAAAGAATTGGGAAGGTAAAATTATATTGATAATGTATTATCTATATTTAAACTAATCACATTCTGATTATACATGTGATTTTAAGTGTCTAAAATATAAATTAACTTAAATTTAAATAAACAATAAATTAAAACATATGACTTTGGATTAAATATCTGCTGCAATATAGCTATACCAATTATATTACAGACATATTTGCATATATGTGTGTGGTGTAAGACGTACAACCCTGTCAGCGTCTTTAGATGGGTACTCTAAGGGTTTAAACCTGGCACAGATAAAAGTGTAAGGGTAAATAGGTGAAACGTATATTATGAAGGAAATATACTATTTCAATATTAGCTTTTACGTAAAAAAAAAAGATTATGTACTGTGCTTCCGTTCCTAAAAAAGACACGCTTCGTCACTGCTGGAAATATGTATTATCTATTTTTATAATGTTTTTTTTTTTTTTGAAACTTAATAAATATAGGAAATTGATTAATCTATGTAGGTGTTAATAGATTTTTGTTGTGTATTTGGAAATACACAAATTTCAAGTATCTTCTATTTGAACTTTAAAGAATTGATTGGAGCAAACTTCTAGAGCCTGCTTTATATACTTGTAGTTGTATTTGCTATTATAGTACTGCACAATTATTCTCAGAGTAAATGAACATGGATTGGCTGCTAACCAATATGTACTATTTAGTTTGGAGAGTTTGCTGGCTTTTATATAGAGTTTAAGATGAAGAAATCATTTTGAACTTTTCAAATGGTTTTTAATTAAGATATCAGTTATTTTGCTTGAATCTGGATGAATAGGTGAATTCTGATTCTTTTTATATATATAATCATGTCTGTCAATAAATTATGGTCTCGTTTCTTTGAATTTTTAAATTTGTCAACCAAAGTAAAGAGTGCTAAAAATCCACTGGTTATGGATTTAAGCTGCCATTCAGTGATAGTTTTTATTTAACTATCTGTAATTATAGATTTTTTAGAATGATAGAATTTTGCATAAATTAGAATTCCACTAATCTTAAATAGAATGTCAAACTAGTGAAGTTAGAAGAAAAGGAGAAGAGACTATTGATTTGGAAAACAGGCATATACTATATAGGCATAAATATTGAAAAGGGATGATTGATATATATATATCAGTGACAAGATTAGTTATGCAAATAATGAAAAGTTTATGTTTCAACTACTGACTGTGGAATAAAGAATTTATATATATACAGAAGGTCTGATCAGAATAAATATTAAAATTGTTCTGGGAGATTTTAATGTTGGAATTGAAAATAATTGACTGATGAAAATGCTGTAAGAAAATAGAGTAAAGAGACAGAAATGAGGTTATACATTTGGAATTTTCAGAAGAAAAAAGAACAAACTATGTTAACAATATTTTTTGAGAAAAATGCAAAGCAGAAATGTATAATGAAAAAATGAAATTGTTTATCGTAGTTTTTAAACAGAAAATGTCAGAACTATAAGCATTTAATGGATTCAAGGCATAATATGTGTTAATGCAGAGCTAAAGAAACAAGAACTATTAAAAAAGACACTGTCATTACTTGATATCCCCAACTTCTCAAAATATACAGATGAATTTAAGCTATAATTTGTACAATTAAAATATTAACAAATTTTGAAGATGACTCACACTTGAATGAATTCAATAAAAATGTAACTGATTTTTACTCGAATCTGGTTTCTAAAAAAGTAGCTATTCTCTATTAAATTATTAAGTTAAGACAATATATGAAGAAAAAAAAGCAATGAAAATATTTTTAAATGATTCATTTAGAAAAATCGAATGTCTAGAGTTCTCTAAAATAGAACAAAAAAGAATGAATGATATCAAAAAATATATAATTAAAGTAGTAAGGAAAGCTATAGAAAAGAAAAATCTTAAAAATATAAAAATCATGAATATTGTCAAGAAAATTGGTTCAACAATAAAAGTAGAAGATAACACTAATACTAAAAATAGATATGACATCAAGATGTAAGTGGAAGAATTCTACAAAGTACTATATAGTAATAAAGAACAAAAAATAAAAGCTTGTACAGTTATATCTTTAGAAATTGCAAGTATTTTAAATGAAAAGATATGTGTATTTAAATTTATGAAAAATAGAAAAATATATATCCTATAACAAGTTTAATTCTATGATTAACTTCATCCATTATATTCTCTATTAATAATCCACCCAAAATATTTGTTATTAAATTTATTTAGTTTTTTAAAAATCCATTGAATTGAATGTTAGTCATTTTAATATTTATCTTCAGTCCTATTTGTTTGGTTTCATCATATCTTCTATAATGTTTTCAAAGTATTATTTGAAAAACAGCTATATCCACAAAATACTTTGTGTAAAACTGTTAAGTTTTAAAGAATGATCTATTTATCTTTCAAATATTTAGTGGCTATATAATCACTGCTATTGCATTTTGATAAATATTCTTCAGAATTTAACATTATTTTAGGTCTTTGTATTAATACAGAAATATTTGCATAAGCATATGCTTTCATGTTCTACAAGTCTAATATAACTCATATTTATTAATCTTTTCTGTAATTTAGATTATTTCTTGTTTTATAAGTAATTGTAAATTTAGCTTGTTTTTTGTTGTTTTATTTGAGTCCCAAGTAATTTTTTTGTAAAAGAGTTATAATGGTTTTAATAAAGATCATGTATAGGTTTGTAGAGACTTAAGTCAGTAGTTATTTTTAATATCAATATTTTTATGGCCTTTTCCAATCACTTGGTATATCTATTATTTAGATATTTGGTACATAGCTTTATGAACAGTTTCTTATAAGATATTTAAGAATTTGCTTCTCTCTTATTACATTATTTCTATTAAATCATTACAAAAACACATACATAGAAAGTGTGCATGTTTTTTTTCTTGGTAAAAAATCTAATAATTTTTTTTTATTACATCATGTGATTTTTTTTTTTTTTTAAATATATATAATTCCAGAAATTGAAGCTTTTAATACTTTTTATAAGTTTAATTAGTTGTTTCACCTTTTTGTTTAATTTTAAATTATAAAGCTATTTTGTTTTCTTGTCTTTTATTACTGTACAGCTCTATAGATATCTTCTATGTGCTTCACAATATCATCCCCTCACTCTTTTAAGTAATAATGCCATCTTCTAATTAATTACTAAAATAATTTTGCTTACAATACTTTGTTTTATATTTTTAGACATTTTATTCTTTTTTTATAATGCTTTTATTATTATTTCATATTTTCTTTTGTCATCATTTAAGTTTTTTTGTGTCATTTTATAAAATTTTTGATAATTTAATTCTTTTAAATGGTTTATTTTAAAATTTTTTTTTTATTTCTTTACATATTGTCTGTCATTTTAGTCGAAAATTTATTTACTAATTACTGGTTTTTTGTTCCTGCTATCTGCTCTATAGAATTTTTAAAAATATAATTCAAGTCTTAATCATCTTCAAAGATTAAATTTTAAAATAATTTGCAGGTTTTCAGCTTAAATTCATCAGAATATTTTCAGAAACATTTAATAACTGTCTTAGTAGCCTTTGTTTTCAGTTTTGTGTTAACACATATTTTACATTTAACTAATTGAGAAATTTTTTTCTATTTGTAATTTCTATTAGCCAAAATATAACTGATTCTACTGTTTCTTTATTTGGATACTATTATGTCCATTTTTTTTTCTACAAATTTATTAATTTCTGCCTATCATTAAAATCTCTCACAATTCTAAGATGTGATTTGATCTGTCAAAACTATATATCTTAATATATTTTTTATATTCATTTATAGGATATTAGAGTGCTGGTGTTCATTGTCATTAGCAGCCATTTTGTAAAATATTGTAATCATTCCAATTAACAAAGCAATTGATGATATATGATGAAACTAAATTTTACCATAAAACTTTTTTTTTGAACATCTGTTTGCAATCTTTTTTTCTATCCCTTATCCAACCAAACTAAGTTGTATTTTTGCATTAGATTTTAAAGCATCTCATCTAACAAGTGGAAGGACATGTAAATTGGTCTTATGATCTTAACATTGAGCATTTAGAATCTTATGGAACAGAACTTAAATGAAAATTTTCCAATGATTTAATGTTCTATTGATAGAAGATTGATAACATTTTTTCATAATAAATTTAGCAAAATAACAATCCTATATATTGAGTAGTGATCTTCACTTCATTGTCATACATTATAAGCTTGAGTAATCAATGGACACCAATTGGCATAGAGCTATAGAACAACCAGATCAGTTTATGGCTTTTGCCTTCATCAATAAAGATTAGAATTCAAAATTGAAATTGATGCATTTAGTAGCCAACTTTTATTTCTTTATTCACACTAATATCCTGGAATTAAAAATTATAAAGTTTTGAATGCAACTTTTAAGATACTTAAAGTCTATGGATTTGACATCAGGTTAATTTCTATATTTTAGACACCTGAGTTTTATGGCAGCAGGCCTTATACTTTTTTTGCTAGAAATATTAATATTATCAACATTACATGACTTATGCTTCCTAGAGCAATTGTCTTTGCTTTAGAGCCTTATATCGTAAGTTTGAGAAATTATTGGATAGATTCTGGTTTCTGCCTTCAATTCAAAAAGCAAAAACTAATGCACTTATGCATTTAAAACCTTTCATTCTATTCAAGCTTGCTTGAAATAATTATATAGATACTAATCACTTTCTCTATATTTTAAACTTTAAATTTTTTAATACCATTGAATTCCTAGTTTTCACTAACAAAGATAAAAGTTAGAAAACTCTCGAAGTGGAGATTACCGCTATTGGAAATATATCTTATGATATTGGTATTCTCTCTATATATGACTAATTTAATACTTAAAATTAAATAGTCATATATAGAGCTACCAATGTCATAAGAGTTGATGACTATATAAGAAAATATAATTGTGAACTAGCAAGGAAAGTTATAGAAGAGAATAAAAGTCTCAAGAGTGTAAACAACATCTTGGTATTGGTTGGAATCTTATTTCGCAATAAGAAAAAAAAAAGGCTTTTTTATTAAAAAGAGCGATGACATCACGAAATGTGTAGAAGAGAAAATTATATAACAAGAAAGAATAAGGAAAAATATCTCCTACAACTAATTATATTTTCTGAATTGCCAAGGATCGTAAATGAAACAGTGAGGCATGCAATTAAATTTATAAAAGGAAAAGCTTCAGATAATAATGGAATTATAATTGATATCTTAAAAGAATCAGGTAAAGAAATAAAATTTTTTTTAGCTAAGTTATATATGAAATATTTGAATGATAAAGATGTACCAGATGACTGGAAGAATGCTGTATTAATATTTTAAAAAAGTGTTTAAGAAAATAATAAAAATTACTGAACTTGTCTGCATCGAACTTTGCATTTTAACCGATCAAAAGAACAAACTGGATTTAAAAGTGATTTTAGTTCAGTGGAGAGGACCAATGAATATATGAGTTGTCATCATATTTTTGGATTTGTAGATTATGAAAAGGTATTTGATTCTATCATTTCTTCAGTAATTAAAGAATAGGATCGTCAAGAAATGGACCCAGGTTATTATTATTATTAAGAATATTTATAAAAATGCAACAGCAACAATTAGATTACATAATGATACTAGGAAAATTAACATTGAAATGGGTGTAAGACAGGATGACTCCGTATCTCCAAAACTTTTTGTAGCAGGTTTGCATTAAGTATTTTATGAATTAAAATAGGAAGTTGGGGAGATAAAAGTAAATTGAGATTATTTAAGTGATCTAGATTTTGGAGTTAATGTAGTTGTTTTTGCAAATAATGCTTTAGAGCTTCAGGAAATGTTGCAAGTGTTATCAGATGAAAGTAGGACTAAAGGTAAATGTTAAAAAGACTAATGCTCAATGAATTTTCTCAAAAGAAAATAAAGATTGATAATAATGAGAGGTTAACTATAAATTCTTTGGTCAGATTATTACTACAGATGGAAATAATGAATGAAATTATTGGTAGAAATAACTTAATATTAAAAAGAAATTTGTCTTTGTGTTTGAAATTAATGTTTTGCCACTAACTTCAAACCATTCAAAGAAGTATGGAGAGTTGCATGTTAGAAATAACAAGGAGAGATCGAAAACAAATTGCATGGGTGAAAGAACAAACACATGTTATTTATCATTAAAAAATTAAGAGACCAAGAGATTATAAAAGATGTAGAAAGAGACGACATGAGATGAATGGATGGATGAAACAAGAAAGTGTGCGTTTGTGATAAGGAGAAGAGAGGCTAGAGATAGGTGGATTGTATTTAGACTTTTATCCAGCAGTGGGTCAATAATGATTAAAAATGATGATGATGGTGCAGTTTAATTCAAATGCAGTTTTTTCCCTAGTATGAATTCCACTCTTTGACTTATTAAATGCGCAGCATGTCAGAGATTAAGTGAAAAACAGCAATGAATTAATCAACAGTCTTATATTGCTTACACATTTAGATTTTGATGCATTGCTTTGATTTATATTATTAAATGAATTTCAGAATGAGTATTAATTATTAGTTCTGTCATTAAAAAAAAAAGTATTTAAAAATATATATTGTAGTTTATATGAATAGAAATAACCTTCATTAGGATTGATATTTAGGAAAAAGAGTTGGGAAGGAAGATATGTAGCAGAATAGTATTGTTAATTATATAGGAAATTGATTTACTAATGATGAAAATAGTTGATTATTTTATGAATTATTGAATTTAGATTTAAGAAAATTGTTAAATGTTTTGTTTGAAGAGCAGCTTCATATGGTGTAGATTCTGGGATAATTAGTAAAAAATATGTAGTCTTGAAAAAAATAAAATTAGAAAGATGAAAAAATGTTAAAGAAATTTGAAAAGAGCAAGAACAAATGCTGATCATTAAGAAAATTAGGAAGCAGTGGAGGGATATATTCTTTATAGATGTAATTATCTAAGATACATCAGGATTTTATAAGTAGAAAAAAAATTATTATTTTGAAAAATTAATGCATTATTATTTGAAGAATAGAACTAGAGATAGAAAAATTTTGAGTTTATCTAACGTAGATGTGAAATTAGGTACATACGAATAAGTTCATAAAACCTTCATTTAGCAAGCAAAAAGATTTGATAGATTGAATTCAATTTATTTAGGATAATATACTTTAACAAATATGTCTAAGATTCAACTATGAATGATTGTGTCATTGAAAGATACCACTGACCTAGAAATATTCAAAATGCATTTGATTAATAGAACAGATTTAGACTTATTCACAATTACTCTTTTAAAATTGTTAACCTGAAAGATAAATTGACTAATTTAGACCTGGCTTATATGCATTGTCAAATTGATTTTCAATAACTAAAAGATAATGATAGAAGTGAGATGATTGTAATCATTTAAATAAATTTATAGTTTCGTGGAAGTAAATTTGTGAATATTATGTTAAGCAAAATATATACGATTCTGTTTATATTTAATCTCTCTATTACTCTGGAGATGCTAAATCTTAATGTAAGGTATAAATGTACCAACTATTATATTAATTGTTATACCATTAAAAATAATAAATCTTGTATAAACTCATTATTTCATAAATTAAGATCTTAGTATTGTCTTGAAATCTGATTGTAAGTATACTGTTAGAGAAATTTAAATCACTATTGATCACCAATTTGGGTACTTGTGAGTTTTGACCCATGTGGCCACCAGAGGCGCTAGTCAGGATCACTCACAGAAATACTTAGAGTAGAAGCCCCAAATGCAGCAATGAAAATTCCAGCCGATAGGTGGCGCTGTTTACAATGCGCAAGCACAGGAACATTCCACCAGCTGGCTGGCAGCAAAGCTGTCCGCTTGGTGTCGCTAGTCGCAATGCGTAAGCCCATTTAGCTTACATAGTCTGCTACCAGCGACTTCCAAGAACCTAGGTGGCGCTGATTGCTGTAAACACATCTAGCTTATGTGTTGTCTGCTACCAGAAACTACCAAGAATCTAGCCCACTACATGGCGCTGTTTCTCCACGTTACATATGGAAAAACAATGCACTGATAGAGTTTATGTACATACTACTTAAAAGATTAATGGCGTATAATGTACAGATGTGATTAATTAAGAAGCTACAACTATTTAAATATTCTTTCAAACTTAATAGTATCATATGCTATTTCACAGTTTTATAAATGGATGTATTTTTAAATTATTATTTTTTTAAAAATCGATCTTTTTTTTTTTAATTATTTACTCTAAAAGTGGTTTTTTTTTTTTTAAAAAAAAAAAAAATTTTTTTTACAAACCTTTTTTTTTTATATATTTTTTTTTCACCCCCCCTTATTTTTTTAAATAATTATTTTCTAAGGTTGCAACTTTAAAAAAAGCGTTTTGAAAAAAACCCTTAAAAAAAGAGAGAAACCCTCCTTTCCTTCCCCCCCCTTCTTTTTTTATTTCATTCCAAATTTTATTTACAGAAATATTTCTCTCTCATCTCTTTCTTTTTTTATGGTTTATGGTATGATTTATTTATTTTAAAATTTTATTATAAATTAGGTTGGAATTATTTAGTGAAGAATTAGATACATCCTCACCCTCAAACAAAAAACCTCTCCCTCCTCATATTTAAATAAAGGAGAGGGGGAGGAAAAATTTCTTTCTTTTTCTTTTTTTGTTTTGGTGTTGGTTGGGGGTTTTTTGTCTCTTATTTTTTTTTTTTTTTCTTATTTCTTAGAGAATTGATAAATAAAAAAATTATTAATTAATTATTTAATAATTTTTTTTAAGCTAATTTTTTTTCCCCTTCTTTCAAAACTTATTTTAAATGATGATTGTTTGTAAAACTTTTTTTTCACCAATAATTCGAAGATTAAATTACTGGAGAAAAAGCAAATCAAACTCTCCTTTAAATATATTAAAATATTGTAGTATTTTGTAAAAATGGCAGACAAGTTTGTGCTCTCCGGAAAAACTAGAATTTATTCGAGTTGTTTTTAGATCGCGCTCTGATACCTCAGAGCATTCGTTGCAAGAGAACAGCAGAGCATCCATTGCAAGAGAACAGCAGAGCATCCGTTGCAAGAGAACAGCAGAGCATTCGTTGCAAGAGAACAGCAGAGCATCCGTTTCAAGAGAACATTGTGGGAATTGAATATAGTTATTTGCTGACCACACAGTCATATTTGCGGATATAAAAAATATCTATTCAGTTCAAATTTAAAAGAAGTTTACAGTACAATTTATGTATACACATACATCTATTATTTGTAATATACGATTTAAATAAATTTATAAACCATTCAAGGTTTACTATCTTTGGTAAATAATAAATTTATTAAAATTAATATTATACAGACTCAGAAATGACAATATAGCAAAAAGATTCTGTTTTGAAGGAAACAACACAAGATGTAAATTAATGAAGATAGGACAGTATTCCAAGATATGTGAGAGAGTGTCATCCACAGATTTAAGTTGCAGGTTAAAAAATATATACATTTAATATAATGTCATGCTCTATAAAACAAACACAGATTGAGGAATTATTTTTGAAATTTGGATTGTTTTGTTTAAAAGATTAAGAAAAAACATTGCAGTCAACTGCATTTAAATTATTAAAAGCAACACTGAATGCACGAGGGTCCATTGAAATAGATATGAATGTTTGATGCTTGTGTTAGGCTTGTATTGAAACAGAAACCTTTCAATCCATTTTCCGTTTCACCATCAACCTAATGACCTACTTGTCTGAACTAGTTTCGAACCTATTCTAAATGTCAAAATGTTATGTATAAGTCAAGCGGTGAAAATTGCTATCATGGCCGCTTGAATGGCATCATAGATTTACATACGAAAGTACGCTATAATTAGACAGATTTGATAAAATTATAGCATAGAAATCCTCATAATTATTCATAAAATATTTTATTAGTCTATAAGTCAATACTAAATTTTATATTTGTATTATATTCATATGTGGATGGATAATTTAAACCATGAAATTATGGCATAATGATTTGTACATATAATATTTAAGATTAAATAAAAATAATGTAAAATGTTTTCTTTATAATATATTTACGGTTTTGTGATTTAATGTTTAGTAGATATAACTGAAACTAAAGTATTTTTTTATAAGATCTGTCAAATTTGCTTTTTTTAAAATAAACAATATAAAGAAAATATGTTAAAAGTTATTTATATCTAGTTAAAATAAAAGTCATCGATTTATAATTAAAAATGGGAATTTTGTGTAAACAATAAATCAATTAGTGACTGCACCTGGAGTAAAAGTAAAATCTAGTTTACCTAAAAAGAAATTTAATTAATGAAATCGGAATCAAAATTATATAATTTATATATTTTAATAATTTTTTTCAAGTAAATTAAAAATAACACCTCGGAGACTTTATCAGTAGTAGAAATTAGATTATATGATTTTGTTTAATTAAAAGTCGATTGGTCCTGAGGCAAACGAAATTCCAAAAAGATGTTAAGGCTTGGTGGAAATATATAAGTAGGCTAGATTTTAAGCAGGAAGATACTCCATCTTGCTTTTGAAGAGCTGTTACTACGAGAAGCTGAAAATTTGTTAATTTATCTATGGCCTGCTAGTCAGGCTAGAATTTGTTGCCTTTCCCATGATGGAATGTCGGAATTTGATTCATCCAAGGCCGGAGCAACAACCAATGTTGCCTTAACATGCTTATAATAAATAGAAGATGCCATAAGCCCTTAAAAGAACTCACATTCATTCAAATTCAACTACCCCAAGTCCTGCTATAGGAATACCATCTTAATTAAATCGTCTCCCAACTAAAGAGAAGATGCCATAAGCCGCCAAAGAACTCACTTTCGTTCCAGCTCGAGTATCTCCAGTCCAGCTATAGGAGAACTGTTTTAAATTTATTAAAATCGCAGAGCTCTGTATAAAATTCAAAATAATCATTATTGCTTCAAAATTGTTTTATCAATAATATTCCAATTCTATAAATGACATACTTTTGTTAATTTCCATTATTAACTTCTTGTTTTGCTATGTAACTTAATCACTGCAGTTATATTTATTTCTCTCTTGCTTATTTTAGTTATTATTAATTATGCCTATGTCTTGAAACGGCGCGCATTTAGTTACGAAATATATACTTTTTGAAGATATTATTTAAAATCTTCATATTGTATTAATTATAGCGTCATTTATCATTCTGTTTCGAAACCCTAATTTATAAATAATGGCGACCCTTTGTGCTCGTTATTATTTTGTCATTTAGTAAATAATGTAAATATAAAATGTGGCTTATAAGTCCAAACTTTCAACCTTTAATTATTATGTTACTAAAGATTAAACTAGCCTGGAGTGTAATCATAAGTATATTTTTCTTATTAAAGTATTCATAAGTACCTTAAATATACTTTCCCCCTTTAAAAGTTTATTAATTATACATAACTAAGAGATTGAACGGGATAAAGTAAAGTTTGTGTGTATATATATTCCCGTCAGTAGCATATATGTATTTCTCATGCTACAGAAGAGTTAGCTCTTTTAATCAAGCTGATAAACTAGTGTTCATTTAATGTATGGTATTTAATTTATAATATACTTCGGCTTGGCGGATGTGAAATTTATTAATATTTTATCGTTGTGCTGTTTTTTTATATATATATATAAGATGGGGCCACGGTAAGTCCAGCTCATCTTCCTCTCTTATGGGTAGTGCAGTAGCTAAGACTGAGCTAAGGGCCAGATTAGTACTAAGTCCCCCGCCTCATGAACCAAATAAAGCTTCCCTTTTAGCAGCATGACGATTGATCATTGGGTAAACCGGTGTTGGTCATGAAAACCCTAAAATCTATTCATTCATCCGCAGAGCCACTTTATTATTATATTTTACTTGTGTGTAGCGTATTAGTAAAATCTTTATAGCCAACTCTCGCGTTGAACCGAAGCATTCTTGAAAACCTGTGCGATCTAAAGCTATCTGAGGCTTTATATGCCCATATTTAATATATAAATTTATCATAATCGGATGTATTATTAAGCTTCACTCCAAACTTGGTTTGATTACGTGTATAATAGCCACTCGAACTGATGATGAAAGGGCATAACTAATAAGTGGTAGTGATTTATTATATAGCATAAAATTAGTGTAATTAAATAATAGCCACAAATTTATTTTGCTAAATGGCCTAGAGTAATGTTTAGTAAATAAAATGCCTGTGTGCATTATCCAACGCTAAGTAATGGGTTATATCAAGTATATATGAAATTGTCACTAAATATAATTCATCATATATCAGTTTCTGTCTCATTATTAAATTAATCCAATTCACTAATTGACCATAGCTATTCATTAGTAAAGCCCCTATTAATTAAATATATTAGATTTTATCTTTGGAATATCTCTAGTTTTGAAAGAAGGGAGAAAAAAATTAGCTTTTAAAAAAAAAAAAAAAAACCGATTGTCGTAAAAATTATATTTTTTTTAATTTTTTAAAAAAAACCACTTTTAGAGTAAATAATTAAAAAAAAAAAGATCGATTTTTAAAAAAAATAATTTAAAAATACATCCATTTATAAAACTGTGAAATA
Organism: Epiperipatus broadwayi; assembly: GCA_028023455.1. Classification (NCBI taxonomy): domain Eukaryota; kingdom Metazoa; phylum Onychophora; class Udeonychophora; order Euonychophora; family Peripatidae; genus Epiperipatus; species Epiperipatus broadwayi. Next base: position 6,750,516 of record JAQFVV010012449.1, on the reverse strand, counting down.
GCATATGATACTATTAAGTTTGAAAGAATATTTAAATAGTTGTAGCTTCTTAATTAATCACACCTGTACATTATACGCCATTCATCTTTTAAATAGTATGTACATAAACTTTATCAGTGTGTTGTTTTTCTGTGTGTAACATCGAGAAACAGCGCCATGTAGTGGGCTAGAATCTTGGTTGTTTCTGGTAGCAGATGACCCAAGCTAGATGTGTTTATGGCAATCAGCGCCACCTAGGTTTTTGGTAGTAGCTGGTAGCAGACTATGTAAGCTAAATGAGCTTATGCATTGTAACCAGCGCCACCAAGCGGGCAGCTTTGCTGCCAGCCAGCTGGTGGAATGTTCCTGTGTTTACGCATTGTGAATAGCGCCACCTATCGGCTGGAATTTGCATTGCTGCATTTGGGGCCCCTACTCTAAGTATTTCTGTGGTTGACCCTGACCAGTGCCTTTGGTGGCCACATGGTTCAAAAGTCACAAGTACCCCAATTTGCTATGATGACTGTATTCTTGGACAAACATATTGTTTAAGTACAAGTAGTCATAAGCTAGCAAGAAATACCAATTTTCTGATATAGTGACTGTGAAAATAACCACAGAAAATTAAAATTTTTCACTTTACATGTATTAATTGATATGAATTGCAATTATGATGACTTAAAAAAACATCATTGGTAAATTGGAGTTTTTGCTAGGATTATGTGTATTATTATCATTAATAGTTTATTATCTGCTAACTTTATTTTGTGATATAATTTTATCTCCAAATCTAATCTTAAATTATCAAAATGGATTTACAGTGGAATTAAAGCATCAGTTTTATTTATTATGTCTATCTCTTGTCAGATGAATTTTAATTGGAACTTATCGTCAGTCTTATATCATCCAGAAATGCTTATCCTAGATTCCTATAGAGTAATTAAAAAAAAAAAATTGTATAATTTTTTTTTTCTCTCTTTGGATTTTTGCTTTATAATTGTTTTAAAAATTTTGATAATTTTCTACTAACATGAACGAAGTGCTGGGACATCTAGTATAATAATCTTTAATTTTAAACTAAATAATTTTATATATACTGGTATATATACACATACATATTAATATATACTTACTATGATCTTTAGTTGTAATGTAATCTTCAATATTTTCTCTTCCTCTTTCCTTTATTTTTGCTTTTTTTATATATAACATATTATAACATTTTACTCTTCTTATACTTTAAAGCAAAATATATTTATTTATTCTTTACAGTTTCGATGAAGACTGCTAGGAACAGTCGAAACTGTAAAGAATAAATAAATATATATTGCTTTAAAGTGTAGAAATGTTTTTATATGCTCTTTAGTTTTAAGCTAAATAATTTTATATATACTACTATATATACAAATACATATCATTAATATATACTTACTATATATTACAAATTGTGATAATCCTGATTGTCATTCAATACATTATGTTAATTTAAGAACATATTTGAATATAAGAAATCACATGGCATATGCACCAATACAATTGTTTAAAAATGGACCCTAAATGCACATCAATATTTAAATCTTAAAAGTCAAATGAATCACACTCTAGTAGTGTAAATATTGGGTACGAAGAAAAGGATCATCTGTTAAATGAATTGAACATTGGATGTACTTCAAGCTAAGATATTCAAGATTCCATTATGTTGTTGTAGAAGCAGGTAATCCATGAAATATGTAAAGAATTCGATTTTCAAGAAGTATTAAAGATTTTTTAATTTATGAAATGCTGCTTGTTTCATTTTGGGATAGTCTTATTAATCCTATCTTCACTGTTAGATTGGCAAATTTATTTGTATCCTTCTGCTAATCTTAAACCACAAAATAATATTACGATACAACTTGATGGAAATGTTCACGGAAGACGGTTATTATCATTTCAATGTTAGGCTAAATTAAGTAGCAAAATCAAAAGTGTTTTATTAATATGTATTTTGCAATTGTAGTTTTGTTTGAGAATAAACTAAGTCACTATTTCAGATTATAAACTCTGTAGAGAAACTATTTTTTTGTTTGTGAGTGTAAATATTTTTGTATATAATCCCCTTTCCGCGTTTTTTTTTTTATAGATTGTTCTCTTTGCATCCGGAAATATTTAAGCTACAAATCTCAATGTCCAACATGTTTAATGGTAATTATATTTAAATATTTTTTTTATATATTGAATTAACAGACAAAGTCTGGTAGTAAATTAATAGGTACAGAAATGTGACCATAGAATAATAAATTTATAGTTAGTAAATCTATGTTTATTTAGTTAAATATTTCAAGTTCAAGATTTTAACATTTCTACGAATTACCATATGATTTTATGTCATAATAAAATCATGGACTTTATTTAAAATAGATAGAATATTTCGAGTTATTTTTGATATATTTTCTTTTTATAAAAGTACTTATTTGCTATATATTTAACTTTTATTATTTTTTAGGCCGTTTCTGAACCAGAAATGAAAAACAATCGACTTGTGGATGATTTAATTAAAAATTTTATACTAGTTAGGTAAGTAATTTTATTTCATTTTTTAAATATTTTTATTCTGTTTGCCATTTAAAAAATAAATTTAAATAAGCAAATAAAATTACTAAAAAATCTAATTATAAATGTTAAGTAATTTTTTTGCAATGAAATATTTTATAAGAATTTCCTCATGCATTTTATTATATTGTGTGTGGTGCTGCAACTGTCTGAAAGTATATATATATTATAACAATTTTTTTTATTTGCGGCAAGAGGTGTAACCTAATTTAATCAAAATTATTCTACAAAATTTATTTTAATAGACCAGATCATGATTATATACAAATTTCATGGATTACGGCCACATTTCAAGACCATCATCTTCACACTGATTTAACTAAAAAGAAAATAGGCACCATCCCAAAGAAAGGGAATATTCATAGGAGTGATTATAATTAGTTTTAATTCCGTTTATCCACAGCTAGTGCTGTTAAGCAAAGAATCCCAGCTCATTGACTATTATATTATGATCCTGTTAAAATTTAACATAATGTGAAAAGTTTACTTACTTGTTTGAATGGTAGGAAAAAAGGAACAGACCAGTTTAATAAATAACAAAATTAAATGTTTATTAATTCAACAATAAAATTCCCTAACTAGTTATAATATTCTCTACAGATATTTTGACCTGTAGTTTGATTAACATATTCACTATTGATAATAAAAATATAATTACAACAATTATTTGAACTTAGATGGTAATGATGACATAAAATGCAAAAGCAGGCTAGTAATTAAAAGTTCTTACCAAGTTCTTTTGTAATCACATCTTTTGTTGAGCTCAAGATTTTCTGATTTTTTTTTTCTGTTTTTGTTTACTTGAACTCATATTGTTTATTTGTTGTATATTTGAGGGTTTCCCTCCAAGATCTTTAGCTTGTTTTAAATACATATAGGTATCTTCAGGTCTGGAATCTTTCGATATATATATATATACATATGACACTTTCCTCAATAATGATTTTCAGCAAACAAAAATATAGCAGGGCAAATATTCCTGAGCAATGGCATTTTAGGTTAGGTCTTACATTTCAAACTTTTTGTGAATCCTCTCTGGCTAATTATTTGGGACTACATCATGTTCAAACCAATGAATAAGTTGGCAATGCATCTCTAACAGATTTTTGCAATACCTGATATTCATTGTATAGGGTATATGAAATCAGCAGCCTTTTGACTTTATCTGAAATATGGTTTTCCGGTATTTAAAGTTCATAGTCTGAATGAAAAAAAAGAGAAAAATAAAATATTTACTGTTCCTTTTATAAGAAAACTTTACCATTGCCTAAAATACATCTGTCCCCGCCCCCTCCCTTTGTTAACTTTATCTTATTTTCTTTGACATTTTTAATTAATTAAAATATGTAAATTACATAATCCGGTTAAATTTCAACTATATAAACTACAGAATTAATCCAATTAGGTTTCATTCAATAACTTCTTTATGCAAAATTTTGCTTAGTATAAGATTATTTTAACTCGGAGAACATAAACAAACATTGTTTCAAATAATTGTCAATATTAACGAGAACAAACAAAAAAAAATTTTTTTTCTATTGAAAATTTTTTTCTTTTTTTTCTTATGGGTTGTCTTAATCCAGAGAAAATAAAACATTCCTTCAATTATTTTAATTATTATTTTTTTTTTTTATAGTTAAAATTTTTGTTAAAGAAATGAAAAGAATGGATCATAATTGTTATCTTATTTAAACCTTGAAAAATAAAAGCAATTTTTTCTCCTTAGTTAGTTAATTTTTTCCTTTATTTTAAACTGTCTTTTTTTTAAAAAAAATTTTTTTTTCCCTTTAAAAAAAAATTCTAAACTAACTCTATTTAGCCTGTTAAAAATCATTAATCAAATTTAGCAATCTTTTAATATGATTATATTCTAAAATAAAAGAACAGTAATGACTAGTTATTTTATACAATACAGAAATAAAATTTCTAATATATAAATTATAAACAACTTCAAAATAACAATAAATATAATTTTTAAATATATCATTAGTTTAATTAGTTCTACATCTACCTATATTTTCAAGTAATTAATGTAAAAATACCAAATGTTAATCACAGATTTTGATATGTGGCAGATGAATTCAGTTTTTGTGGGAACTTTTTTTGTGACAAATGATTTCAGTGGTGTCTCATTATGTATACACCATCAAAATTTATATAAAATGTTTAGTTTTCAATTTAGATCTTGCTTGATGCTATTAATTATTGTCATTCTTCAATAATTAAAATTGTATGCATAGCTGAACTAGTTTGTCACTGAATTATTGTTTAAGATACAAAAATAGACTGGTCAAAAGGCAATCAAATCTACTTTCGAATTAGATAGTTGTTAATTATGAAATGCTAACATGTATTATAAAAAAGTCTCTTGGATCTACAGGAGGGGTCATAAATCTTTTTTCTGCCAAAGGCCATTGAATATTTATAATATGATTATTGACTTAAAAAATAGCTTACTACGTTTGATCAAAAATTTAATTAATTTACCTCTAATCATTAAGGGTTGCAACCTTTTCAACTGACAGGCCAATTTCAACTTTCACTTTTTAGATGAGGATCATAATTCTTTATGAATTAAAATTAAAGTAACATTATTATCAATAACTATTTCACATTTAATGATAATTTTTTTGATTTGCTTTGATCTTATCGTGGCATTTGTGTTCTCTTTTTTATTTTCTGGACAGGTTAATTCTATGGCAATTAGAATGCATGTTTTTATAAACTCTTCAGAAAATGGGTTAGAATTTTCTGCTTTTTTTTAAAAATGCTTTCACATTTTCTGACTTGAATTTTTTATAAAACATGTCAGCTATTTGTTGAAGCTCTTTTTCAAGTATTGTATTTTAATATTGTGTTTTTCCCCAATAATTTTGTTATAGTCAGAATACTTTGATAAATAGTCTCTTAATAATGTATTCTTTATTAACCGAAATATTTTCCAGACATTTCATATACATTGAGTCACTATTTCTTTCTGAAAAAATACTCTTGAAATGCGTGATTTGTGTCAATTTTTTTTTGTCTTACTCCATGGAATGATCCTAATAAAACAAATTAAATGCAAAATAATAATAAAATTAAGTAAAATTCAAGTTTTATTTTTGCTAGTTATACCTTGGTCTGCGACAATCACTATAAAAATAATAGAAATAAACATTTTTTTTTATATTAAATTCTTTTATTTACTATTCACTAAAAAGAAGAAAAAAAAAAGTTTCTTCAACCACAATTGGGGTTTTTTAATTTAACTTTAAATAAAAGCATTTCAAATTAAATCTAAAAACCCCAATTGTGGTTGAAGAAAATTATTTTTTTCTTTTCTGTGCATAGTAAATTAAAGCATTTAATTTAAATAATTCTTTTCTTATTTTTAACTTTTTAGTGTTGGCAAAGTAAATAAAAATGTAAAACTATTGTACTTTAAATTGATTTGACACTGATAGTTGATATATATATCACTAGATATTTTTGCTATAAGTTAAAATGTGTACCCCTTATGTATATATCATATTTAATATGTGTATATAAATGAGGTAGTTGTGGAAATAGTGTACTCCCACCGCTAGAGGCGCTGTTTCTGCATAAACACGCAGCAGTATCCACAATAGGGGCCAAAAGCAGCAGTGCTTGTTCCAACCGCTAGGTGGTGCTGTTCACCATGCGTAGGTGCAGAAACATTCACAGCTAGCTGGCACCAAAGCTGTCCACTTGGTGGCACTGGTTGCCATGCGTAAGCCCATTTAACTTATGTCGTCTGCTACCAGCAACTACCAAGATTCTAGCCCACTATGCGGCACTGTTTCTCTACGCTACGCACGGAAAAACTGCGCACCCTAACCACAATATTATTGCAAGGTTAACATCTATGCACATATTACTTAAGAGATAGATAGCGTATAATTTAAAGGTGTGAATAAGCTAGAAGTCACAACTATTTAAATCTGCTTTGGTTATTAACATTGTTACATTCTATTTCACATCTGTTCCATATTTGCATCACTATTATAAAAGAGTATCAGTATTAACTAGATATATCAATCTTGCACTATTTACTCTTAAACTCAGTGGATTTGTAATCTTTAACCAAATGAATGAATTTTTAACAACTGATAAGTAAAATAATATATCATAATAATGATATAATCGATTCATACTCGGAATAAAAGTATTAGGATTTCAATTGCAAACTTAATTAAAATGCAAAAAACTTTAATCTAAAAAACATTTTTATGCAAATGCTTTCATTATTTTTATCGTTTAGAATTGAAAAACAGTTCATTGGGCCACATAAAATTTTTAACACATTGTATATTCTATCTATTTGTGTTTTAATAGTTTTATGAAACTAAAAACAAATTATGATGAAGGGGTATTCCACAATGTCACTTGCTGGTTTTTACTATTTGCATAACTTACATAATTAATTTGAAAATAAATATGGTTCATTTATTGTTTTAACTGAAAATATACTATTGAAAAAATTAAAATTAGTTATTTGTTCTATATGGATTGATAGAAATAGTGAGAAACAAAATGGATGATTGAAAACTTTTTGTAATGTATGCTGAAGTTTGGTTTTAAAATTTCAAATAAATGTTTGTGTGTTGAAAAAGATATTTTTACTATTTTATCTGCTTTAATTATTTTTTTTAAATATAATTTGAATTAACTAAAATGGAGTGGCACAATGTTGTAGGGAAATAATTATAATTAAAAAAAAACTTTGGGAAAAATTGGAATTAAAATCTTAAAACTAACAGCTATTCTAAAGAAAACTAATGCATCTTGAAAAAAGATTTTTGCTGTCTCTTATAACTTTTGTTTAGATACAAAAACAATACAGAAATATCTTAGAGAAAAATTAAATGTGATATGAAAAAATGGAAAGAAAATGTTTCATTAGCTAATAGAATGTGTATTAGGTTGATGAAGTATAGTTGTTAGAATTGATAAAATATCAAATTTCTCTAAAAAGTATAATCATAATAATTTGGAAAAATAAAATTATTTTATGGCTTTAAAATATAATACATTTTTGAATTTATTTAAATATAAATGATTTTTTAAAAATAAAAAAATCATTTTTTTGTGTGTATAATTAATTTGTGGAATGTTTTTGTTTTTAAATATGAAGAAAAACAAAACAAAATTAGAGTCATAAATATAATTTTATTTATTTTTCATATATCTCATTTTTCTTTCAAACATAGGAGTAAACTTTTGCAAGCTGTGAAGTCTTTAAATTTTAAAAAAAGTATTAAAGACAACAGAAACAATAAGACTTGTTCTTCTCCAAAAAGTTTGAAAACATCACCTATAAAGGATCAACTACAAGTAAGTAAATTTAAAGAAAGCGTACATTTAATAATAAGTGTAATTAATTTATATCTCTATTTAAAAAAATCATTCTCAAATTTAACTGCAAGTGTTTTTTAAAGTTAAGATATTAGATTGGCAATGTATAGAAAATTTTCAGTTATAATTTCATTGTGCTTAGATGAATTTTTATGTGGAACTTAGGTCATTAGATTGATAGCTTAAAGAATTACTCCAGTATTAAGTTAAGCTTGATCTTGTAAAAAAATCTAGTTTTCTTCTTACATTGATTATTCATAATTTATTTGTTAGTTTTTGTTAACTAAATAAAATTTTATTTTAATAATGATATAAGAAAAATATGAAGTGAAAACTTAATGGTTAATATGCAGAATTGAATAAAATATTAACATTTATAATACTTTTTAAATATGAAATAGTTCTTTAATTAAAAAATGTTATACATCTGAAGGTAAAAATTTTTAATTTTTTTTGGCGAGTTGTTGAAAGGTATTGGTCTATCTTTTTATAATATTTAAATCGTGCATAAAGGTCAATTTTGTCCAAATTTTGACAGGTCAGTTTTTTGTTTTAATTATATGTTATCAAAATAAATGAATTTGAAGCTACCTCAACTTTTTCCTCAAAATATATATTTATTTACCAGTAATATATCTGTCACCTTTATAATTTTATTCCCTTCTCTTACTTACAATGGATAAATTTAATAATAAACATTTTTTTTTTTATCATTGAATGATTTGACTCCATTTGAAGCTTTTCCAACAATGAAAATATAACTCTTATCAATGATCTTATGAGAATATTAATTATCAAAGTGTGTTCCATTTAATATGTAATTATATAATGATTCAGAACTGTGTTTAATCCTATTTTCTGATTACATAATAAACTCTTCATGATGGAAATGGGAAATTACACAATAAATAATTAATATTTATTATTAATCAAACAATGTGATCACCTCTTTGATATGATCCAAGATGATGTAAAATGTATCAGATTTATCATTCAATTTTTTGTTCTTTATCTAGAATTACCGCAAATTTTGCTAAAAACATTTTATTTGCACATCTAAATCTGCATTTCACTTTAATAAGTATTTTATATTGTTCATGGGATCACAATATTGTATATTTAAGTTTATGCAATGTCTAACTCTTAGAATGGATTCAAAAACCCTAAACAAACCTTGTCTCTTCCTAAGTTAAATTTAAAATCATTTTTGCCCATTATTCTAACCTACACTAAAACAGGCATGCTATATTTGGTAGAATTTTAGTTAAAAAAAAAAAAACTCTGCATGGCAAAGAAGTTTAAATCCATTCATTTCATATTTTTGAAATGTATACAATTTTAGTAATTCTGATATTCATAAAATAGAATACAATTTATGTTGCATTGATTTGATTATTGTACAAATAGACTTACAAGTTGCTTTAAACAATAGTAATCAGCAAGCTCTGGCCATCATATTGTAAGCTTCTCAAGCTAACTTACTCAATTTTATCATTAATTAAACTCTTTATATCAGTAAAACTTTCCATTATTTAAAATCATGAAAAGCATTATACAGAGACCTCCATTCTAATTTCTAAAATTTTTATATCCCATCTTGTGTATACATATTTCAGTTTAAGCATATCAGCTTCTTCGTAATCATTAGAAGCATAGTTAACTTATGCTTATTTAACCTGTAGTTTAGTAACATTTAGACTACAGACGGTATCTCGTATTGCTACTAAGATATGTATTTATTTTATATAATTATTGCTTCAAATTCGATTTTTTTTATTATCATTAGTTATAATGAATGCTAAATTATTTCTTTATAATCAGTGATTTTAATGAAATAAATTTGATAAAAGACAGATTAAAAAAAAAATTTTTTTATAAATGAGACAAAACAGACATAAACTTTGAATATATAAATCACATGCATATGTATGAATATTTTTCCCCCCATAATAATTGTTACCTGTTTTTTTTATATCTATTTTATCTACATGCAGTAAATGAATAATCATAGTACTATTTTTTTGTCTGCAATAAAACTATTTTGAAAATAAATTTGATAATTGTTATTGTTGCCATTAGTTACAACACAGTTTATTATAATTTTAAAAAAATAACCAAAAAAAAAAAGCTGTGATTTGAAAAAGTTGAAAAAAATTTAGTCAAGCCTAGACTAAACAATATGCGATATTGCTAAAATAGAACGGGAGAGGATATAAAATTTAAAATAAGCAATTTAATTTGATTTTTACAAAATAGACATACTTAGGCAGATAATGGGGGGGGGGGGGCACCTATTCAATTAAAAAAATAATTTAGTGATATTAAATGTAATCGTTGCGGGTTAACTATTATAAATCTAATGGACACCATCTTGAATTTTATGTAATGGAACTGAGATATAATTTGTACAATATTCAGGATTTAGCACCAAATGTAAAGTGTTATATAGCATCAAAAAGGGCAAATAGATTTTAACACTTTCACAATGCCTTTTTTTTTTACACGTTCACAAATTTTTAATTTTGAGTTAAATTTAAATCTGACCCATTTCTGGATAGCTTAATCACATTTCTTATGAAATTTTTAAAAATAAATATATAAAAATATTGCCAAAATCACCCTTTCCTTTATTTTGTTGTAATATCTTACAAATACAATTTATCCAAACCATTTTGAACACTTTTTAGCAAAATCCTTTATTGTACATATATACATATACCTTATGTACAATAAAGGATTTTGCTAAAAAGTGTTCAAAGTGGTTTGGATAAATTGTATTTATAAGAAATATATAACATGACTTACCTAAAATAATTGTTTATTGTAAAGCATTAGAAAGAAGTCATACTGGATAGTTTCATTTTTGCTAGCTGATCCAGATCTTGTTCTTCCATGTAGGTACTTGCTGCAAATAATGTTTCTTTCTAATAAAAAAAAAAAAAATTAATAGTATGTATTGTGTATCATATATTATGCATTGTATATCAGAAATTATGTAAACAGAATTTTAGTTAATTGTAATTTATAAAAAAATAAAAATAATTGTGAAAAAAAAATTAATATATAAAAGGGCAAAGAGAAAAAGTGACAGAATGAAAGACTAAAAAGTTTTTTTGAGATGTATGTATATCACATTTCTACATATACTAAACAGTTTTTTTTTTCAGTTTAGTGCAATATAAAATATTAATGAGAATAGTCACAATATTGATACTCCTTATTATCTGTCCTACTTTTGATTTGCTCTTGTAGAATGCCTATAGCTTACTATATAGATGACTTATGATTATAACTTATATATATATATATGTATAAAAAGTAGGAAAAAATACCCATAAATCGCAAAGTATGAAATATAATTGCCTATGTACATGACAGATATGATACAGATATATACAAAACAGACACGTGAGATACTGCTTGCAGTAAAATATGACAGTGAAATAAATTTCAGTTTTTATTATAATCATTATTTACAATATATATATATAATATTTATAAAACTGTTAGTAGAAAATATTACCTCTGAAGCTTCATATAAAATTACAATTGGCTAGATTGTAGATGTTCAGAGTTATATATGTATTGGTGCTCAAACAGACATTGTACAACACAAAACACATTTATTCTACATTATGAATTACATTAAAAATATATATGAAAAAATATTATATACTTACTGATAGAAAATATTATCTCTGGACTTTCATATTTGCAGTTATTCTATAACATGAAATTAGACTTATTTTATAGCATTATAAATTATATATAAAAAAAAAAAGACAAATATTATATACTTACAGTTGATAGAAAATATCTCTGCAGTTTCATATAAAATTATGATTGTTTAGATTTGAAACCCCCCAAGTTACAAATACCTGTATCGGATTTATAAACTTTGTTTTAGAAAGAAAAAAAAAATACCATTCCTTATTTTCCATGAAGTTTAAAAATAAAACGAAATTAAAAAATTCATTTTACTAAAACATTAATAAAAAATGTAATTTTTAAGAATACTAATCGGTCCACCAGGACAGCCATCTGGTGGCGTTGTTTCTCTGCTAAAAACACAGAAATATGCCGTTTACACGGCCCAATATTTCTGTGCTTTTGCAGAGAAACTTACGGCCTATAGAACAGTACTGTTCATATTAGCCGCTGCAGGCATATTTGGTGTTGCACACCAATATTACAGCCCATTAATGTGCTTCGCAACACTGCAAATATGCACACTTAACAGATGGCTATCGTATGATGTGAGGGTGTAGGGAATTCAAGTGGCCATAATTGTTATAATATGCATTTGAATTAAAGATCTTACCCCCTACCCGACGTAGTATTTGATACTAATAATTGTAAGACCGTCGCCGTTCTTCCCTACAAATTTTGGAAGGTGGAAAAAAATTGCAAAAGGTCATGGCCAAGCACCTTTTCCCAGAACTGATGTGAATAGTTACGTAAATTATGAGACAAATAAAATGTCTGAGATTGCACGTAGTTTTGTAAATCATAAGCTTGGTTTGATCACTGATGACAAATTATTTGTCAAGCCCCCCCCTCCCCCCCAATTAAAATAAGATCAAAACTTTCAACTTTGGTAAAAAAAAATATGGGGATTTTTTTTTTTTTGCTATATGGCGATTTTTGTTTCGCCCTTATTTGTATACCGCTGATATATTAAAACTTTTTTTTTTAAAACCAATTTTTATTAACTTTTTTTAAAAAATAAAAACAAACCAAAAATAACTTCTGTCTCAGTGGCGACAAATTTCTCCCTATCTCCCCCCAAAAAAGTTAAACTAAGATCAAAACTTTTGACTTTTTCAACTTTGGTTTTTTTGTTCTTAAAATACGGTGACTATACTGCAATTTTTGTTTTGGCTTTATTTGTATTATATGATATTTTTAATTTTGCCATTTTTGAAAAGAAAGTGTACAAATATTTGAATCAAATCTTGTATCGTAAATTATTTACACGAATGTCAGAATATTGGTAAAAAAAGGTCGTATCAAATATCAAAAGATGAATAAAAAAGTAGTATCAAATGTTCAAATATTTTTAAAAAAGGCAGAGAAGGTGTAAAAATATTTTAATAAAAGTCGGAGAAAATGTAAAAATAATTTAATTAAAAATAGTCAGGCCCGGATCGATATAATTGTATGTTTTTAGCAGAGAAACAACGCCACCAAGCGGCTGGCCTGCATACCGATTAGTATCTTTTTATGATACAGAGGAAAAAAAATACTGTTGGAAAGCTGATTCAATACCAAAAAGAATAGTGTATTACGCATGCGTAGTTCTTACCAATCACACTCTATGGTGATTTAAATTCTATAATTGGTCAAAATTATAGATTTTGTGGGTAATTTGCAGCGCTTTGGCACAGAGACATTAAATATGTTATAATAGAAAAGATAAAATGTTTAGCGTCATTTGTTCCATGGTATTTATAAAAATATATAATATGATGTCAATCACTGCCAGACAAATGCTGAAAAAGTATAAGTGACTATCTGAATATTATTAATTCAATTATGCAAGTGAATGTTCATCCTTATTTTTTTTTAAAATTAAGTCATTGAAATTAACAAAATCTGAACTATACATCAAAGTGTAGACCTTAATAGATCCCTTAAATATTATAGCAGTTATGAAATGAGCATAACATCTTGGTCTATAACTTCTGTCAATTAATTTTTGTAAAGTTGTAATAAATAAAGATACCCACTGGAATTTGTAGAAGATAAACCAAAAAAACCTAGGAGAGGAAAATTTTAGTATGTTTTTAGACTTGTAAAGCATATAGGAAATTCTGTATAAAAAATGTTGGATTGTTTAAGTGTTACAGATCATTTTTTGCCCTTTTCTCTCAAAATCAGTGATTATTCCATTTAACTATAAATTAACACAAATATTGTTAATTTTTTTTTTTCAATATTTGATCAAAAAATTACAGTTTTATATGCAAGAAGTTTATTCATCTTTCAAAGATGCAGTACTCCTACTTAGTCAAATTTTTATAATCATTAGAGATAATTGTAGCAATAGAGACCTAAAAAATGTCCCAAAAATTCATAACCTACAGTGTCCATAAAGTCTATATACTTGGGATCCTCTTTAATTTTTGAACTTCATATCTGTATATATGAATTCACTGTCAATCACCAGTATTTAAATTTTGTAATCTATATGTTTTTATTAATTATCTTGAAAAATTCAGATAAGGTATAATCAAATATCATTATCTTACATATTTGATTACTTCTTAATTTCATTTAATAGTGAATTGTTTACTTTGACAATTCTACAAATAACAGGCTTGATATAATTTAGCTCGCATTTCTAATTCTTATTTCTATGTATTGTAACATAATAAAAGGAGTTCAAATAATTTATTTAAAGGAGTCCATTGAATGATCATAAGTAAAGGTTGATCAAATTATTAATAACCAGTATTATTACAGGTATATGAAAATCACGTGTAGTGAGTACACTAGTAATTCAATAAAATATAACTCAGGTATACAGGCAGTAGGTTTTATCCACTTTCATTTCTTGGTTTGATGTTAAGTGCATGTTTAAACAAATACTAAGTGAATATGGTCTAGCAGGGCGCCACTAGATTATCTGAATCTAGACACGGTTATATCTAATAACCTTTTACATGTACCGGGTTTGAATCCCTTTTTGGTACTTTATTTCTAATAAAAAATGAGAGATTTTGCTTTTTGAGCCATATCACTATAAGCACTAATAGTTAGGTAAAAGTAAAACATCTTTAAACCAAAGCGGATTATATTAGACATAAATCATTTCTCAGATCTTAACATAACAAATGTGTTTCAATAGTTTTATAAGTTCACTAGCTCAGATTATATATAACTAATTTAGGATGGCAATTCACTCATCCTTGCATGAAATAGATGATGGGATGTGGTTATAATAATACTAAGAAATCACTAAATATTATAAAATCAATATTTATTTATGGCCTTTAAACAGTTAAACAGCTCATTAATTAAAAGGTTGATGAATGATGATGATGATAATAATACATAATGACAAGGGTTTCAACTACAGCTCTAGGACTAAGCCTAAACATAAAACTAAATTTTATAAAGAAATGCATAATTATTGCTTAATTTTAGCATACTTAATTATATCTTAAATAACCAATATTCAACCATTGATGATGATGAATAATCACACTTAACCAAGACTACACTTAATGAAATATATACGCCTCATTTAATAAAACAAACTAATATTTATTACTACATTTCTAACATATACAGAAAAATTTCTAGATAAATATGAAAATTGACATGAATAATAATAATAATTGATTATATAACATCCTCAGATTAATTTTAAGTTCTTCCCCTTTCCCCTTCAAATGTATTTTGGCTAAGTTGGACGCCACATTAACCATAAAAGATTTCAAGACAAAAATTATTATCTGCTCTTAACACACATACTTAAAAAATCCAACATGTAAATAGAATAAAAATGTTAGTAAAATTGAAAGAGCAAGTTTTTAGAAAAGAGTCTTAAATTATTTTCTCCCCCTCCCTTCCAAGCGCTGAAATCTATACTGAACTTGAAACAAAATAATCCAATATTCTAATACTACTCATTATTCCTCATTCAATCGCAATTATACACATATAAAATATCATTATGTATGTGCGTGTTTTATCCCATCATAACAAAATATTATTAAAACCAAAATAATAATATTAGTTAAAACTAAAATCATAATACCATAAAAAAAAATTGTTTTACATATTCATATTTCATAATTATTAATAAAGCAAGTCATATATAACATGACATTACTTTTATGAGCTTGTAATTACAAAAATGCACATAGAGAGCGTACCAATAGCTCTAACAAGCTCAAATTAACAAGTGGTTATGAGAAATATTTAAAATTCTATCCAGAACACTCTTATCTCCAGACCATGGTTTCGGGCTATGGCCCACGCCAGTGGAGAGCTAGAATATTCGGACACTAGACCTAAAATATCAACTCAAAACCAGCACTTATTTCAAACGTATATTTAAGAAGAAATCTGAATTTTTCGGACATGAAAATGTCTTTAAATCAGCTATCTAACTTAAATAGCTATATGGGACTGAAGTATATTCAGATCTACCATATTCTAATAGGCTCAGCATAGCCAAAGCCTTAAAGGTAAAATTATAATAATTAATAAAGCAAGTCATATATAACATGACATTACTTTTATGAGTTGTAATTACAAAATGCACATAGAGAGCGTACCAATAGCTCTAACAAGCTCAGAATTAACAAGTGGTTATGAGAAATATTTAAAATCTCTATCCAGAACACTCTTATCTCCAGACCATGGTTTCGGGCTTATGGCCCACGCCAGTGGAGAGCTAGAATATTCGGACACTAGACCTAAAATATCAACTCAAAAAACCAGCACTTATTTCAAACGTATATTTAAGAAGAAACTCTGAATTTTTCGGACATGAAAATGTCTTTAAATCCAGCTATCTAACTTAAATAGCTATATGGGACTGAAGTATATTCAGATCTACCATATTCTAATAGGCTCAGCATAGCCAAAGCCTTAAAGGTAAAATTATAATAATTAATAAAGCAAGTCATATATAACATGACATTACTTTTATGAGCTTGTAATTACAAAAATGCACATAGAGAGCGTACCAATAGCTCTAACAAGCTCGGAAGTAACAAGTGCGGTTATGAGAAATATTTAAAATCTCTATCCAGAACACTCTTATCTCCAGACCATGGTTTCGGGCTTATGGCCCACGCCAGTGGAGAGCTAGAATATTCGGACACTAGACCTAAAATATCAACTCAAAAACCAGCACTTATTTCAAACGTATATTTAAGAAGAAACTCTGAATTTTTCGGACATGAAAATGTCTTTAAATCCAGCTATCTAACTTAAATAGCTATATGGGACTGAAGTATATTCAGATCTACCATATTCTAATAGGCTCAGCATAGCCAAAGCCTTAAAGGTAAAATTATAATAATTAATAAAGCAAGTCATATATAACATGACATTACTTTTATGAGCTTGTAATTACAAAAATGCACATAGAGAGCGTACTCAATAGCTCTAACAAGCTCAGAATTAACAAGTGCGTTATGAGAAATATTTAAAATCTCTATCCAGAACACTCTTATCTCCAGACCATGGTTTCGGGCTTATGGCCCACGCCAGTGGAGAGCTAGAATATTCGGACACTAGACCTAAAATATCAACTCAAAAACCAGCACTTATTTCAAACGATATTTAAGAAGAAACTCTGAATTTTTCGACATGAAAATGTCTTTAAATCCAGCTATCTAACTTAAATAGCTATATGGGACTGAAGTATATTCAGATCTACCATATTCTAATAGGCTCAGCATAGCCAAAGCCTTAAAGGTAAAATTATAATAATTAATAAAGCAAGTCATATATAACATGACATTACTTTTATGAGCTTGTAATTACAAAAATGCACATAGAGAGCGTACCAATAGCTCTAACAAGCTCGTAAATTAACAAGTGCGGTTATGAGAAATATTTAAAACTCTATCCAGAACACCTTATTCCAGACCAGGTTTCGGCTTATGGCCCACGCCAGGGAGAGCAGAATATCGACACTAGACCTAAAAATCAACCAAAAAAGCATTTTCAAACGATATTTAAGAAAAACTGAATTCGACATGAAAATGTCTTAACCAGCTATCTAACTTAAATACTATATGGACGAAGTATATTCAGATCTACCATATTCTAATAGCCAGCATAGCCAAAGCCTAAAGGTAAAATATAATAATTAATAAAAGTCATATAACATGACATACTTTTATGAGCTGTAATACAAAAATAGGGACCTAGCTAACAAGAAAGCTATGGAAAATTTCCCGCCCGGCACAAACTCAAACGATTTCGAAAATACTACTTAAGTAATGGGTACACCATATTATATATTATAAAGTATTACTTTTTTATAGGGAACCGATGTTAAACCCAAATTCAGAGTTTTCTAAATATATTTGAAAAGTGTGGTTTTTTAGTGATATTTTAGGTCTAGTGTCGAATATTCTAGTCACCATAAGCAAACAGGTCTGAGATAAGAGTGTTCTGGATAGAGATTTTAAATATTTCTCATAACCGCACTTGTTAATTTACGAGCTTGTTAGAGCTATTGGTACGCTCTCTATGTGCATTTTTGTAATTAAAGCTCATAAAAGTAAGTCATGTTATATATGACTTGCTTTATTAATTATTATAATTTTACCTTTAAGGCTTTGGCTATGCTGAGCCTATTAGAATATGGTAGATCTGAATATACTTAGTCCCATATAGCTATTTAAGTTAGATAGTGGATTTAAAGACATTTTCAGTCCAAAATTCAGAGTTTTTCAAATATATTTGAAATAAGGTGTTTTTGAGTTGATATTTTAGGTCTAGTGTCCGAATATTCTAGCTCTCCACTGACGTGGGCCATAAGCCCGAAACCATGGTCTGGAGATAAGAGTGTTCTGGATAGAGATTTTAAATATTTTCATAACCGCACTTGTTAATTTACGAGCTTGTTAGAGCTATTGGTACGCTCTCTATGTGCATTTTTGTAATTACAAGCCATAAAAGTAATGTCATGTTATATATGACTTGCTTTATTAATTATTATAATTTTACCTTTAAGGCTTTGCTATGCTGAGCCTATTAGAATATGTAGATCTGAATATACTTCAGTCCCATATAGCTATTTAAGTTAGATAGCTGGATTTAAAGACATTTTCATGTCCGAAAAATTCAGAGTTTTTCTTAAATATACGTTTGAAATAAGTGCTGGTTTTTTGAGTTGATATTTTAGGTCTAGTGTCCGAATATTCTAGCTCTCCACTGACGCAAACCCAAACCATGGTCTGGAGATAAGAGTGTTCTGGATAGAGATTTTAAATATTTTCATAACCACTTGTTAATTTACGGCTTGTTAGAGCATTGGTACGCTTCTATTGCATTCATATTTCATAACTGTAAAATTAATAAACATATAATTTTGATACATTCAAGATAATTTATGAAGCTCAAAGTTATTTTTAGTAAGACATTCTTGTTTTTAATTGATCTGAATAGTCTTTAAAAGTTCTTTAAATAAAATATACCACTTTATGCTAAAATGTTTATTAAGAGATATCATAAAAAATAGATATAAAAAGTATTAGATTTTTGTTTGTAATCAAGTTCAAACTTGTCTTGTATAATGTTTATATTTCTGAGCTACCATTTGTTTACTAACAATCTCTTTCTTGAGGTGGATAACTATTTGATGATGATACTCTATTGAGGTTATTTGTTTAGTGAAATTTGGAAACATTATATTAAATTTTCTTTCTTCCTTCAAATTGGTGAAAAGTTTTTCCCATTTGTAATTTTCTTGAGTTTAAAATCAGTTGTTGTAAAATTAATTGGACTTGATGATTAATATTTATCAGTAGATTAATTCATCTTCTTTGAAGAGGTATTTTCTTCTTCTATTAAAAATCTTATTTATTTAGTTGAAGGTGTAGAATATTATTTTAGACATCTTTTCTTTCCTATGGATGTGAGTTCCCAGTGCAGAACGATGGGAAACATATAATTTTTCTAGCAAATTTTTTTTATATTTTCGCATTCAATTGGATAGTTTAATAATCTAAATCAATCACAAAATAATCAAGAAGCTTTTTATATCAATTTTTAGCTACCTTAAAATCAAGATAGCATCACTTGTATTTTTGGACAAATTTGTTTTAATTAGATTCTAATTTATTTTCAACAAAGTATTTTTTAACTAAAGTTTAATCCTTTTTCAGACATTTTGTTTTAAAAAAAATGGACTCAATTTTATTTCCTCTTTTGTTTTTTTTTTCTTTTAACATAGGTAACACTTCAAATCTTTGAGCTTCTTCTTTAGATCTTGATAAGAAAATTCAATTTTTAGAGTTCTGACTCATTATGAGCTTTCAAAGTGACAATCATTTACAAAAAAATTACTACAAAGATCGATATCTGATTAAACAGATTTCCTTTTAAAAAAAAAATTGTAAAAAAAAATAATTTGAAGATTTAATACTTCCTTTTCTTTCAATATTTAAGAAATTAAATTTTTGTATGTAATGTAAACATCCTTCATTCTTTCAAATCATTCATGAACTAACCTTAAATAATATGATTGCTAGCTTAGGAATTATAACCAATTATTTAATTAAATCTGTAACTTTTAAATCCACTTATAATTAAAAAAAGAAAATAGAAGTATAGATAAAATGTTAGAATTGATCAAGATAGCTTATTTTAAAGAAAGTTAAAATGTTGAATATTTGAAATATAAAACAAATAAATAATTTACTCATACATTGCCTATATGTATGCATTATAACTTTGCTTTTTAACAGAAAATTTAAATATTAAATAGTTTAAATGTGTGTATTACCTTTCTATCAACACACAAACAAGTAAAGCATGTAATTGTGGACCCATTCTTTCTGTTTAAAGCTTTTGAAATTTTGATCTGGAAGGGTTTGAACTTGGATGCCCTACAGCTTCTTTTATGATTATATAAAATTGTGATGATGATTTTTGGTTTACCTTTTCTACATGCACATTACTATAAATTTGGCTAGTGACCAAATTGTAATGGCACAGTATATTGGATGTTAATCCATATATTCTTAAAGTCTATCATTTTCAGAGACCAGAAAAAAATAAATGATAGTAGAATGTTAAATTTTTTTTTTGATCACTGTGCAGTTGAATTTTTTGGTATAGGTAGAGATTAATAACATTTATCAAGTATTTGAAAATTAAATATTGAAAAAGTGACATAACTAATGAGCACATAAATTACATCTCATTTTTAAAGAATTGATATTATTTTTTATATTAAGAATTACTGTATTGCTATATTAAATACAAACAATTGTCCAATTGTAGATGTTTACTTCAAGATATATATACAAAAAATTTTACTAATCAGGATGGAATGAAACATGAAAGTTTGAGAAATATTGCATTTATTAAAATACAACATATGTATATATTTTAAATCATCAAAATAAGTTATTTTTCAAATCTATTTTATACGAGACAGTTTTTAATACCTTGGATATCATATTAATGGCATTAATGATTTTAATATATTGTAACCGTTTATTCCGGTGTAAACGCATATATGTGATATACGTTTATTACGTATTTTAAACTTAAGTTTTGCTCTTTTATTTAACAACAATTTATAATATGAACACATATATGTGTGGTTGGTTTTGCGATACCCTCTAATTACTTGCCCAGCATATTTATGAGCATCAAAATGACCTCAAGCGCCAATCTTACCTATGAATAAATAAGAATTATGCTGGGAGAGGACGAGTATCTATTTCTGGTGGTTAGAGCTTGTACCTCTGGCTAGCTCACTCGGGTAGTAGTCGGTGACCGTGGGAAAGAGGTGGAGGGAACATATAAAAATGCGCATGTAGCGCATGAACAATTCGTTTGCTTTCCTACTTTTTGCTTTTTAATATTATTTTAAGAAATTAACACTAACACACACAATTAAATTTATAATACTAATTAATATTTATTAATATAAAACAAATAATAAAACAAAAGCCATAGAATCCCATAATTGGATATTGGTTTGTGCCCGAATAATTAAATAACCCGCATGTAAATACACTCACACAAGTTTATAAATGCAATACACAAAAATACAGATCATAGCTTGAAAACAATTTCAATCAGGCATTGTCTATTAAGGCGTATATTTATACAGGGTATTATTTCAACATTTTCTTCATTTATTTTAACCCTTTTACGCATTATTTAATAGGACATGCTTTCATTCAAAATAGTTATTATCACTTATGAAAATGTTTGGTTTACCTCGTTTATCTCACCCGGGTGTAGATTATTAGCTGTACGATTAAAAGATTTCTTTCTTTGGTCAATTTCCATAAGGCAATCAATGGCGTCCGGTGAAGGCTGTTCTTTTCATAGTTTGAAGAAGGGCTTCGCTCCTACATTTACAGTGACGGTAGTCTCTCCGCAGGATGGAGGGCATAGCCTGGCCCGTTCTGCTCTTCTACCCCAGCCTGTTCATGATTTTTCGATTATAAACTTTTTTTCTTTTTACTAACTTTTTCTTGACGATCCTGCTCGTGGCAGTCACAGCTATAGAAGTCCCTCTAAGTTCAGCTTTCTCGAATCTAATTAATTATACTATTGTTCTTTCTTCTTTCATTAAACCATGTGGTTTGCGAAACGAAAATCTTTTCAACACTTTTCTTTTTTTTGTTTCTCTTATCCAAGCTTAGGAATTTCCAATTTACCTTGCGATCTACACTCGACCGTTCATTGTCTCTTATTTTTAACATTTTATTTTATTAATTAAAATGTCTTTGTTTCAAGATAGCGATCTGCAACTTTTCGGGTTCTTTCTTTGCAATTAATTTATTTTTTTATAAATTTGTAACATTCTTCTTTTGGTCGACCATCTTGGAATATTTCTTTTTAAATTGAAATAACTTTTATTCTTTTTTTACGAAATTATTACATTTACTCACTCATGCAGCAATATAAACGCGTATAAATAAATATCAGAGCACAAACCATATAATCCCCCGTCCCTCTTATATTTCAATCTGTTTTTATTTAATTACTTAAATATATATGTATGTGCTCGCATACAAGACCACAACGAAAAAGAAAAATAACAATTTACTTAACATTACTTTTGATTCAATTAGATATGTATGCTCGGTAATATTACCGTCTGACTTAGAACAGGGTTTGAACTCAGCCCTGTTATAATATATTTAAATACCATAAGTAATCTCGTGTTAATTTGAATATTTTTTGATTGTTGGTTTATTGTTAATATTTATAATAAACTGCTTTTTTAATATTTTTTATCATTTATTTTTGCATAATTCATTTTTCTTAGGTCAAAAAACATGTTTTAAAAATACAGATTTAAGATTTTTTTTCTTTGTGTTTTAATATTGGTGTTTGTTGAAATTTATACATTCACTTTTGTCTCACTATAACATATAAAGATAATCATGTGTTGATTTTTTCTTTGAAATGATTTATAAGCTTATTTAAAGCTATTGACTGATTTATGTCAAATATTAAATTTGTCTTTTCTAATATTATTAATTTTATTTATTATATTGTGGACATAGGGCCACATAAAAACCCATGGTTTATTATCTTTGCTTTTAGTTCTATTTTTATTATTTTTGGCATTTATTATTTGTATAGTGAGTTTTGCCTGTTTTAATAACAGTTATAAGCAAGTATAAGAAATGGTGATCATGTGATGTTTATTGGCACATCTTTTCTGCTTTAACTTATGAATAAGCTTTTAATCAATATTAATGTTTTTGTCTTTTTTACCATGTACATATTTGTATAATGATTGTTTCTGATTAAAAATGCTTTTATATTTATTAAAAATTTATATTTATAAGATATCCTAGAATCTTTATACAGATATCTTATATTTAATTTTTATAATCCACACAAAGTAGTGTATGTACAAATATATGGCCAACACATCTTATATATGTAATATTGGGATATTCTATTAGAATGTGGATAATATTTTGCCTTTCTCCATAAGCTAATACTAAATCACACATGATATTACTTAGTGGTGACTACTACTTGACAAATGTATGTAATCCAACTAAATGTAGCTATAATATCATGATTTATTTATTTTATAATATCATTTATGAATCCTACCTTGTTATTTTCTATTTGTTTTCTAAAAATAATTTCTTTATGATTTCATCTTATAAGTTGATTTTATGCTGAAATTTTTAATAGCGTCAATGATTCAATTGGGTAGCTATAATATGAGCCAACATAGTCATTCATAATAACTGAGAAGTTTTTAAAATATTCTCTTTACGTAATTTTATGTTGACATAAAATTATATCTTTGTATAATTGCTGATGATGAGTAAATCTTCAGATATTTCTTCGTATTATACATAATATTTATGTATTTGCATAACATGTTTAATGTGAATTTATCTTCTAGGAGTTTTGAATTATAATTTATAACGTTAAGAAATTTTACTTTTGTAATTTATATTATTATCTAATAGAGGAAATCTTTGTTCTTTTTTTTTTTTTTAATGCGTATTATATTTATTTAAAATTTTCTTTAAGTTTATCACCATCATATTTGACTGCTTATTAAATTGATTTATTGTTACATGTAATTAACTTATTTGCTATCTGATGAAATAACTTTTTTTTGTTAACATCCATACTTGAAATCAGCATTGACTTCTAGTTAGTTGATTTGTTTATTCTGTATCCACATATCATGGTGTTTTTGTTTAACATTTTTTTGATAATCTCTTAATTACTATTTTGATAGATTAACATAGTCATGAAATCAAACAATATTATAATACACATCAGTAGGGTAGTATAATCAAGATTTCCAGCATATACAATAATAATGTTATTAAATGTTTATAATTATGATTTGTTATCGTAGGGTATATTTATATATCAAGAAAGGGTATCGTTTGCTGATTCACATTTTTCATATTTATATTGTGATCTGTCTGTGCAATGCTCTTATATATTAGAAGCGGTCATATATATACATACGTATATATATGCTTCATGTATATATTGTTGCCATTAAGTTATAATTTTAAGGCTTTTTTTTTTTTTTAAAATAATGTAAAAAGAAATTTAATTTTATTATGAAATTTAATGTTGTTATGTGGGAGTAAAGAGGGGTTCAAGTCGGCAAAGAAAAACAATGTATGAATTAAATTCTAATTTTAGAATTTACTGTTGTGATTATCATTATAGTAAAAGGTGACAAAAATGTATATTTATTCTGGAGATTAGATAAAACCAAAGGTATTCGGAATTTAATTAAGAAAAATGCAATTAGTAAAATTTTAAAATTAAACTAGATCATGATTACAATCAAAGATTTCTTTTTAGATTAGTAAAGTAAAGAATTTTCTCTAAATTTTAAAATTAATTAATCAAATTGAAATCAGCCGGATGCCTTTGTTTTGAGGGACATATTGTAACAGTCAGAGTTCAATATCTCGTTAAACAGTTGCATCTTCCCTCTACTACAGTCAAAGAGCAGCACTACAGGTGGATTCAGGGCCTGCAATGCCGAGTTCGAATCTAGTAGATTGACTACACACCATATAACTACGGGATAACGTACTTGCCACCACATTAGCAAACATCTTTTAGGCAACGGGGGTCAGGGAGATATAAGAGACTCTAACTAATTCGATTACAACTAAATATTATTCTAAATCTAATGAATAGCCTAGTTATATCTGATTGATTTTGGCATGAGACACTATGGCTATAAGTCATTAAGGAAATAAACATAGATAATTTTAAACTATATTTAGTATTAATATAAATTTATTCACAGACATGGAGTTTGATCTTAGTCAATACTTCTAATATGGCATAAGTTTACATTATTAACACATTAAGCATTCAACCTATTCCTTTGGGTATTTAATGGTAGCAAACTCATTTCATGCCCCAGACTAAGTACATTAGCTATTGTGTGAGGTAAGAGTTGAATTATATATATAAAGTTTTATATTAATGATTAATTCTACAGGGGCCTGTTATTTGAGAGCAAATGATGTGGGAAGCTAGGAAGTGAAATCATAAGCATAGAATAAAAGAATAGTTAACTAGAGGAGAGGTGGTATTGATAGAGATGCCATGTAGGAATATAATGGAGCGAACTTTGAGATGTAAGCCAGGAAGGAAATATAAATTTGTGGGCGGGCTTTCTACCGGGGACCCTAAGAGATTGGTCATAAACGCAAATCCGGGTGTACGGGAACTTCTGCCACTATTACTACCTGACCGCATGACAGACTCAGCTTTCCATGGGAGCATTTTGAACTATGTTTCCATATGGAGAGGAACGATACCTTTCATATAGATATACGGTGATTTCCCCGGGTTAAAATAAGAGAAATAGATTGGCATCGCTCAGCTATAATACCTATCATTTATAATAAAAGAGATTTATATTTAATTGCTAAAAATGGTGACTCACTCCCAAGGCTGGTTTAATTTTAAAGTCAAATTCAAGGAATATCAATCGAAATTAATAATAAAAAGGGCAAAGTTTACAATTCT
The DNA here is from genome assembly GCA_028023455.1 of Epiperipatus broadwayi. NCBI lineage: Eukaryota > Metazoa > Onychophora > Udeonychophora > Euonychophora > Peripatidae > Epiperipatus > Epiperipatus broadwayi. Next base: position 6,724,368 of record JAQFVV010012449.1, on the reverse strand, counting down.
AGCATATTTCTATTGCTAAGCTAAGATATCTGTCCGCACAAATTATGGGACACCCACACTCATAGCTAAACATGAAAGCCAGATGCATCTCTGATGTTAAGATAATTTATTAAAATATAAGACAATACAAAAGCATATAAATGAGACACATCCGAAAAATAATTTATAAAATATAAAGATTATATAATTCCCGAGTTAGCCACTCTTTAAATATAAGATCAGTTTACTATAAATATATTATTTAATAACTCCGCGCATTTTGGCGAAGGCTAACATTTAATAAAATTAAGAGACTAGGTAGGAAATTATTGAGGCATGAAATTAATTATATCAATAAATAAATAAAATATAGAATTAAATACCCAAAGAAAAGGGAAGATCATGGAATCATTAAACATTACAAGGTTACAGATTTTAAGAAGTTTGGTGATTTAGAAGAATTTACATGAGGAGAAATTGCAGATAAATATTATACATTAAAGATGTGAGTTCTAGTTTGAATAAAAGAGCATAAAAGTTCTTAAGAGATTTGGGTATCGGTTACCTTGGATTTAAGCAAAACATGCACGTTTCCGAATGAGCCTCTCGTTCAGGAAGGATAGCGCAGTAGTTCTCCATTAATAGTTCATTCAGTGATTATAATTGTAAGTAGCAGTTAATTAGGCAGCAGTATACGGATTTCAGTAAACGATTTTAAGTCATTTCAAAACAAGTAGGGGATCCAGTGCATCTCCCACTCAGAGGAGAATAGCGTACGCCTACTACTCGGGCATTGCAATATTATACGTGATAAACATTTTTAAAAAGAAGCAGACGGCAGATTATACGTTTAACATTAACTTAGCTCGACATTTGGAGACTCAGATAGATAGATAAATAGGTAGATAGCCAGCCCATTTTCCTTTAAACAAAACTTGCTCTTTATCTCGCGGATCCATCGGACATTGCGTATTTGTTTGCCTTTCAGGTCCACTAAAAAATCCACAGATAAAACAATGCATTAAGAGTACATGTTCCATTTGTCATTTCAATCCGAACATTTCACTTTACTTTATTACGTATTTTACCTATGACATCATTATACTGCAGATGTTTTTTTTTTAAAAACTAATTAAAAGCTTTTAGGAACATTTTTCACTCTTCTATTGTCTCTCTCCCCATCCATTATGACTTACAAAGAATACTTAGTAGGGGAATTTCTATTTTTAATGCACTTAAATATTTAAAAGGTTAAAAACAATTTTTCTAGATTTTATAAATTAAAATGCTATATAACTTTGACCTAAATAATAATTAACACAAAATATTAAATATTCTAAATTTAATAAATTAATTTCAGTGCATTAATATCTCATATTGGAGTGTGTGTGCATGAGGCATATTTAACAAGCTTTTTATACATATAACTAATACTATTATACACACACAGTCCAATATTGAGGGTTTAAATTTAGGGGGTGGGTAGGAGTGATAGAACAAATATGACAAGTGAAACTAAGATTCAAACTTGAATCTTACAGTTTCAATATATATAGGGGCAGGGAAGAAAGGGTTTCAGTGCTTGTAAAGTTTTGTAAGCTGTTATAGATTACATCATGCCATAACCAGTGAGTAGAATACCTCAATTTCTCTGACCATCTCTTAGAAGTGTATGTAGAGTTTCCTGGTGCTGTAGAACTCATGCTGATAAAGTTCCTGCCTACATTTGATGATCAAAGTTGCTGACATATCTAACGTACCTATCAAGAGAAAGCCCCCAGTACATAATACCATCGAGTGACCAGCCATCCAGTAGCCAAGAACCAATGAACTGTTCCATGAGGTTCAGCATAGTATTTCTATTGTTTGTCAACATTCTTCGCAAAGTCTGCTAAAATAGTGATTTTATTTTAACTTTATAAATTTTAATTTACCAGTAAACAGTTATAACCTCTTTAATATTATGCTTACTTTGTTTAAATAATTTATTTATTAATCATTCTTTTAAAATCTGTTTTCCTTAGTTATATAAAATATTCTTATTGTATTAAAAATATTTTCTTATGGTATTATAACACACAATTAATTGTACATATTAAGGAAGATTGACTATTGTAATATACTCGATTCTTCTTAAATCTGCTAGACTTATTTAAGAATCAGATGAAGGGGTACAATTAGTTAATGTATTACAGTGAGTAAAATATTTAGTAGTCCCATAATTCAATTAAATCAAGACAATTAAATCCCTTTCATTGATTCTAATTTGTTTTTTTAATTTTATTTGCAATTTTAAACTTGTCTATTTAAAATCCGTTTTTTCAAAATGGTATTTAGCCATTAACACAATTACAATGGTTTAAATAAAACTCAAATTTAAAATTAAGATAGAATGTTAAGAAGTTAAAAGCAAACTTTATTTTCTGTTTTGGGAAAGGACAAGTATATATGTATATTGTGTGCAGATGATTTATAAACAACTTTCAGTTTAAAATAAAAGTTAATGCTCGAATTTAAAATTTAAAACTTCATTTTCTGTTTTAAAAGAGACAAATATATATGTATACTGTAGATATGATAGTTTAATTCTATAAAACTTTTTATGCAATTTAATCTATTGTCACTGTAGGCTATCATATCACTATATTCTTCTATCTGTTAAGACCTATACGACAGATCTCCAATTTAACAGGGAGTACTTTTCTTTTCCAAATTTATTTTAAATATGTAATAGCTGTGTAGGCTCTGATTTAACCCATAGAATAGATATTCGCATATTGTATTCTTATGATATGACCATTCATGTTTTATTTATATATATATTTAAATTTAAAGCTAATTATTCGTTATTTTATATAAATTGGTATTACTGGGTTGTCTAACTTCATGTTTATTGTGTGTCGTTCCTCCACCAGAACCACATTCTTGTTTCGGAGAAAATAGAATAGCTGGGTCCGTTTTGAATATGAACCATGCAAAGGTGGTAATATTTCTTTCTATTTCAGACCCAGTGGATCTTCGTTTGATATCACTAATTGGGCAGTGGATCATTCCTGCCTGTTGGTGAACTTTATTGATGATTATGGAAGATGCTCATTCCTTCCTACAATGATTTTTTTTATTTCATTGAGACTTGGGTATAGTTTCGCAGAGGCGAGTTTATTCCAGTCTACCTCGTTATTGGATTGTTTATGATTGTAGCAACCTACTACTGCCTTTCTTTTTTGTGTATGTTAAAGCCTGATATTTAGGTATTGGCGGATCATGAGAATTAGGTGATCATCTATATTGCTCATATTCATTAGAGAATTAACTCTCATTTAAAGCTGTTTTATTTAGAATCACACACCTGCTTGAAGGATATCTGCCCAAAGATCAAATAAATATATCATCCGAGATCCCTTTTTTATATATATCATATGCAGTGAAACTTTCTACACATGTAATCATGAATTAAATGTCATATAGTCCCATCTCTTATGAGTCTAGCAACAAATTAAGTTATAGTCTTTTTTTTTTTTTTTTGTTTATTTTGTTTGTAACTTTATTACTAATAAAAGTGTTTGTATTTTCACATATATATTGCATTGGGTATCTTGTTTGCCACAGGGAAGTCATTTAGTTATAATTTAATTCTAAGAGTCTCTCTCAATTACCAAGCCCTAATTAAAAATGAAGTAGCCTGGGGGTTGAAACAAATTATGATGGTATAAATTACCCTGATTTTGCTGTTGTCTGCTCATCCCAACCGTTACGTTATCAAGAAAGGGTATCGTTTGTTGACTCATATTTTCTATGTTTATATTGTGATCAGTCTATGCAGTGCTCTTATATATTTGTTGGAAAGTTGCTTGACAAAGTTTACATTATAAGTATTAACCAGTATTTGTGTAATGGTTTAGTATTAAGTAATATAAAAGATGTCTTCTTTTTTTTAATCTTTTTTTCATTATCCCTGCAGGTGAAACATTCTATAAAGCAGGGGTTCCCAACCCTATGCCCGCCTGGCGCCCGCAGACCATTTTACGTGTGCCCTCTGCTATCCGAATATGATAAAAAATTATTTATCAGATACAAATAAATTTAATTTTTAAAATTTCTTATAAATTATTGTATTATATTGTAATCAAATTGTAGGGCATACTATAGTTTATTTTTGAAATAAATAATTTTTTGTACATTATGTGTATTATTAACAATATCCAACTATAAATTTACATTGAAAAAATAAATGGTGCCTGCCACCTGGCCAGTATTATAGAATGTGCTCTTAAGTGCAAAACGATTGGGGACCCCTGCTATAAAGCATCTATAAAGATAGCAATATATTACTACTAATTTCTGTAATAATCTTATTAGGTGGTGAATTATATATTCTGTTTCAGAAATTCTACTTTGATTGGAGGTTGTTGTTTTTTTTTTTGATCTTGTTGATTGCCTGTATGCTAAAATGTTATAGATGAATATGATTATTTAATTAGAATAGGACTAAAATTGTCTGTTTGAGGGATGTAGATTAAAAAAGAATTACTTTACAAGTTTTTTGAATTTTTATCAATACATTTTCCATCTTTTAAAATTTTTTGTATTTCACTTATCTACCAGCATAAAAATTCAGATAACTATCTTGGTTGTTAAGAGAGGTAAAAGTATTAAATATTTGGATCTCTAGGACCATGTTGGCATTAACACCCCCCCCCCCACACACACTATTCTGTTAACACTTTGTAGAGGGATTAACAATCATTGAGCATTTCCAAATTTTTATCATCTCATCTCAAATTCCATTATATTTCAACTCTCCACCAGCATAAAATTTCAGACCTTTTCTCACAGCTCTTATTAGTCAGGTGAGCTGGAAATATTAAAACTAACTAGATCTCCATACCTGTATTTATTTACTACTAATCATAGTAATAACTTAGTTAATATTATATAATGCAAAGTTAAATTTTGATATTCATCTTTTTGCTGCTGGGTATTTGTAGTTATAATACTGTTACAGTCTTTTTTATCAGTTGTCAGATAATAGATTAATTTAATTTACAATTTAATTAAACATTTAACAGTCGGCCATATTCAAATATATGTTTTTAGTTGTATGATTTTATTTTGTAATGATCTTTTTTTTAGATGCATTTGTTTTAATATGAAAACTTAATTTATTTTTAATACATATTTTAATTCTTAAAAAAAAAAGTAACTGATGTTAATTATACAATTTTTCAAAAACTAATAAAAAAAAAAAACGTTTTAAAACAATTTTATGATATTTTTTTTTCTTTAATGCAATTTTTTTTTTTATAACTTGTTTTTTAGCTTTGAAATGGTTATATTTAAATTTTTTTTTAAAAAAAAACATTGAAAATTATATTTATAATTTGTACTTCATCAGAATAAATTCCTTTAAATGAGTCAAAATATGTATCTCCAATTGGATTAATGATTTTTATTTTTACTTAATGAAAGCAGAAATTTTTTATTCTGTATATATAAATTATCTTTTTTTTTATCATTATTTTGGCAAAATTTATTACTGTATCACTAACATACACATTTATAAAATCTTGATATAAATTCAAATATCTGTATATGGATATTTTCAACTTATTATACATAATATGCCTAGTATTATCATCTGCAGTTAAACTTCAAGTCTACAATTAGCTATTTACATGATGAAAAACTTTCCAAATAAGCTCAGGTTTTTTTTTTTTTAAGAGTTCTATTAATTGATAAATAAGTAGTATGAACTATTCTTAGTAAAAAATAAAAATCCTAAAAACTTTTACTAACAGGCAATTGACTAGCGTGATCTGTGTATGTATGTATTTATATATTGTACTGTAGTTGTTTTAGTATAAGTTGTTTAGAAGTTTAAATTACCAAATGCCCAAAAATAAAATATTTTTCTTTTGAAATATCTGATTGATTGATTTTAGACAACGTAGGTTATATATATATATTTTTAAGTTAAGAGAAATTAAAAAAAAGAGAATAATAAAAGGTACTTTGATTTTTTGCTAAGATAAGAAAATAAATTCTTATCACAAAGCAATTAGCAGTACTTAAAATTAAAATCACAACATTCCTTCCTTAATTAAAGATGGCAACCAATGGGGGAAAAGCCCCAGATAACCTACAAGCTGCTAAGAGTGTGCAACAGATCTCTCAAAACAAGTAAATCCATGCATGGTAATTCAGTAAATGATATAATTGAACAATTAAACTTACCAGTAAGAAACTTTATTTCATTCTTAAGTAATATTGAAGACTGTTAAATCATATTGCAGACAGTTAGAATCCCATGAATATTTGCTTTGATATGCATATAATTTTAATATTTTATTCTTTTTTAGAATTAGAAATATTTATCAATTTTAATTATAAATTAATAAACCTGAATATAACTTAGGTTGTGGTCTAATTGAATTTATTATTGTGAGGTAATATTAGTTAAACTATCATTTATTTTTTTTACCAAATAAATTATCGATGCTATATTACAAAATACAATCCTCCGGGTATATCAAATAAATGATAATTGTAACTAATAAAAATAGGGTGATAAGCCACAGTGGATTCTTATATAGAATCCTGATGCTTTCAAATAAGTTAAAAGCTGTTTCTCTCCTCTCTATTATTTAGTTTATGTACGTTAAGTGGGGTTGTGTGACCAGGAAAAATAATTACGTTGATAAAATTACCTGAAATGTTATAATGAGGGAATTAACAAAACGAATGTAATTTGGTCACCGAATATGAAGCTAAAGATTGTATAAATCCTAGGAGATACCGCTAGACGGTACAATATTTATACCTCCAGTATTTCTTAACAGTTATGAAATGGGGCTGGAGAGGCCTTTGCTTATAGTAAGCTATGCAATACTTTCTTTTTATATTTAAGTTAAAGAATTAGTAATGTGTTTACTATTTTATTAAATATTAGCATCAATTGGTTTCTTCAGCATCTTCACAAGAATCAGACGTTTTAAAACAAGTAATTGTGCACTTACCTGAAAATTCCTCTCCACCTTCTACAGTTAATTTCACTCCAACAAAATCAAGTCCTCTACGAGATAATTCAGTGACAACAAGCCTTGAAGTATCCACAACTCATTCTAAATCTTGTGAAACTCCAATTTCCAAAACAAAATTAAAAGGTAAGAGATTTAATGAAAATATATTTTCTGCTACATATGTTTTGATAATATGGGAAAAAAGTTTATTATATGCATAAAACTAAATAGTACTATATAACAGTGATATGATTCCGATATTTAAATTTCTTTTCTCACCTCCTTAGCAAGAATTTATTAAGTTTATGTCTAGTCTGAAATCTCATATAACAAATTAATTAGTTTCAGTAGCTCATTAATTATCATTTCTTCATTGTAGTTTACATTGAAATGCATACATTTAGGATTAATTTGTTCCAGATATAAAGCCAAGACCTAAGCATTCAATTTTAATTTTACTTCTACATCCTTCACTTCTTCCTCTATCTTATTTATTCTCTGGCTAACCATCTCCATTGCATTACTACTTCCTCTACCCATATTTCCTGCCACTAAAACCATACTCTGTCCTAACTTCCTTAACTACATTTTGCTCCCTCTCCTCTGACTTTCTCTCTAAACTACCTACTCTTAAAAACCACTTTCTCACCTCTTTAATCACATTTACACACTGACTACATATCCAGAAACCTATTACATCCTTCCTATTCTTATTTAAACATTTCAAATGATACACCTCAGCTTATATCCTTCCTATTCTTATTTAAACATTTCAAATGATACACCTCAGCACATACTGTACATTCTACTATTGCTCGTCTAACTCCTTTCTGTCGATCGTATATACATTGCGCCATACAAATGCAATCCATATTCTTATTTTTCAAGTCACCTATTCTATATTTGACTTTATATCTCTATTCTTCAAACACCCTTATACAGAAAAATAAAAAACTTTTTTTATTTTTTCCCAAACTTGATCAAACTATAGTCACGTGTAACGTTGCCTTTTATCTCAAAATAAATGTCTATTTTAAAATTTAAAAACCTTCAGACACTCATTGCTAAGGTTTATAGCCTTGTTAAAACTATTACTGAAATAATAGTGAGCGTTTAATAAAATTTATAATTAAAACCTTCAGTAACAAACTTAACTAAAACGAATTAAACTTACATACAACTTTTTTATAAATACTTCTCCTATTCTTCAAACACCCTTATAAAGAAAAATTAAAACTTCTTTTTTTTTTACTTTTTCCCAAATCTGATCAAAACTATACCCACGTGTCTTCTAACGTTAGACCTCCCAAATAAACGTTGCCTTTCTTCTCAAAACAAATACCTATTTTAAAATTCAAAACACCTTCAGTAAAAAACTTAACTAAACCAAATTAAACTTACATAAAACTTTTTTATAAATATCCTTACGCTATCACACATTCAACAAGAACAACTTTTTTTTAAAAAAAAAAAACAAAACTTCTAATCCTAAAATGGCGAACGAAAATCTTTCAAACAGTTAAACACAAAAATTTTCAATCTTTCAAATAACTCACTCTCTCGATCACAATTTATAATTTCATTCACAATAATTATTTTTTATAATTGCTGCTCTCAAAAAATCAAATATAATGATGGTTAATACTGGGGAAAGAGAGGATGTAGATTTTTTATTGGGGGATATAAAGTTAAGTGTGGTGGATAGATATAGGTATTTGGGAATCATCTTATGTAATCAGGAAAATTGCTTGGATGAATGGGAGAAAAAATTGGTAAATGAAGCAAAGAAAAGAAAGGGTTTGGTAAAGAAACTAACAGTATTTTCATATAATAAATATGATGTAGCTAGAATTGTATGGAAGGGAGTTGCAGTAGCAGGGTTAACATATGGTAATGATGCATTATGTGTTAGTAAAAGGATTTTAGATTATTTAGAGAAAGTACAAAGGGAAGTAGGAAGACATGCATTAGATGCAGAGGTGTGGACAGCAAAGGAGGCAATTCAAGGAGAAATGGGATGGTCAAATTTCTATATGAGAGATGCAAAAAGTAAATTGAAAATGTTTGGTAGGTTGCAGTTTATGGATAGTAAAAGAATAGCCAAAATAGTGTTAAATTGGGTTATGAGTAAAGGGCATGTAACAAGATGGGTGAGAAAGGTAATGCGGTATGCAAAAGATTTGGATAAAGAATTTATATCAGTATACTTGTATAAAAGGTGGGATGATTGTGTTAGGAGGATTGTTGAGTGTTATAGTGGTAAGGAATGGGATAAAAGAATAGAAGCATTAATAAAAAATAGGGAGTTGGAGAGATGGAGAAATAGTATGGAGGGTAAGAAGAGTTTAAATATATATAGAAGTAAACGGAATATTGGAAGTGAGTTAATTTATGATAATAGTAAGGAAAGTAGTATATTGTTTAAGGCTCGAATGGGATCTTTAGCAACAAGAGAATATACATGTAAATGGAAAACTATGGGTGATTTAGCGTGCAAATTATGTAAGGAAGGTATAAAAAATATTAGGCATCTATTGATTGAATGTAAATTCTTGAAAGCAGAAAGGGTACAGATAATGAAGTTATGGGAGAATAGGTATGAACAAAGTGACTATACAGAAAGTGAGGTATTAGCTTTTATGCTGGGTTTGCAAAAAGATAAGGGGGATTTAGATTTAAAGGCCATAGAGTTGACAAAGATCATGTTGTGAAAATGGGATGGGGCAGAATATGGGAAGACTTAGAGTGGGGAATGGAAAATAAAGTGGTTAACAGGTTTATCTGGGCATAGTTGCTGAGATATTCTTGACTTCGTTTAAGGAGAAGCCAAATACATCACATTTATCTGGGCATAATTGCTGAGATATTCTTGACTTCATTTAAGGAGAAGCCAAAATACATCACATTTCCGGTGAAGTTATTTGTTTTGGTTTCATTTCAACAGGTGTCCACATCGCAAGAACAATACAATATTGTATTTTACTGTTTTACTTGACTAAGATTAGTATTTATTTGAATAAATATTATGAAAGATGTTTATTTTTTATATATAAAAATGCTGTATACTTTTTTTTCTCATTTTTTTATTCAAAATTTATCATCCTATTAGTGATTATAAAAAAATATTTTTTATTTGAAACTTATTGTCATTTATTTATTAACAAGTAAAAACATATTTTTATTTTTTAAACTTAACAGGCAATTTATAATTGATTTATTAATATTTTTTAAATATTAAAAAATAAAACATAAGGGAGTAAATATGCCTCATATAATTAAACAAAAAACATGGCTGCCACTTGGTGTCTCTGCTAACTAATAAGTACTGTTATTTTATTTATATTTTAGGATAAAAGTACTTTTTTCCCATGGATAAATGGTTGAACATGAATGCCAAAGGTAATGATGCAGATGGCAATGCTACAAAGTCTCTTCAAGCAGAATCTCGTAATCAGAAAGAGGCATCTAAGATGTGAAAAGGAAAATATGAAGAGACATTTGTCCAATTTGGCTTTACTTTCAACAACTTTGATGGTAATGAAGAACCTCTTTGTTTAATTTGCAATATGTTTTGTCTATGGAGAGTATGAAACCATCAAAATTAAAAAGGTATTTTGAATCCAAGCATCCTTAATATGTCAATAAACGAAAAGAATATTTTGAACGACTGTTAAAAACTTCAAATAAAGAAAAACAATTTTTTGAAAAATTTATAACTGTAAAGGAAAAATATTTACTCGTATCATATGAAATTTCATATCTGATTGCTAAAAATAAAAAGCCATTTACCATTGGATAAAATCTTATATTATCTGCTGCTATTAAAATGGTAGAAATACTTCATGGAAGTAAATATGGTGATGAAATTCGGAAAATTCCTTTGTCAAATGAGACTGCCTCTAATAGAATTTCTGAAATTAGCAATGACCAATTTGAGCAACTTATTACTAGACTTAAAGAAAACCCAATATTTACAATTCAATTGGCTGAAACTACTGATATTTCAAAAATAACTCAATTATTAGTATATGTCAGATACATTTATAAAGAAAATATTGAGGAAGAGTTGTTATTTTGTCATTCTTTGGAAGAACATACAAGAGGGGAAGACGTATATAATAAAATGACAAATTTTTTAAAACTGAAGGTTTAGAATGGAAAAGTTGCTTTGGAGTATGCACAGATGGTGCAAAAGCAATGGCTGGTAAAAATATTGATTTTAAATCATTTGTTAAAGCTTCTGGTAATAATGTAACTTTTTACTTATTGCCTGATCCATCGAGAGGCCCTTGCAGCCAAAAAATTAGCAATGGAATTGAACAATGTGCTTCAGGATGCTGTCAAAATGATAAACTTTATTAAAAGCCATGCCCTTAACCGCCATTTATTTTCAAATCTTTGTCAAGACATAGACTCTGAATACAAAAATTTATTATTACATGCAGAAGTAAAATGGATGTCAAGAGGGCAAAGTTTAAGAATATTATTGTTATTAAAAGAAGAAATTATTGTATTTTTAACCAAACAAAAATCTGATCTTGCTACTCTTTTTCAAAATGACTTATGGCTATCAAAGTTGTGCTATTTGTCTGATATTTTTGAGAAGCTAAATGATTTTAACTTGTCTCTTCAAGGAAAAAATAGCAATATTTTTACTTCGAATAATAAAATTGAATGTTTTATTAAAAACATCAACATTTCGAAGAATAGGGTGGGAAGTGATTCATTGGAAATGTTTTCGACTATCGACAATTTTATAATTGTAAAACTTTAATTGCAAAAATTATTATAGATCACTTAAAAACCCTAGAAAAACAGTTGGCAAATACTTTATATCGCATTTAGATTTTAAAAAGTTATCTTGGATTCAAAGACCATTTTTGATTGACATTAATGAGATTAATCACCTGCCACATAAACCCAAGAGGAATTTGCTGAGCTATCGAGTGACTCAAACTTAAAACGACTTTACACAAAGATGCTTGACTGAATTCTGGATCGAAGCTAGGATTCTGAAATGTTCTGCCATTCAGCACCACATACTTATGTGAAATGACTTTTTCAGCTTTAATGTATATTAAATCCAAATATCGTTCAACGCTGAAGATGCTTTACATCCAGCAGTATCAAATATTTCACCAAGATTTAATTTGTTATGCAGCAAAAAACAAGCACATCCGTTTCATTAAAACATGATTTTCTTTCACTAATTTTTGTATACTTAAAACAAATCCTAAAAGTACTTATTTTCATATGTATATTGTTTACCAAAGAAATAAATTCTTTATGGGAATATTTATTTTTATATCTATTTTATATTTAATATCTGGGGTCACGAAAAAATCTTGTTAAAAAGGGGTCATGAATGAAAAAAGTTTAAGATGCGCTGAACTACCCAATTAAGAAATGGAATTTGTAGGATATCGGCTTAATGATTCTGTTTACGAATTTTTATATTTAAACAGTATTTATTACTATTATAATATTACAAAGAATTGATCAGCTTAATAAATTACTAACCTTGCCTTTTATTTAGTGATCATGCATAAAAGGCAATACTGCATATCAATTGCTAACTTATAAAAATATTTCACTGAAATATTAATTTATATTTTGTATTACTTAGAATATAAATAGCATCAAATGTTTTGTTTTTTGTAAAAATTTGTGTATTATTAAAAAGCATTTGTGATTGAATAATGTGTTAAAATAATTTAATTATTTCACATGCTTTTTTAATTTTATTTTTCCAATTTATTTTAACAGTAAAGTTGATAAGTAACACATTTTTCTAATTGTTAAATGCCTGAACTTCTATTAGGCAATAAGTTTCGATTGACAATACATTTACCTTATAAGTTACGACTAAAGCAGAAAAAAAAAAAATACTGTATTGCTTGTTCATTGTGATCATAATAACTATTGTGATAAAAATTAGAACTTAGTATATTTAATTGGTTAAAACTTATTGTATATGCAAGTAGTTTGAATGAAAAAAATATTTTTATGTTGTTTTTATACAATAATAAGATAATCAGCATTAATTTTAAATAATTAATAGTAAAATAGATTAAAATCTTGGCTTTCTTTTGGTATTTGTAAATTTTGTTAAGAAAGTAGAAAATAGTTAAATGAAAAATTAACATTTCAATGATATTTTTTAGCATTACAAATATTGATTTTTTTTTATTTATATATTTTCATATTAACTTTAATACAAATATATAGATTATAATGGGAGGAAACTGTGGCGTTATGTTATCTGTTCATATATATTCAAAACATGCACTGGTTTATCATAATATAACTGAAAAGAGATTTAAAATTTGTTGATTACACTTCTGATTTTACTTCACCTGAGATATTTTATTGTGATCACTATTTAACAACAATATTTCCAAGATTAAATAGTGATTACCAGTTTACTTATAATTTCATGGGTTAATTTGTAATCATTCATTGAAGGCACTACTATCTGATCCACCAGGGACACTGATTTCACAAAAAATCCAACTCTGATATCTAAATTTTTTTAAGTTCAAAATCCTATAATTCTTAATGATATCAATAATTAGACAAAGTACACATACATAATGTATGATATAGAATTCATGAGAGAAAAAGTAACACCAAAACTTTAAAAATTGTTTAATAAATCATTAATAGCAATGCAATATGACAATATCTAATATATTGATAAAACTATTAAAAGAAATTTCTCAATTGCAGTAACATTTAATAATGTCATTCAAAACCAGTGAAGAGATTTCAAATGGTGGTTCTGCAGCAGATAGCTATTAGAACCTGGGTTTCAATTATGAGTCTGTGCAGATAGCTATAATATTCATGTGTACCATATAGTTTTTCATAGATAAAAATACAACTTTTGATATCTGGTTACTCAAGTTGTGCTTTTAATAGTTTCATAATATTCAAAAAGATACTGTGTTGCCTGCCTAGAAAAAAGGCATGAAAGTTTTATTGACTATAGAGTTCTGATTAGACACAAATCAAGTGTTCAGAGAGTTTGCTTTATTGTTTATCGACTGAAATTGAAATAGGTAATGCATTCCATAAAATTCACCTCACTTAGCTATATTCAGGAGTGTTATCTGATATGCCAGTTTCCTATATTGTTGCTTTTTTATTTTTAAGTTTATTCTTTTGCTGTATAGTAGCAATAACATTTAATTACTTGTAAACAATCAATTTACAGTAATCACTTGACTTTATACTTCAGATGGACTCTACTTAAATAAAATCTTTTCCATTAGATGGAAAGTAAGACGACTATAGAAATATCATTATTATTATTCTATATTGCATTAAATCTAAACTTATTCTTTCTGTTTATCTTCACATGTATTGTATCTGAGCCATGTACAACCTAAAGTCTATTTTAGACTTGTTCTTCTCTATTACTTTCTCTTCATTGATTATACACATACCTAACAAGGAAGAATTAGGCGAGGGATGTCTAGAAAAATGAAAAATATTAATGTCTTTATTTTTTGATATTTTGGAATAGTGGATTATCTTAAGTAAGTCATGTGATACACTTTCATTGGAAATTTTGTAAGGAATTTTATCTCTTAAATTTTGGTATTTATGAAGCAATATAAAAATAATAATTTTTAAAAGTATAAAAATCTTATTTTTTTTACTATTTTTAATATATAATGTCTATATTTTTTCAGTTTTATTACATTCCTTGGTACATTACTTTTTCTGCTAACATATACTTCTTGACTTTTGCATAATCCAAAGTTTATTGTAGATGAATTGTAATTTTCCTGGTAAAAAATTTGTATAGAACTGATAAAAGACTAATTGGTCTGTACTTTCTAATATCTTATTTATTACCTTTTTTTAAATATTAATATTGCATTCTTCCAATCATTTGGTACATCTTTATTATTTAGATATTTGGTATATAACTTTGCCAAAAAAATTTCTATTTCTTTACCTCCTTTTTTTAACATATCGATTATAATTCCATCATTACCTGGAGCTTTTCCTTTCTTTATAGATTTAATTACAGGTCTCACTTCATTTAAAATTTCTGGACAATTTAGAAGATATAATAGTTATAGGATGTACTGGTTTTTTAGTACTATATAATTCTTGATAGAACTCTTCTTCATATTTCATGATGTTATCTACCTTTTTAGTAATAGTTCCATCTTTTTTTTCTAATTGTAGGAATAAATTTCCTACTAATATCAAAGTGTTTTACACTCATAGACTTTTATTCTCTGTAGCTTTCCTTGCTAATTCACAATTATATTCTCTTATATCATTATCAACTCTTTTTTGCACCATTGTACAAAATTCTAGATATTCAATTATATTTATATAAATGAATATATTCATTGTATATCGAAATTTTATTTTATATTGATTAATCTTTCACTTGGAACATGTGATAGAAAGCTATCCACCGGTGGATTGTAACTATGGTAGAATACATGCTAAATCAGCACCAATGTTTTAGTTTGCAATCAGTTCTAATTGATAATTTCATTTTTATTTACATTTATGTCATATACATGCCATTTTTTTGTTTTTTTCCATTATATTAAATTTTATATATATAGATATTTTTTTTATTCTGCAGGAATTTTGAATAATGTTCGCTGCAGCACTAGGTTGAGTCGTGGTGCAGCTAACAAACAAGGTACTGTTACTGTCTGATTGACAGTTCTTTCTTCTACATTTTTATAATTGCTTTGCAGTTAATCTTTTTTTTTTAAATCTATTTAAAAAATAAATCGCTAACAATTGAGAATGCATTATTATTATTATTATTTTTATTATATCTTTTGAATGGCTTTTTGCACAATATAAATAGTTAATGCTTGTTATTAATTTTTTTATATTATCATAGTGTATATGCTGTCTTGCGTGAAGATGGGTTTTGGTATTTAAGCAACCACAATTCAAGAACAAGCAGAACAGTAGTAGTAATCGTTGTTAATGTTAGATGATCATTAATTAGAATAGAATTTATTTAGGGTATGAATTTTTTTTGTTAAATAGCTAGTTATTAAATACTGTTTTTCTCTGAAAATAAGACAGTATCTTATATTAAAAGTGTACATTTTTTCAATTACTAGTTTCCTTTACAGAAAGCTGTAAAATTTTTACTCTGGGAGCCCCTTCCCCCAATTCCTTTCTTTACTCATCAGAGTAGCTCTTTCTTTTTGCACTCATCTTATCTGGCAATCAGAATATTATTCGGTTTAAATTTACCTTTAAATCAAGCTTTAATTGAAGATTTTCTAGACAGGAGTTATTAAATACGCAAATTGGTAACACTTTACAAATTACTTGTAATAACCCTGCTTGAGTATTCTTTTTTAAAACTTTCTTTAGGAGAAAAAGAATCATATTTAATTTAAGGAAAACTTTGATTTTTAAAATCACTTCCATTATTTTAATAAAGTCTAAGGAAAAAAAAATGTTTAAGAAGTCAAACTAAGTATTCTTTCATCTTGAATATTTAAAAACTATATGCTAAAACTTTAAAACTAAATCAGTCATTTTAAATCTAAGTATTAAATATAAATAAAATAAGTACTTAAATTTATCTAAATGAAAGTATAAATTGTCCGATATACCAATTTATGGTAGATAAATTGTTCCTCTATACAGAGAATTATGTTTGTCGAAAATAGTCAACGAGAAAATGCGAAACATATAATTTATATTACCATTTATTTAAAGCATTAATGTCAGTAATGTTTATTTATACATTCCTTACTTTATAATTCAATACGTTCTTGGTACGTTTCAATGGTCAAACAAGCTATCTAACGGATTGCCATTCTTAACTAGGGCTTGTATTTGGAGAAAGGCTTATATTACAAACATCCTCAAAAACCATGCTAGGGCTTTTTTTGTTGTTGTTTAGTCTTATTTTCAGAGAAACACAGTATTATGAAGAAATATGTAGTTTCTAAGTATAGCTATAGATTGATCAATGGTTTTATAAGGCCTTCAATTTTGCCATTGTATATTTTGAGTTGATAGTCTTTAACTATGTGGCTTACAGTTTGATTTGTCCACATCTATGTAGTCAGAAATTACTGAATTGCATTTCTAAAGCAGATATTAGAATAGAATAATTTATGTATATAATTAGATAATTCGGTTTATGTATGTTTACTTGGAAAAAAGCTTTGTTTATTATAATGGAACTTAATGAATAACAATGTGTAATAGTCAGTTGGAAAATATTGTTAATTTTTAGAGAAATTAGTTAGTTTAAAATTCTCATTTCAAATGCATGAAACTGATAAAATTGAATAATGATTGTAAAAGTAAAGGTTATTATTTAAATGTAAATAGTCATTAAACATTAGAAATTATTTAATGTTATTGTTAAAACTGCTTCCCTTCCCCCACTTCAAATAAAAACTTATTACTACAGATACTTAAAAAATGAATTTGTTTTTATTCTAATGGTGTATTTATATTATAGTAATTTACAAAATCAACTTATCAAGGCTTGATTATAACAAGTGTTAACATTAGATTGTTGTCATATTGCCATCTTCTTAACATAGTGTTATATAATCTCGAGTACTTTTGATGGATTTCATAGTCTGTGATAGTAATTTTAAATATTTTTTAAAATATAGGAGTTGGAAAATGTTGGTAATAAAATAAAATAATAAAATTTCAACAAAAAATAATCTTACATATTTTAAACAAATAAAAGGATTTAAAAAATTGTTAATAATAAAAGATATAAAATAGTAAAACTTCAAGAATTATTTTTTAATTAAAATATCACTTTCATGATGTATAAATATATAATAAATATGCTTTTATTTTATAGTTGAAAATTAGTAAATAGATTTTTTTTTTTTGTATTATTCTTTAATTAAAGTAGAAAAAATGAAACATTGAAACATATCATTGTTTTATTTAAATAATAATATTCATTTAATGCCAAAAAAGAAATGAATAAATACTTAAATGTAATATACTTAAAAAAAAGTCATGCCTGTTATAGAATGGAATCCTAATAAAAATTATAGATAAACAGTTCAATGATTATTCAGAGGAGTATTCTCAACAAAATACAACTTGTTTTTAATTTTAAGTTCAATTCATAATTCAAACCATTTTAAGCTTATCGTATGCAAAATATATATGCATATATATAATGAAATATAATTTTAATGGATTTATCAAATGAGTTTCTTAATTTATTATAAAAAAATTCATTTAATTGTTTTATATCTATATTACTAAATAAATGTGAAAAATTATAACTTTATAACTCAACAAATATTGCACCAATCTAGATGAATCTTGCATAATTTTTTATATATGTATAAAATTTTACTAATCTATAAATTTTTATTTTGTTTAAAAAAAATTGTAATTTGCATTATAAAAATGCATGGAAAATGACGACTTAAAAACGCAAAAAGAGATTTAAAAAATTAATGAGTTGAAAAATCTTTTAAACTAAAAGTATAGATTTTGGTAAAATAAAAAAAATTTGATTTTGTAAATATATTTTAAATTAATTAAATTGTGTTTATATCATGTATTTAATTTTTTATTTAATTAATGACAGTTTAGATCAATTATAATAATGAATATGATATAGACTTTTAGGATTTCAGTTTAAATATATATTTAACATGTTCTAAAGGAAAATTTAAAATAGCACTGGTACTACAAGAAAAATACTACTGAATTTAATAAACTTTTAGGATGTAAGTTTAAATATATTTAACATGTGCAAAATAAGTTTTAAAATGCCACAAATACAGTAAGAGAACTAGTAATGAATTTGATAAACTTTAAAATTAACCATTTCTATTTAAGTATATTCTCATGTGATAAAGTAAGTTATAAGTATAGTTAATTAACTCATGAGAAAGTAAATTTTAAAATAGTGAGGGTATTTACCTGATTTTAATGGTATTAGTCTCCATTAAGTAACTAAAATACTAATATAATATATACTATAATAAAAAGATAGGCTAAATATAAGAAATTAAAAAAATAAGCAAGAGGGGTAGGCTCTCTTTATTTATCTTCTAATAAAATGCCAAATCACAATTATTTTTTAAAAAAGATAACATTATTATGGTATTAAAAAAAAAAAATTTTTTTTTTTTTTGTTATTTATTTGTCTATTATCTATCTCTTATTTATATAAATACACACATATAGGCTATGGATTTTTGCTTTAAGTTAATTAGTTCAATTAAGCAATAAGTCAATAAAAATAAATGTGAGCAGTAACTTCGCATTATTTATATTCGAAAAAATGTCAACTTACTACAGGGGGGGAAAACTTTTCTAAAGTGCTTTATATAAATTATATTTTAAACAATATTAAAAATTCTCCAATACGTTAATTTGCTTTTAAAAATAATAGCAATGTGCATAATTAATCTTTCATCAAGTGTTTTATAAATTATATACTTTAAACAATAGTAAAATTTATTCAGTGCACTATTATAAAGAATATTTTTGTTATCCTTTATATTTTTATGGTAAATAGCTGAAATATGTTATTATAGAGTACATGCATAGCACACTTCAGATAACTTGGAGAAAATACCAGTCAATTTTTTACTTGGTCACACATTACAATTACTGCCATTGTCAGTAATAATATTTGTTAATGAAGTTTATTAATCAACCTATACACAAGCATGAAAATGAATAAAATAGTTTTACACTTATGTCAGTGCATAAACAATCTTATAAATTTACAGTATTTTAATCATGAACAGGACATATCAGGTGACTGTAGATTAAATTAGTCTTATCTCCCCTTACATGATAATATTTATTAGTTAAATTAGAAATACATGATTCTATTCAAGATATATATATATTGAAAAATACATATGAATTCTAAATAGAAAGCCAGAACTGTTATTTCTTGAAACTAATTACCACATATAAATGAATATTGTATGCAATTATTCAAATTAAAAATCCATGATAGAATAAAAATTAATAATAATAAAACTCTTGGGGGTGGGGGTGGGTGATGCATATTTAGATATATTATAACTTCTAAATAGCATGATAGGAATAATCTCCATGAAACTAATTTTTATTTACAAATGATTATTATTTGTAATTATGGAGCTTTGCTACAATTTTTGTGTTTTAACTAGTCTTGGATATATTATATATATCACAATGTATACTTAATAATTAGTAATACTGATTAGTTTCACATGAGAAATATATTTAAACTAAAATCCTAAAAGTTGATTACTCAGTAATATAACTCTTAAAAAGTTAAACTTTTGCAATATTGCTGTTGATAACCCATGTATTATTATTTCATTTAAATAATACATAAATATTGAAGCCACAGAAAGTTATCTATTGCATTATTTTATTTTGCTTTTACATGTGAAGCCATAAATATAGCTATTATATATATATAGTAATAGTTATACTGACCATGCCAAAGTTACATCATTATATTTATTTAGTTGATTTTCTCTTTCTGAAAAATAAGATACTTTAAATTCATTATGAAGATAACCCCAAAAAGATTTATAAATACAGTTAAAGTGTTGGTATGTAAATGAAGTTGAAAAATTATTAAAATGAGATAGATTTTTTTGAAGTAGAAAAAAAGAGCAAAATAAATTATCTATCAAGTAAAGGAAAAATATACATAAGAAGTGAAAATTTAGAATTATATATTTTTTAATTTACTTAAAGTGATGGAAATATTCTTTGTACTCAGGCTTGTATGGAAGATGAAATGCTAATTTAAAGTAAATAGCTCATTGGTTCCTACTCTGTGCAATGCCTAATCTATTTTTCTTATCAACTAATTAAAAAACTGTTATTAGTAAATGGAACTCTACAAACGGATTGTCAGAGAAAAAATAATGACATTAACACCATGTGTAATTGTCTTCATTGTTTTACTTAATGATATTGAAAAGAAGAAGAAAAAAAAAAAACTTTCAAGGCAATGGTAAGATATTCTAAAACCAGAACTTTTAATGCTTTAATATTTGTTATTTGTGAATATTCAGGACAAATAAATGAAAAGAATATTGAACGTTTAAAAAATTAAAGATTGAAAACCATTTAGGAACTTATCAAAAATGCCATTATTTTTTTTATTCATGGAATAACTATAATATTTGAACTTGAAATATTTATAGCATGATCTGAATTGTAATTTCTAATAATAAAGTAAATGAAGCTATTTCCAGAAAAGCTATCTAGCAATTAGATGGTAATACTTTTTTTTAATTTGAGAAATTATCACGTAAAGTTATAGAAAGAAAGCATTTGAACTTTTATTATAATTTCTGTCTTGAAAAATACTCAAGAAAGAACATCTTTCAAAGAAGAGTCTAATGATTTGGGTCATTATCTATTTATTGATTTATTTTTTTCATTAATAAATTGTTTTCTTATTCACAAATTTATTAATTGTTATTTCATGCATTCACTGAAGCAAGTATAGAATAAAATACTTTTCTATTTTATAAAATACACTAATTAATTATATTGAGTTAACATACTGCTGTAATATTTTTGTCTTATATATAATATTTGCTGATAAAATATATGCAATTAATGCCACACCCAAGAACGGGAGAAGAAAGCTCCCCACCATAGCTCTAAAAACATGCTCTCCGTGTACGATAGTCACAATGAATATTTGTATGAAGAATGAGCTTTAGTTGATTAACTACTAGTCTCATATTATTTTACTTGTACATTTTGATACTTCTGCTTCTATTGCTAATAGTTACCATTACAATATATTATACAATTTTCATTTATTTGCTTTGGATATGCTTCACTTGGCTTTGAAAATGTAAAGACCTTTAAAATGTAAGATAATATTTTTGTTTTTTTTATTAAAAAAAGGTAAAAGTTATGAACAAAGAAGTAGCAAAATGAGAAAAATATTAAGTGTGCAGTTAAATATTTCTGTTGTAAAAAAAAAGTAAAATTATAATTGTTAATATTATTATTTTTTATAAAATATGTTTCAAGTTAAAACAAAAAACTTGTAGAAAATATTATGTGGGAGACCATGGTTTGTTAATAATAAATGCAAATATCAGAGATGGAAAACATTAAATCCATAAAAAAATTAACAAAATATTTTTGTGGTGTTGAATTTAGTATCAAAGAAAGCAGGTAAAGAATATGGAAATTGTTATGTGCATTTATCATAATCGAGAAATCATTGTCTATAAAAAATTTGTTTGTAATTTATGACTTATATTCTCTTCACATTAAAAACTCATTGTAATATTTTTATTTTATATGCAATTTTTAAAAAATTATAGCTTTTTTTTTTTTGTATGTTAATTGAAGTTGGATATTCTTACGACCAATTTTGTTTGTAAAATACCATACATCTAGCAGAGCTGACAAAAATCAAATTGATATATGTATAAATAAATATGTGATAAACTTAGATTTTTTTAAAAAATATTTTGGTTTATAGTTTAAAGTCAGAAAACATACATAAATAGTATTTATGAATTATTTACTAAATCTAGAAGAAAAATTAAGATAAAATCTGTTTCTCAGATATGGAAATAATATATATATATATATTATAATGATCCGGAGATAAAGAGAGACTTAACGTATCTACACTACAGGGTGCCACTAGGCATTTGAACCTAGAAAATTTATAAAGTAGGCAGATACGAAAGTTAAAAAAAAAAAATTATTTTATATATTTTGATTTCAGTCGTTAGCCCATTGTCACTAGCTCAGTGGAATAGCAGAGATTTATATTTTATAATAAATTCTTATCTAAGAATATATAAAAAAGAATAAAATAAGCCACTGCCAGTAATTATACACACAAACATTTATTTACGCACATATATATAAAATTTAGCATTATTATTTTAGTATGTTTACTTTAGCATTTAACTGCATTTTTTAAATTTTATTTTAGATTTTAATTTTTATAAGTTTGCACAGATGTATTTATAAAAGTTTGTTTTATAATGTTGAGTATAGATCGGCTGCATAGATTCCACGGTTAAAAACATTTCAAAATAAACATAACCGATCAAAATACAAAGTCATCGATAACGTCAATTGCAGAGGGAATACAAGAAACCCAATGGCATTCATCATAAGATGCCGCATTGACCTCGATGACTTATATATTCTAACCAAATATGAAAACCACAACATAATTAACCGCTAACGAATCCATGCAACGTCCATACCCAACTTAAATTTAATGCATTTTTATTTAGAGTGTCAAGTATGAATAAACTACATAGATTTGCATTTGAAAAGAAAATATTCTATCCTTATTTAACTTTAGGCCAAAAGTTTGCAGTTAAACCAATGTCAATCCATCTGATATATCGATGCAATACGGCAGCACCAAATAGGTTAAGAGAAGAAATTGCCTCTCGTCAGATAGGAATACTACATCTATCTGACGATAAGAGCAATAAAAAAAAAACTCCATAGGAAAGGACTGCGGTCATCTTTGCCGACTTACGATCGCATTCCATAGGCAAAAGGAAGGGTGCGGCATATAAAGCGATTCTGTCCGTAGCGAATCTCGTACTACATCTACTAATTACACCAATATATTCAATCCATTGACGTAATTTAACTACGAAACAAATAACCCAAGATTACCCTTCCCTAATATAGCTTTATAAATCTATATAGCCATTCACACCTGACTTAAGTTTAACATTTATATAATTTAATTTACGAAAAACAGAAATCATAATAAAAACTTAAAAAACAAAAAAAAAAAAAAATGGAAATGATTTTACAAAAGAAATACATCAAATTAAAATTACTTATTAATAAATAAAGTTGATCAGATAGGATTCTATTGCAATTATTTAAATACGGAACAAGTTTTAGAATTAAAGTTCTTATTGTTTAGAAATGTTCATTAATTATATATATATTTCTTACGTTTAGAAAAGTTCATCTTTAAATCGTTGCTATTTGGGTTCCAGTATTAATTGTCCTGACATCCTGGCGAGACCGGTATGCTGTTGGCCGTTTTATTGATTCATCCGAAGGTCTTTTACTTTAGCTGGGTCTCGATGTAGAAAACGATGTCATTTGTCTCTCTTTTTTTTTTTTAGCATAACTGAAGGGATTGAAGAGTGCGTCTTTTCAATCCCTTCTCTTTCAACTCTGCACTAACACTTATCACCCCCGCTATCACACATCTCTGTCTCTAATTAATTTTTTATTTCCAAACCTTTCCTTTTATATTAATTTTGCGGATTAACTCAACATTATGTCATGATGATGAAGACCCTTTCGTTGAGGTCCGATTCCTAAGGGATTTCTTTTTATTTGCTATTAGTTTCTATTGTTTTCCTATCTGACCGTTGCTTATACATTTAAATGCCCAAGGGCTAGTTCACTTTGACTAATTAAAATAATCATTTCTATTTTTCAATAACATTAATTAATTTGTTTTCCAAACTTAAAGATATATTTTTATCTTTAAATCTTTTTGTTGAAAGATTTAGTTTTTCTATTTTTAATAAAGTTTTATTTTAATAATTTTTTTTATCTGTGCAATTTTATATATATACGAGTTTAAGATGTTTTTTTTAATTTCCAATTTTTAATTCTTAAAAAAGAAGTTTTTATTTGCGAACTTTTATTTTTTTCATGTTTAGTAATAATAAAAAATAATGTAACGGCGTATGTGCCCATTACAATATATATATAATAAAGGATAGGCAATAGATGTAACATTATTTAAAACATTTATTAAGCTTGAAAAGAAGAAAATATTACGGATTTTAATATTTGCTTATGTAACACATAATTATGATCTCCAAATTTATTCATAATTCTTAAATTTGCAGTAAAAATAAAACAATGCTTTCAAATTTTATTACGGCTTTGGATTATTTAAGAATTGTTCTAAATATAAGTAAAATAATTAGATAGCTCAAAACCATTCTTACCCTCTTTTTTTTTTTTTTGTTTTTGCTTAAAATTTATTATGCTATGGATTTAGAAAGATGAAAATAATATGAATTTTGTGGATTTAAAGAAAGCATTTGATAGATAGATTAATTGATATTTATATGAAGAATCTCATGGAACATTAGCTTATGTTTTATCATGCATACAATATGTGTGAATTTAGGTGCAACTTGGAAATTTTTCTAGATTTTAGGCATGTGTAGGATTTTTATTCTTAGATCTCGTAAGTCAAACATTAAGAAATGAAAATATGAATCCACCATTCTGCATTTATTTGACCTGGTATTTTCTTTTTCATTCCTTATCTGAAGAAAAATGCTGGACTGACCTCTGAATTGCAAATTATTTTAATATTAACTTTTACTATTAGTATCTAAATATGTATATGTCAATAGAAATGATAAGTAAATTATGTCTAAATAAATTGATATTTGGTTTTCTGCAATGTAATAAAAATAATAATTGTTGTAAGTCATTTTAATATTATTTTTTATTTTACAGTTGCTTGTCCGGTTTGTAAAGTTGACATTCCAAATAGACATATCAATATACATTTAGATTTTTGTTTGACTCGTGATGATAAGTATGATACTGTAAGACGGTAAGTTCTGTTGCAATTTTTATATGCATATATTTATGTTCATTATTTGTTAATAATTTTAAACTTTAAAATTTGTTTTAAATATACTATATTGTTATTAGCATTCGTTTGGCTCTATTATTACAGCTATCTACAATTCAGTGTGTGTGTATATATATTTGTATTTACATTCAAATTATTGTTGAAGTGTTCATATGACATTTTATGTTGTTGTATGGATTTATTACATTTGAGTGTGAATTTATTATATTATTACTTGAATTTTGGAAATTGCTTCTTTAGTATTTCATTGTTTAAATTTCTTGTATTTCATGACTGTAATCTGTTACTTAAAATTCATCAAGAATTTTATAATTAATTATTGACTGAACTTTTATAGCGATTAATAATTAATTTTGGACTTTTTGTTCATCAGAGAAGAGCAGCATTAAGTCATTATTTTAGAGAAATCGCCATTAAAGATTAAGAAAATTGTATTATTTGAAGTAGTCAGTATTTAGATTTTTTTAGTGTCACTTTTTGGAAAACATTATTTTAATATTAACTTAATTATAGTCAGAATTGTATAAACTCATATACTCTATCTAATAAGTTATATATGTAAATGACATATAATACCTGTTTATTGAATACTAAAACTATTTGTGGCATAGTTATAAGCTAAACAATACAGCAGTTTAAGTCTGAAGATTTGGTTATAATTTTTTATCTGAAAAATTGATAAAAGTATTTTTCATACTGTATCAAACTACATTTTTTTAATCATGGACTTACCTTGGCATAGGCTTATTGGCAGTAAAGTTTAAATTATTGTATAAATCTAAAATAAGTAATATATACACATGGGTCTCATTTTATGCGGATTTTTTTAATGCGATTTTGAAGTTAGGCGATTCACGTTTTTTATGAATTACTTCATATTTCACTATATTTATTTGATATCAAGAAATTTAAATTATTAATAACTTATTTTGACTTGAAATACTTTTTTTTTTCAAAAAGTATGTTATATTTGCAGCTAATGTGAATATGGCCTGAAGCTATTTAAAATCTTACTTAGGAGTAAATAATAATAATAGATTTATACTTACGAATATAAAAATATCGCAATAAATATTCAAAAATTTTAAACTTAAAACATTTTGTTAGATATAACAGAAATAAATACTCTTTTAGATTTCTGAAAATAATCTTTCTAGAAATGATAACGTATAAATCTTTTTGTTTTGATTGCGATCTCATTTTTTTAATATAGAAACAAAATGCGAACATTTAAAATTTATTTCAGTAGTAAACAAAAATATCTATCAAATGAAGACAAATTTATTATTTTCTGATAAGTCAAAATCATTTAATCATAGTACGTTGATATGTGAGACAAAGAAAAACGTCAGAAAATGCTGCCATCTGAGAGAGTTTGCTACAATGAACAATCTCTTAAATTCCAAGGAGAGCTAAATAGTTGTATATCTGGATATCGCAAGCTTTATAAACAATTAGTAAAATCATCGTCTCAATGTTTCATCACTGATTAAATTGTCGTCAGAAAACCATTAGCACAGCACCAAACTGACAATGGCGCTAGTTATACTTCCTCTGGTGACGAATCTGATTTCTTGTCAGTTCACAAACGAACCGCATATTGTCAAATAGCGATAATGAATTAAATATGTATGAAAAAATATAAAATTAAATACTGTAGTTAATAAAAAAAGTTTGTCTTGTATCAATTTTTTTCAAATATTTGAAATTTTTTATTAGTCATACTTTATTTCATTGTTTTTTTTTTTATGCGAACTTTAAAGTAATTTTTTCTTGTTGTTTTGCTTTTATGCAATTTCTGAAAATTACAGAACGTATCCCCCATTTTTCAAGGTAAGTTAAGTCTATTTTTGTGCGATTTTTTTAATGCGGGTTTTCTGCGGACCCTATCTACCGCATAAAACGAGACCCAGGTTTATCTAATAATTTTTTTATAATATAGTTTTTTTAGGGAAATTTATTTATTTAAAAGATAGTTAATAAATACATTACAAAAAAAAAAGCAAAATATCTGTAATAGCAGTATTGGTTTATCTGTATGTATCAATAGATGGCAGCACATTAAATATAGTCATTGCCGGCATTTTAATTATAAAAGAAAAAAAATTTTTTTTGTATGTTTACTATAAGGAGATCTTAAAACTAAGGCATACCTCAGATTAATGGGATTTTAGGAGGTTTGCTATTAAAGATTTTTTCAATTTAAGTAAGAGAGTGATTTATTTGAGAAAGAAGATAACGTTGGGGTGTGAGTTTAGGGGAGCATGTATTTATCGATCGCCATTTTAAAAAAAGTTTTTTTCTTTTGTATAAAGAGATTTGTAGAGTGGTAGAAAAATCATAAATTTAAATATTAAACCCTTTCAAAACCAGGCAGTCATTGTTAATTTTTAGAAAAATTTACCCTAATTCTAATAACTTAGATATTTTGTGTTTGAATGTAATAAATATAAAAAAAACATGCATTAAAAGAAAGATCATATATGAAAGAATGTAATGAAGCTGTTAAAATAATCATTTCATAAAGAAAAAGTTAAGAAAAAAAATATTTTTAATAGTTTTGAGAATGTTTATTGTTACACTGATTCACAAATCCTAAATTTTGAAATTCAAATGATAAAATGACAATTTCATAAACAACTTCATCACATCCATCACAAAATTTCCAAAAAAATGATGTATTGGAAGTCTTACCTAGGTAATTTTTCACTGAGAAAATTACTAAAACAGCGGCCTTGCTGTGGTCCATTTTTATTCTAGAGCCAGATGTGTTCATTTGTTCAAAAGTACCCATAACAATATGAATGTTTTTTAGTGGAGAAAAAAGTAACAGAACAATGTATTCAAAAATAAATAAATAAACTCATAAAAAATAAAATGAATAAAAATAAATCAATAAAGATAATTTTTTATTATTATTAACAATGATTACATGTGTGGAAGAAAGGCTGAGTTCAAATACATGGCACTATAACACAAAGTGGATGGATTGATGAAGCCAGAAAATGTGTATAAAATATCCTATATTACATGAAATTCCAGTTGTGTAGCATGAACTTGTATATAAATATATTTATTATATTGCATAAAAGATATGAAGAAAGGCTGAGTTCAAATACATGGCACTGTAACAATAAGTGGATGGATTGAGGAAGCCAGAAAATCTATACAATATCCTATATTACTTGCTTAAAATTGACACAAATCAATTGCGGGTCATAACTTTAGCAAGTCCGGGCTGATGCAATAATTTGTCCATAAATTCAAACTTGGTCACGCGTGATACACTATTCATATTTATAATCATGCCAAAAAATGCATCAGCTCACGTGGTGACAAATTACCCCAGTCCCCAACTTTTTTCTATTCTACAGCATATTTATTTGAAAATATTATAATTTATTATTCTATAGCATATTTATTTGTTTCAGTACATAGAAAATATTATAATTTATTATTCTATAGCATATTTATTTGTTTCAGTACATAGAAAATATTATAATTTATAAAAAAAAATATATAAAAAAAAGTAATTACATACCCTTGAATGTTATCCAAAAACGTTTATTTGTTTCAGTACGTAGAAAATATTATAATTTATTATTCTATAGCATATTTATTTGTTTCAGCACATAGAAAATATTATAATTTATAAAAAAATATATATAAAAAAGTAATTACATACCCTTGAATGTTATCCAAAAACGTAACTTGAGAAGAGGGCCCAGAATCGCGGACAACTTCAACGGAAAATCAGAATAAAATCTTCAGTAATTGATCCAACCATTGTGGAATAACTTTTTTACGATATATAAACTGACAAAAATAAAAAAATTTTTTAGGTACCCTTCGCTAAAAATATTCATAAAAAATTTAAAAATTGTCGTGCAGAAAAAATTCTTACATTTTCACATAGATAACAAAATGGCGCAAAGAATGACGTAAGGCCCGTCCGTATGGGTGACATTTACTGTTTATGCGTAAACTCAGCTCAAAATCGAAATTTCTAGAAAGTCGTACTGGGGGTCAAAGGGTAGGGCAATTGGAAAAATAAGGAAATATGGATTGCATTTGTAGCTCACAATATATTTATGATGGTCAGAAGGAAATTAGGCAGGCTTTGGTAGCGTGTACAAATATGTGATAAGGTTTTCCAGCTGAAGGGTTTAAATAAGACTAGGTAGGATATAAAAGGTGTATGGTTGTGTAGATCATGTAATAATGTGATAAAAGGGGGTGAAAAAATGGTTTTTAAGTTTAGATAATTTAAAGAAAAAGTCAGGAGAAATAAAGGAAAATGTAGATGACGATAGAATGGAGTATATATTTAGTGGAGTGACAAGAGATATAGATGACAAAACAAGTGAGTACAATGGGGATAGTTAGGAAAAGAATAAGTAAGATAGAGGAATGGGTAAAAGATATAAAAATAAAATTAAAAGCAGTAGACGTGAAGTGTGAGCAGATCAAGAAATTAATGAATAGAAACGATAAGGAAGAAGTAGATAAGGAAGTCCAGAAGGTAGAAGAGAATATTACAGATGAAGTAGGCAAAGTAAACTATGAGACAGTCTTGATAAGGTACTCACTAATTAGATGTGGAGATGTAATTGTAAGGGAAAATTGAAATAGATATGTCAGAGTATGGTTGCCTAGAGCTAGAATTAGAGATGTTAAAGATAAGGTAAAGAAACAGGAGAGTAGAGGTGTTTATGTTATGATGGGGACAAATAGTTTGTCAAAGCCATCGGACAGAATAATGGACGAATACAAAGAATTGATTAGTGGTTTAAATACAGTTAAAGGAAAAATAGTAGTTGGATTACTACCAAGATTTGACAATACATATATGTTAAATAAGACATGTTCTATAAATGAGAGATTGAAAAAATTATACAACAGAAATAATATTGTGTGTGTGGATATGTGGGATTTTTTTATTAGTAAGAGATAGTTATACAGTAAAGATGGGCACTTAGCAAAACAAGAAAGTGAAGCATTAGGGGATTTGATTTATGAAAAATATTGTTTAGGAAACTTATAAAGAGGGGTAGGAATTTAAATTACAGTATTATCAAAAAGAAGGTAAAGAATGGATGAGATGTAAGAAGTGAAGAAAGAGTAGCTGATCCCGATGTAGATGTGAAGGAATGAGTATGTAAAACTAATGATAAACAAACTAATTACAAATGTAATAGAGAAGAAAGAATCAAAAGAATTTATAAAAGGGTTTTAAGAGAGACTGTTAAAACTTGATATTTGCATATGCAAGATTGGAATTAAAGCAGTTAAAAGCAAAAGGCTTGAGGTATTGGCAGTAGTAGAAACGCATCTAAGAGAAGAAGAAGAATTTACACTGGAAAATTTGGTATGACAGGATATAAAATAGAAATGAAAAAGAAACATAGCAATTATGTCAAAAAATTATTTAAATACAGTAAAGTGTCAAAAACATTTATGGTTTGAGATAAAGTTAGAAAGACTGGAATGGATGGTGATTATTGTGTATATGGCCACTGGAGTGGAATAGTAGCATATATGAGATGCCTAGTTAAGGATATACAGAGTTTCAAAAAAAAAAAAAAAAAGAGAAGAAAATAATGATTATAGGGGATATGAATGGGCATATTGAAGAAATTGATGACATGGATAATGAGAATGGACTACTTTTGAAAATTTTTTGTCCGAGAGTGAATTTGAGCATAGGCAATTATCAAATATTTATGAGGGACAATAGACAGGATCTAGAAGTAATGTATTTCACACAATAGATTATGTATTAGTAGAGAAAGAGGAAATGAATAAAGTACAGAAAATTAAAGTGTTTGATAATGAAGAGAGAGTATATAATAGTGATTATAATTTCTTTATAATAAAAATGGTTAATAATGTGGTGGAAAATAATAATAAAAGCAGAAAGATTAATGAAAGATGTGGATGGAAAATGAATGATAAGAATAAGTTAGAAAAATATAAAATAAAAGTAGAGGAAGTCATGGAAGCGTTTGTTGGGGGTGAATATAAGGACTGGTGTGGTGAAGTAGACAAAGTGGTTTTAGGTGAGAATATTCAGAAGAATAAAAGTAATAGAAAATTGTGCTATTAAAAACAAAGAAAGTGAAAAAGATGTTAATATTAAATGGAAAACTATACCTGTCTCTTCCACTTTTATTAATACTCTCTAATAATTTACTACTTAATTTCATTCTCTCTATATAATAATCTGTTTTAGCCAACTTCTTTTTTCAAAAAAAAAATTAAATAATAAATTATTGGAGGGTATTAATAAAAGTGGAAGAGATGGGAATAAAAAATTTTGGAAATATATTTTAAAGAAGTAATGTAGGGTAGAGAAAAATAGTATTACTAGACGATGAGGGAATAGAGTTGCTCTAGAGAAGAATTAGAGACAATCTTAAATAAGTATGTATTGGATATAAAAACATTTACTAATGGAAATATTAGTTTTGTAGAAAATGAATTGAATGAGACATGGGAAGAAGTTGAAAAGTTGGAAAGGCAAGAAGTTTATATGGATTGGCAGCAGAGATGGTGATGAATTTAGGAAATAGGCAAAATTAAATGTATTATCATGTTTTAGTAAGATGGCACAGGAGACAGAATTTCAGATAACTGGAATAATACAAGAGTGAAGCTATTATTTAAGAGAAAGAGTAAGGAAGGACTATTGAAAGATAAACAAATAATAGGCTGGTAGCGGCAATGTCGATGTTATATATAGTTTTTGCATATATGGTGGCTGAAAGGATCCAAAATAGGTGGAAGAAAATAATATAGTGACAGAAATGCAAGAAGGTTTTAGAATTGATAGGCATGTAGGAGATGGTTTATTTTCAAGCACACAACTTATAAATATAAGTAGGAATATGGGTAGGCAGTTATATATGATCTTTATAGATATAGATAAGGTATATGATAGAGTAAATAGAAATGGATTATGGATAAGTTTAGTAAATTTAGGAATGAATGGAAGGATTGTATGAAAAATAATTACTATACGTTTCAATTAGGAAATATAGAATCGATTAGAGTTCATAATGGGTGGGTCTAAAGCAATGATGCCCTATGTAACCTATTATGTTTTTGTTTTATTTGAGAGAATGGAGAGAGCAATAGAAAGACTAGGAAGAGAGGTAGAGATAGCATTGATAGATGGCATGGGAATGTATACATTATCAGGTCTTTTATTTGCTGATGATATCTTTTTGTTCTCAAAAAGTAGGGAAGATACGGAAGTTAGGGAGAAGACTTGCCCAAGGGTGGATCAAGAGATGGAGATTAAATTTAGTGAAGGAAAATCAAAAGTAATGATGGGGAAAGAGAAGATGTGAGTAGGAATCGCTTGGATGAATGGGGAAAAAATTGATAAATGAAGCGATGAAAAAAAAAGACCTGATAAAGAAATTGTTTTCAGATAATAAATATGATGTAGCAAGAATAGTATGGAAGAGAGTGGTAGTAGCACAGTTAATGATGCATTATGTATTAATAAAGGGGTGTTAGATTACCTAGAAAAAGTACAAAGATAAGTAGGAAGATGTGCGGATGGCATTGGAGGCAATTCAAGGAGAAATGGGATGGTCAAGGTTTTATATGAGATGCAAAATGAAAATGTTAGATAGATTGCGATTTATGGATAGAAAGAGAATAGCCAAAATTAGTATTTAATTGGATTATGAGTAAAGGACCGGCAATAAGATGGGTGAAAAAGGTAGTACAGTATGCAGAAGATTTGGACAAAGACTTTATGTCGTATACTTTTACAAAAGGTGGGATGATTGGGTTGGTATTGTTGGGTATGATAGTGGCAAAGAATGAGATAGAAGAACAGATGCATTAATAAAAAATAGGGAGCTGGAGAAATGGAGAACTAGTATGGAAAGTAAAAAGAGGTTAAATATATATAAAAGTAAACAGAATATTGGGTGTGAGTTAATTTATGTTAATAGTAAGGAAAGTAGTTTACTGTTTAAAGCTTAACAGGATCGTTAGCAACAAGAAAATATGCACATAAATGGAGAAATGTCAGGGATTTAGTTTGCAAGTTATGTAAGAAAAATATGGAAAATACAATATTAGGCATCTGCTAATTGAAAGTAAATGATTACAAGTGTTGTTTTTATGCTGGGTTTGGAAAAAGATGAGGGATCTGGATTCAAAGGCGATAAAGTGGACAAAATGATGTGGAAATGGGATGGAGCAGGATAGAGAAGAATAAGGGAAAAACTTAGGGTGGGGAATGGAAAGGGAGAGTGGGTAACAGGTTTCTCTGGACATAGTGGCTGAAAGATTCCTGACTTCGATAAACGAATAGCCATAATCACATTAACTAAAAAAAATAGAAAGATGGGAGGTTTGGATGAGTGGACAGCAGAGTTGTTGATGAGCCTGGAAGTTGGGATTAACATTTTTTTATTAGAATGTTTTAATAGTTGCAATAAGAATGAGATTGCTATTTAAAAGTAAGCTTAAAGGTCATTGAAGGGTAATTAATTATAGATCCTTTATGATAACTTCAATAGTACATTATTGTAAAAATAAGTAAATAGTTGGGAGAAATGCAGAGAAGGTTTAATCATGATCAGCAAATAAATGATCTCAGTTATAATCACAACTTCCTGAAATTAATAACAATAGGTAAGTGTTTATACAGGTTTTTTATAGTCATAGTAAACGCTTATGATATTGTTGACAAATTTGTTAAATATTAGAAAGAATGAAATATTATTGAATCTGATTAGAAAATTATATGAAATATTCTTATCAATTAAGAAATACAGTGTGATTCAGAAAGTTAAATTTATTGACATTTAAGACAAAGATGTCCTTTGTCTTCTATATGGTTTTTATTATATTTAAATTGATTGAAATTGGCAAAAGAAGGATCAGGAAGGGTATGTTAAACCAACAACTTTAATGGATGTTAAGGATTTGTATGTTTTATGGGTCCTTATTGATGATATATTCTTGTGTACAGAAAATAAAGAAGACAGAATTTTTGGAGATCGCAAATGTGATTACGGAAAAAGAAAATTTTCTAAAGAAAAATTTAAAAATGATAAATAAAGACCAGATAAAGAGAAGTGAAATAGTTACTTAGGAATCATTTTGAGTATAGAAATATTACTTACGCAATTGGTAAATAAAATTCATAAATGATGTTATAAGTATGAAAAAAAGAGCTGATAAAAAGTTGACACTGTTTTCATATGATAGGAATGATGTAGCAAGAATTGTATGCAAAGAAATGTGCCAGATTTAAAATGTTGCATTTTATGTGTTTGCAAAAGGATATTAGATATTCTAGAATGGATTTAAAGAGAAGTAGGAATACATGCATTAATTGCATATATTGTATTTAAATAACAAATGAAATAGTTCAAAATGTGATGGGTTGGTCAATTTTTTATATTAAGAATTCAATAAGAAATTGAAAATGCTTGACAGACTGCAGCTTACAGATAGTAATAAAATAGTTTTTGATTGGGTTTTAAAAAAATGATATGCAATAACATAGGTGAGAAACGATAAGATATGCTGAGGAATTGGACTAAAAAAAAAATTGTCAGTACAACTGCATAAAAACCATGATAAATGTGTTATGAGATTATTAATTATTACACTAAGTAAAGATTAGTAGAAAAAATTTTGTTATAAAAAAACAAAAAACAAAGATGCAGTAGATAGATATAATTATTTTGAAATAATTTTAATTAAAGAAAAAGATTATTAGAATAATAAAGAAATAAAATGGTGTAAGAAAGAAAAAAATATTGTTAAAGAAATTAACATTGTTTTCATATAAGACGAATGCTATAGCAAAAATTTTAGGAAGAAATTTATCAGCTTTAATTATGAGAATGATGCATTGTATTTTCATGTTAGATATTTTAGAAATAATTGAAAGCATATATATTCTTTGGGTACTGATATGTCATAGCAAATAATGCAATTTAAAGTGAAATGGGTTGGTGAATTTTTTTGACATAATGTAAAAAGCGAATTGAAAATGTTTGGTAGTTAATAGTTTATGGATAATAATAGAATATCTAAATAGTTTTTTGGGGGTTTTAGGAAAAGATAGGCAACAAAATGGGTAAAAAAGAAAGAATGTGTTAAAAAATTAAGGACTGGGTGTCAGTTTTTTTGTATAAAAATGGATTGTTAACTATTTCATTAATAAAAATTGATAGAGAAGAATTTCACTAATAAAAAAGACAGAGAGAGATAAAGCAAATTTGGAAAGTAAAAAAAAAATTTAGATGTGTAAATACTTTTATCAGAAGCTATGTTAATGTATGATATAGAATTTAATTTTTAAAACTCTATTAGCAGTAAGAGAATATATATATATATAAATAGGTGCCTTTTGTAACTCGGTAAAATTGCAATTAGTTTTTGTAGAAATTAAGACTTGTATTAAAAATGTAACATTGGACAAAAATTATAAAGGTTCTTTATAGAAAACAAGATAATACTAGAGTATAGACACAAGGAGAATGTGCAAATTATAATTTATACAAAATTAAATATAAGATAAATGGATATACAAAAAGTGGATTTTTCACTTTTATATTTGGATTGGATAATGATAGTAAAGTTAATGAATGGATAAAAATAATGAAATGCAGATGGGATAGAATATAAATAGATTTGGATTTTATAGACCATGTGAAAATGATAAGAGTGAAATATGATGACTAAGAGGTTTCCCTGGGCTTATTGACATGCAGATTCAGGAAGCTATATTTTGCATGCTTGTACATTTTCAGTAATTCGTTTTAAGTTCAACATATTGAAAAGTAGTGTGAAACATGATTTCCCCAAAAAAATATTCATAAATATTTCTTGCAAATGTATATCAAGTTTGCTGTCCAAAAGCATATCTTTTCAGTAGAGTATTACTACCAGTATTTGTTTATTCTCAGCTTTAGTTTCATTGTTTGCCACATTTGTTCAACATATTGAAAAGTAGTGTGAAACATGATTTCCTCCAAGGAATATTCATAAATATTTCTTGCAAATATATATCAAGTTTGCTGGCCAAAAGCATATCTTTTCAATAGAGTATTACTACCAGTATTTGTTTATTCTCAGCTTTAGTTTTACTGTTTGCCACATTTATTAATTTATTGAAATATCGTATCATAAACTTTAATAAGCACTTGCATATCATGATGCATATATGGTGAAAATGTTTATTGTTTATAGTTTTCTATGATTATGACTAATTATAAAGAGATTTGCAAGTAGCTAATGCATTGTTAAAATAATGGAAAAGTATCCTTGGGGGTTATATGAAGAAGATGATGTTTTTTTAGATTTATATCTTTTTTTTGTTTTGCAATCTTTTGTAATCTATTTGTTAATTCTTCATGCTTATAAAACATACACATTTCTTTCATACTATGCGTGTATGTGTGAAACTTGATGTATTAAAATATATTTCTAGATAAATCTTCAGCACATGAGGTAGTCAAATATGTTCATTTGCTTAATTAGAAATAAAATCATTATTTCAATTCTCATAATTTATTAGAACCTTAGTAAATATAACTGATATATGTTGAATCTTTAGAAGCTTATATTCCCTTGATGTACAACTATGACATCTACTTTATTAAATTCTTTTGGTGATTGTTTGCCTGTCAACTCTGATCAACAAAATATCTTATTGATTTAAGCACCGCCATTGAATTTTTCATTGATTATTGATATCATTAAAAAAATTCATTATAGACATTACAGTATCATGTCTGTAGATTTCTGTAATTTCAAATGGTATTCCCATTATTTTAGGCATATTCTAAGCAAACCTCCTTAAATTGAGTAAATTACAAATGCAGAAAGACTCTTTATCAATGGAATGATTGACATTGATAAATAAAAGACTGCATTTTATAACTCGGCAAAATCTTTCATAGGATAGTACTGTATGTTATTAGTAAGCTAAATGTGGAACATGTTTTATTACTAAAGAAACTCTTATAACAATTTTCATATTGGTATAATATCGTGAACTAAGCGTCCAGTACAGAAAGTTGAATAGCCGCAAGTCACCCTTGCCTGATATATAATATTTCACAAAGATCTATTGAGTGATCTAAATCTATAATTTAAATATTTTATCTCGTCAAAATAATTAAATTTTTAATTCAACTAGCAGCTGCACACTGGAATAGTTAGATAATTTCATTTAAAACTAATTTACCAGTGTTAGTTGTGAATGCGTGCACCCTCTCCGCATATATTCATGTAATATATTTATTTTAATTTAAATGATGTATTTTTCTGTAAGAATTGAATTAACTAGTTTAATATTAATATCTTGTATTTGTAAAAATGAATTTATCAAATTTATTGTAAAAATATTATTTTAATTTTATAAATAAACTGTTATTCTTACTTATTTATTTTCTAAACTGCTAACTATTTTAATTGTATGTCTTTAGTCATATTTTAAGTTAGCTGTATATTTAATCTGATTAAATAGTTTATGTAGTTATTTATTAAATTTTCCACTGAATTCACTGCCCTTTTTCTGGGAGTTTTTATTATTGCACATTTTACTATATATATATATATTTGTTTGAAAATTCTTCTGCTTCTAAAATTTTGTAAATATCTTGGAACAAAAACCACAAACCCTGGGACAAAGATAAAACCTATTTATTTATACACAGTTACTTTGTTACATAAATTCTTTCAATGAACCTTTTTATACTTTTTATTTTTTATTCAACCTACTTCATTGAGTTGTGGCTTAGTGATGCATGTATTTAATGAAATATATCAAGAGTTTTGAAGTGGTCGATAGCTTCAGTAAAAAAATTTGAGGGTTGATGATAGCAAAAATAGACCCCCTTATTATTGCTATTTGTTTGTTACTTCAAAATATCTGATTTCAATATGTACCTAATTAAGAAGTAAAATAATTAAAAAAAACACATTACATATCAAACTTCCAAATGAAAAGGTAAAGTGTGTCATTAAAAGAATCACACATAAGAATGGATGAAAATACATGTAGCACAAACATATCTGTGCATTAACTTATCAAAGCAAGTACGGATATGAAAAACTGTTGCATGTCTACACTTGTTCATGGTTGGGATGAGACGATATTTGATATAATAGAATCTATTAGTCTTGTACCGTCATGCTTTCATAAAACATTATAAGTTGATTCGTTTGATGACATATACTTATTTATCATTTGAATTTTGAATATAATTATTTATTGAGGAGTAGTATTATGAAAATGAAAATCAGAGGACTCAGAGTATTTATTCGAGTTTGGAAAAAAATCTTCTGTTTCAAGTAAGTACATACTTTATTGTTTTTTTATCACAGGGGCTGTCGAAATTGTTTGTTAATAAAAGTTTTTAGTTCTTATGATAATGTGACTGAACCAAAAAGAAATGCATATAGTGCAGCTTGGACTATTTGAAGCTAGGATTTGTCCCATCATTATCAAACAAACATTTATCAATGTGCCTCATATGTGAAAAAGTCTTGAGCAATGATGCTTTGAAACCATCAAAACTAGCAGATCACTTGAACAGAATTCACTGACAAAAAAGAAAAAAGATTTGTCGTACTTTCAATCACTTAAAGATAAAATTCTGAAGAGAACTACAATAGATAATATGTTTGTTTCATTATCGAAGCAAAATGCTGATGCATTAAGGGCATCGTACAACATATCCCTACTCATTGCAAAATCTAGTGAACTGCACACCATAGGGGAGAATGATTCTATCAGCCAACACGGAGGTATTAAAAGTGACACCAGGGGTTAATCGATTTTTAATTTAATGGAACTATTTTTCAGCAATTCCATTGACAAATATATCTTGCGATAGATGGATCATTGTTTGTAATCGTCATATCTGGTAGAGAGAGGCTTCAGTGTAATTTTAAATCTGCTTCAACATATCACTGAACATGGAGATTTGAGAATGCAACTTACTAATTTAAAACCAGACATTAGTAAATTATTGGCAAATTACCAGGTACACCCAACTATCTCATTAAATTCAGTTTTCCAAGCTAATTTATTTGGTATTCTTATTTTTATAACTCTGATTAAAATCTTTCGTTATTGTAATTTTGTTGATGTTTAAGTCTGTCTAAATATGTTGATTTTTTCAATTCATTTTTATGTTTAATAAAGTGATTTCAATATTTGTACTTATTTCGAATTTACATATTTATTTCATAAATGTCAAAAATTAAAAACAACTTCTTATATTTTTTTACTTTAATTTTTGTTAGCGCAGGTTTTGATATTAAATGTTGCACAAGATAATGCCATATTCTGTAGTCCTTTTATCTTTTTCAGTCATTAATTACAAGTGACTAAAATGAAAAGTTGGATGTCTAGTGAAATATTTAATATAGAGTACTATAGAAATTTATTAATTTGAGTAAGTAAAATAAATGATTAGGGATCGACGTTTTTAAAAGTTTTTGATAAAGGGGTCTGCAGCCATTCAAAGTTTGGAAACTCTTGGAATAGATCCTGGTTTTCATTTTGAGAAGAGATTGAATAGAATGATAGTTTAAAGCTTTTTTTATGATATATATTTATACTAGCTTGTTGAAACTTAAAAAAAAAAAAAAAATCATACTTTAAAAATTAATTGGATTTTCTTTTTATCAAAGGTCATAGATATTTGTGAATGGATTATATAGATCCATGGTGATATTTTTATAAAATATTTATAATTTGAGTTTTTTTTTCATCTAATTGATTATTGTAGAATACATTGTTTTGTGGTTTTATAATAAGATGTTTGTTTGTTGTAATGTATATAGTGATTTTTTTATTATATGTTATATATAATAAGCTAATGTAAAATGAAATTAAATAATCCATTTTTAGTAGTAATAATGTTGTAGTTTGTATATGTAATGGTAAACAGTTTGCACAGCATTATAATATATTGAATATCCTTTATGAGATAATTCATTTGGCTATTATAATTTGGTATTTAAACAAAATCTATTTCTTTACTGTACTAATATGTATCTGACTTAGAAACTTTACTTTTCAAATTGTTTGTA
Organism: Epiperipatus broadwayi; assembly: GCA_028023455.1. Classification (NCBI taxonomy): domain Eukaryota; kingdom Metazoa; phylum Onychophora; class Udeonychophora; order Euonychophora; family Peripatidae; genus Epiperipatus; species Epiperipatus broadwayi. The sequence continues at coordinate 6,683,649 of JAQFVV010012449.1, read as the reverse complement.
TAAAAATTATCTAATTTATATCTTGGAAGTTATCATTTGAGTTTCTTCAGGCAATTTAATCAATTTATTTGTTATCACATTTAATAATTATTGTAAAGAATTAGTAAGGCTAGGAATCTGAAAAACTAATAATTTAAATTACTTTCCATAAACATTAATCATTAAACAACTGTGGTCAAGTATTAAAACTTAAAAGTTATTTTTATTGATTGTTTGGCATTTATATCCTAAAAGATATAGCAGTATATATAAATGGCACCAATTAATATATAATAATTTTAGGAGCTGATGAAATATCCTCACACTGTCTGTATTAAATTTAATTAAACACCTCATTTTAAACCATTATCTAGTTGCTTAAGCAATTAAAAATGAAGACTTCTATCTGCTTATTAAGAGGTTCTTTAAGAACATCTTCGAGAATTTGATTTTGAATCTAGTAAAGAACTCCAATGGAAGTTATTCCAATTTTTTTTTTGTTTAGGCAGTTGAATGATGACATGAGGTGAGATGTTTACTAGGAAATTTCGTCAGATGTTAAAAATTAATATTTATGTAGAATAATTAATAACTGGAAATTCAATAAATATTAGCACTCTAGAAACTTTTTTAATAAAGCTAATATCATTGGGCACGTATCTTACAATTGATATTATATGTTGCTTTACGAAATATTTTTTAATAATGAAAAGTTTAGAATTTAGGTGTTTTTGAAGTGGTTGTTGCTAAAGTGTTATAAAATTACAGATAATTTAGAACAAATTTATCAACTTTTAGCAGGCGTAAATGAACAGATTAAGTATCACATTTTTTTCCAGAAATGCATGTCAGAATGTTGCTATTGAATGATTTAAAATATGCTAGATTGCTGTAGAAAGCAGAAGGCTATATATTATAAGTTATATAATGAAATTAAATGTGATATTTTTTTTGTTTTCAAATTATTTTTAGAAATGACTATGGGAATCATTTAGCAGTGCTTTATAGACATTTCATGACAATTACTTTTCTGTGATAAAATGTTAGGAAAATTTGTTTATAATAAAGTATGTTTTTATATAATTTAGATGTCAAATTTAAAAATATATATATACTTATAAAAAAAGAGACGGAAAGGATTTTACTAAATGCAAAAATAAACTTTTGTTCGTTAATTATGTTGAACATGATGAAATTCCAAAAAAAAAAAACACTGCAACTAAGCTATGTATAGAACTTATTTTTATCTAATTTATTGTATGAGAGTGAGACTTGGACCATCTATAAATGCAATATAAAGGCATTAGAAAAGTTTCTTTTAAGAATGTTCTGTGAAATTTTAAAAATACAATGAAGTCAATGTGTTTTTCATCTTGCTGAATATGTCACACCTTTCTTAGATAGGACATGTAAAATGATTAAACAATATAAGAGTTTTTAAAAGAACATTTTATGATGAACTTCAGCATAGTTTTTGTGTATGAGGTAGACTCCATTTATAATATAAAGTATAACGATCGAAATGAAAGTGAAGATCGAATCTAACCGCAAAAACAATATCTGCAACTACCAGGGCGCCATCTAGGCATTTGAGCCTAGAAAAATTTATAAAGTAGGCAGATACGCGCTGTTAAGATTCCACTTTATTTAAATATTCCGATCGTTAGCCCAAGTCACTAGCTCAGCGGAGACGCAGAGATAAAAATCTATAAATTTTATATCTTAAATATAAAAGAATAAAAGCCACTGCCAGAAATTAACACATAAAAATTTATTTACGCACATATATATATATAAGATTTAAAATTGTTTTAGTATCAGTTTACATTTTAACATTTAACATTATTTTTAACTTTACTTTAATTTACATTTAATTACTATTATATTATAATTTTACATTTTAATTAAGTTCGCACATATAAATTTATGAAAGCTTGTTTATAATGTTGAATACAGATCGGTTACATGGATTTCACGGTCAAAAACATTTCAAAATAAACATAAACGATCAAAATACAAAATTATTGATTACTGACAATTGCGGAGGGAAATTTATACGTAACCCAATAGTATTCACCATAAGATACTTGCATTGTCACCAATAACTTAAAAGACATCCGAATAAATACATTTTAGATACTCACCGTAAGGTATTATTTATCGAATGTCTATATATTTTGATCAAATATGAAAACCCAAAACATACTTAACCGATAACCAATCCATGCAAGCGTCTATAAACAACTTAAATTTAATGCATTTTTATTTAGAGTCAAGTATGAATAGACTACATAGATTTGCATTTGAAAATAAAATATTCTATCCCTATTTAACCTTAGGCTAAAATTCGCAGTCAAACTGGCATCAATTCATCTGATATATCGATGTATTCAATGTAATACGGAATACGACAGCACCAAAAAGATTAAGAGAAGGCATTGACCCTCATCAGATAGGAATATGACATCTATCAGACAAGAAGAGCAATAAAAAAAAAACTCCATAGAAAGGAACTGCGCTCTGCGTCTTATAATTCCTTCCATAGGCAAAACGGGAGAGTGCGGCGTATGCAGCGATTCTGCCAGTAGCGAATCTCCGACTACATCTACTAATCACACCAATATATCCAATCCATTGACCCAATTTAACCACGAACCAAATAACCTAAGATTACCCTCCCCTAATATAACTTCACAAATCTATACAGCCATTCACGCCCGACTTAAGTTTAACATTTCTATAATTAATTTAACGAAAACCAAAAAAAAAATCATGATAAAAACTTAAAGAACAAAAAATAAATAAATGGAAATGATTTTACATAAATAAGAAAAAAAAATACATCAAATAACACTATTAATAAAGAATTTAGTTTGGTCAGATAGGATTCTATTTGTAACAATTAAATTATTAGGAAAGTTTAAAATTTAAAGTTCTTAGTGTTTTCAAATTAATATTGTTCGTTATATTTTATAAAGTTCTTACGGTTTTAGAAATGTTCATCTTTAACAGTTGCTTGCCGTTTGAAATCCAGCGTTAAATTTCCCGATGATCCTGTGGTCCTCTGAATATAAGAAAAGCGATGTTTCATTTTTCCATTTTATAACAACTGAAGGGATTGAACGTGAGTCTTTTTCAATCCCTTCTCCTTCACTTCCGCACTAACACATATCTGTCACATCGTAAATAATCAATAACTAACTAATAATTTCCAAACTTGTCCTTTTTATATTAATGTGAAGGATTGAATTTACATTATGTCACCGATGCGATGGTCCTTTCGCTGCGGTCCGATTCCATAGGGATTTCTTCTTATTTGCTAACAGTTTCTATTGTTTTCCTATCTGACCGATGTTTTTACATTTAAATGCCCAAGGCTGGTTTACATTTAACTAATTAACAATCATTTCCATTTCTGATTAATTAACCTGTTTTCCAAATCAAAGATATATTTTTATCTCTAAATCTTTTTAAGTTTTTGTTTTTAAAATACCTTTTCTATTTTTAATACAGTTTTATTTTAATAATTTTTTTTTATCTGTGCGATTTAATATATACGAGTTTAAGATGATATTTAATTTCAATTTTTAATTCTTAAAGAAAATTTTTAAATGCGAACTTTTTAATTTACTTTCATGTTTAATAAATATAAAAAAAAACAATGTAACGAACGTCTGTGCTCGTTACATATCAGTAAAGTTGCTTAAAAAAAAAATGATCAAAAAAAAAAAAAATATTTTACTTAGGGTTAGTAATTTTAGCGTTTAGTTTTTTACTTTTATTTGCGAACTTTTAAGTTTTTATTTTAAATAAATGTAACGACATATTTATATATCGTTACATATCAGTAAACTTCCTCAAAAAAAATAAAAACATTTTAAAAAAAGAATTTACTTAGTGTTAGTAAATTTTAGCGTTTAGTTTTTTACTTTTATTTGCGAACTTTTAAGTTTTTATTTTAATGTAACGACATATTTATATATCGTTACAAAAGATTATTCCAAAATCATTCTAAAGAAATGCAATATTGATTGTTTTCAGTGGGAGGATATGGTAGAAAATAAAATATATTGGCAAGCTATAATTAGACATGTTATTGAAATATTTCAGAAAATTTTCTACTGAAGAAATTAAAATATCAATTAAATACGAAAATGGACTGCCATGTTTTATATGTGGATATATTTGTGGCCTACAGATTGGTTTATAAAGTTATTACAAAACTCGTTTCTAAAGCAAGGTGTTTTTTTTTTTGTAGTTGGAATGCCCATACTTATTTACAAATGGCTGGTATATGTATGTATATGTTTTCAATATAATGCTGGATTATTCACTACGTTGTATCTATTTGTTGTAGCTTGCATTGAAATATTTAGTATCAGTAATGATTAACATTTAATATGAAAGACTCCACTTGTCGAACATATATGTAATAAAAAGGACACTCACTGCTGTTGATTTGCCTCAGTAATTGACTAAATGATTAAGATATATAATTTGGCTTCAATGATTAATTAATTTGTGTGTTCCACTATAACTTAAGTGAAATAAAGATTCATTGTTACACAATGATCATATTATGTACTTACATTGAGAGATATGTAAGAAATAAAAAATAACCAAAAAAATACATCAATGGCTTTAGTCTATTAAATGTGATGGTAAATTCTGTTGTGTATAAATTTATTGCATGTAATAAAATAAACTCATTTTTAAGTAATTGTTTAAATGATAGAAAATGAATAAAATTAATTTTTTAAAATTGAATAGTTTTTCATTAACCAGCCATAAGTTTGAGTAATAACAAAATTTTAGTTTATAATATATGTAAGAGAAAATTTTCTCAGACATCAATTGTGAATATTATATATATATTTTATGATACATATTTTTAAAAAATTAAGCTTGTTGAATTTTGTTAAATGTATTTATAATACACACATATTATCTTTTACTGTCTTTTTTAGTACCAGAGCAAAACGAAAACCAATGGCAAAATTAGTTTATCATTTACTTTCAAATAAAGAATTGAGGCAAATTGTTAAAGATATTGGATTATGTTCAATAGGAGATCGAGCGGTGAGTTAACACTTTTTAAAGTGTATATTAAAAAAGTGTATATTAAAATAATGTAAAAATAACTTGTAGAAAAAGCATACGAGCTATTTTGCATTTTAAATAAATCAAAATAATATGGATTTTTAAAGTGAAAAATATATATTTCTGTTATTAAACATTTTATATATATATAAAATTTTTCATTTAATATAGAATTTGTATTTAATAAAAAAAAATTCAAATGCATTAAAGGGAAGAAATATTTTTAAAAAAAAAAGTTGAAAGATAATCTGAAAATTAATTTTATGAATTCCAGGGAATCGTCCTGAAGTAATAAAGATACTGTCATGGATAAAGTATTGACTAATTGCTATAATATCATAATTCTATTTTTTTTCTTAATGCAATATGCAGTAACCTGGAATTATTGAACATTTATCAAATGCCTTTTGTTATTAATAAACAAATGTATTACTCATCCATTATATTTAATTGGAATGTTGTAAATATAGAAATAACAGGAGAAGTAATTATTGATGTAGTCTTATCATTTTTGAAACATCATCCTGTTTGTTTTCTGAATCATAGTTTAAGGATTAGAAATTTAATAATAACAAATAAAGTTGGGTTACATGTAATCCTTGGACCACAGATTGGACACTCCTGATGTAAAGGATTAATAAAACTTATTTTTATTATTAAAGGTTGTGCAGTTTGCTGCCTCTGTTTTAAACTATATATTGCCATTGTCTTTACAAAAATCTATTTTTTTTTTTTGAAATCTATAAAGTATCTAGAATTCTAATTTGGACAATCCAAAAAAATTGCTGGCTAATATCATTGTTAATGCAGTATTTCTAAAAAAAAAAAAAAAATTAAAAGATGTGTATCAAGAGATGTATATCCACTTTTCAATATGGATTTTTTTTCCAAAAAGATCAGTGGAGATAAATCTTATACTAATCTACGATTATATAGCTAATGCTAGAAATGAACAAAGTTATCTTAGTGTAATAAATTTTGATCTCAATAAAACTGGTGATTGAGTCACAACTTATCATTATTTAAATTTATTTTCTTTATTTTTACAACTCAATTATACTTTTTACAGATTCAAAGAATTTGATTCTATTTATTATAAAAATGGAATTCCTCAAGAAAACATTTTTGGATTCATATATATATATACTTTGTAATATATTACTGTTGCTGATGATATAGTTATTTCTTAGGGTTGATAATTTATCTAACAACTAATTATTTGGTGTAAAACAAATCAGATAATTGTTAATATTGAAAAAACATTCATTGTCCCATTTAATAATAAACTTCAATTAGTTTCTTTTATTATGCTATTAATGATATGGTTGTTCTTAGAAATGTTAGGATAGAAGAAAAGTCTTGTTTTGTAATAATAATCTGTTTTTAACTCATATTGATGAGATTGTTCTTAAGTGCAATAGAATGATTGATATAGCTGAATCAAAATGATCTTACATAAGCATTCACGTATTTATTTATATTACATAATATTTGTTCCAATAATTAGTTATTGTTATTTGGAATTCTGATATAAAATATTGTGAGGATAGATTACAGAATATAACAAAAATATTTTTTAGATACATTGAAATACACAATTATGAGTAATGAATTTTTTAGATATATTGAAATAGAATACATAATTAATTACGGGTAGTGAATTTATCTAATGTCCAAAGGATGCTGAATGATATACTATTTTTAATAAATATTTTTTTAAGTAAAATAGATATACTACAATTTATAATTTATAGAATTCCTCATATAATAAGAAACTGATTAATTTTATTTTAAAAATTACAATCAATTGTTATAAAAATTGTCATTATTAGAATATCCATGTTGTTTAATAAGCTATATTTTTAGATATTGATATTTTCAGTTTGAATTTTTATGATTTTTTAAGTTGAGGTAAGCTTATCATGTGTAAAAACTACTATAATTGGTAATTAGATTGTTACTTAACTGTTGTTGTATGCTTAGTAAATTGAATTGAATTATTATTATGATGATGATGATGTTTTCTGTTTTTATTTTTCATAATCATCATCACATAACTGTGAATATTGCTGCTAATTCTTAAAGTTATTATAATATTGTGTGCAAATGATTGTTTTGAATGCTTTTTTTTTTTTTTTTATATGTGCAATAAATATTTATTCAAAAGTGTTTTTTTTTTTAATTGTAGACATTGATCAAAAGACACCATGATTTCTGTATTCTTTACAATGCAGAATGTGATTCTCTTAGTCCAAGACCTGGTAATTATGAATTTGTAATTTTAGTGGTTGATTTTTTAGAAGTGCTTAATTTACTTATTGATATCAACATTATTGATTAGATCAAAACAATTACGATCATGAATATAATGAAATAATATTAAAAAGCAATAATTTGATTTTAATTGGGAATGATTGGTTGTGAAATGGATCTTTTTTTTTAATATATCAACTATATAATATAAATCTTCTATTTTAACAATCATTTCAATTACCTAATTTAATGAAATATAATTTCTTTATTTAAATTGCAGTTTAAATAATTGAAATTTAAATATAATTTTTGAATATACTTTTTTTTTTTTTAGCAACTTTAAACTATATAGTGTTACTTTCATATCTTTGAATTTGTAGTATTTAAATACAAGTACTTGTAATTTAAAATTTTTGAAATTTAAATATAATAGTTTTGATAAATTAAAAGTGATAATCTTAATAAATTATATGAAAATAATTTCTATATATATATTTTAATGATTTTTTTAAATACAATTTTAGTCTGTTTATAAAAATGTAAATACATTAATGTGATGTATATTCACTTGCTTGCCATAAAATTTCATGTTTATGTTTGATAAGAAAAAAAAATAATAATAAAACTTTTAATTTGACTTTTCTTTTTGAGTTTAAATATTTTCATATAATTCAAATTTAGTCATAAGTTTACATCAATTATTAAAAATAAAATTTAACATTTTTTTATTATTATTGCTCATTGTTGTACACAATATTTCTTCCTTATATAGAAATGTGTTATAGATTTTGATATATGAAATTAAAATTTGTGACTCATTTTGCTATTAGGAAAAGTTTTTTAATTATAAGGCCATAAACAATTTAATATTAATCACTAAGTTGTTGCATATAGATTAACAAGAATTTTTGTTAGGATAGAGTGTAATGATTTTATATATTAAGATTGATGACATTCACTTTTGTACTTACGCTTTTTTTTTCATATTCAGGTATTTATTGTAATGTATTAATTTTATTTCACTCTATAAAATGTTGAAGAATCGGTTTTATAAATTGATTGAGGTAATATATTTCATTATGTAAGACTTAAGATATAATCATACTCTTTAATAATATTATTATTTTTTTCATTTTTTTTAAAAAAGATTTATCACTAGCTTATTAAAATAAATGAGGCAATTTTTATATTTGTGAAGAGTTCACTTTTCATGGCATAGGAAGATAATTTTACTTTTAATAAAGAAGGTAGATCTTGATTACAAAATTGGAGACTTGATAAAAAAAAAAGGGATTACTAGTAAACTGTTGTGCAACCTGCTATATAAAATAAATAAACAGATAACAAAGATAAAGTTAAATCTATGTTATTTGCAGTATCCTTGATAGAGAGAGCCTAAAAATCACTTCACAAACTTATTTTTATCTGTAAAATATTTTTGGATTTTATTAATAGAAAATATAGGAGACACATTATTTGCCCAAACTTAACCTTTTGGATTGAGACCAGTGCCTCATTGTGAAAGTCTTTCAATACTTTCAAGACTGATGAATAAAAAAACTGAAGAAAGTACAGATCATGAAAAAAGTATGAGATTTTCATCATCTGAAACGATCATTTTTATCAGGCCACAAATCATTCAACTCATTTCTTTACAATGCAAGGAAATCTAAATCATACATAATGTATGATTTAAGTCTTAATAAACAAAACTCAGAACTAATAAACTTCAGATACTTGGAATGGAATCTTCTCCATCCCAATATAAACATTATTTTCTAAGATAGATATAGAAGATGTAGTTGTGATTTGTTTTCGGTTTTTTTTTTTTTTGAAATGAGAATGCATTAACTTTCTCTAATAATAATATTGGGTTTTAGCCAAAATTCTGACTTTCTCATACATTGAAAAGGATTGAAGTCTCTTTATAGATGAAACAAAAACTGTCCTAAGAATAGTTCTTTTATATAAGGGAAATGTAATGCCTTTTTTCTTCTTGCTTATGCCAATTTGGCAAAAGGTCATATAAGTTTCTGGAAAATGCTCTAATAATTGCAATGTTACATTAAATATTTTTGTGTTCTTATGAGCAGGATAATCATAACAAAAACTCTCATTATATAAAGAAATAATAGCTTACACAAATTATAATGTTGAAAAAAAAAGTATGTCCATATTGTAACGATGTGGTCTTACATTCCACCAAGAGCCATTAAACACCCTTAGCTACTTCAACCCCAACTCCCACAATAAAAACATTCCCCACATATAATTATATGCATAAAGAGAATGTAAACCAGATGAAACATATTCTGGAAAGATGAAAATGTGCACAAGCATTGTAGCTGAGGAACATTTAATTGTTTCTGTAATTAAATGTTCAACAAATGGGTGATAAAATACATAACCCAAATTAAACTATAAAATTTAAATATTGATACTTACCTTTATTATAAAAACCTTTCGTTACTTATTGTTTAATATACACATATTACAACAATACAAGGAAAAGATGATCAAATTTAGATGCAAGCAAAAAAGTCACAAAAACGTAAAGCAAGGAAATAAAAAATAAAATTTTATTGTTTATTAATTCACCATATACATTGTACTAGAATAGTTTGAAGACACCAAGATTTCATTCATTTGAACTAGAGGCCCTTAGCATTTATACACAAATTCCTGATCCATCCTGTGTAGTTATAATTAATTGCGTTTTATTCTTCGGGATGGGCTGATTAATATCCATTCCTTGGTACATCACCTGATTTTAGCCTGTTCAAGATCGGCTTATGGGTCTTAGAGTTACTTTATCGATGGGAGATCAGCCACTAAGCTAGCTTAGAGATAAAAATAAATCATATGCACTATTATTTTGTGCATATTTACCCTTCAATATAAATAATTTCTGATAATATCACTCCCATCCCCCTTTCATAGACACGAAAGAGAACTAGGCCCTAAATACATGATTGTCTTATATCCATGGCCAATATTTACATATCATGACAAAAATTACCCTTTTTACTGGGTTCACAATGTATCCTTTATCTGATGATGATTTATGAGCAACATTTATAAGGAGTTTTAATAAACATATAAGCAGTTTAATTTCAACATCTGATTCATGTTTTATTCCAATATTAAAAAATAATGGTTACATCTCAAAACAATTAATTAAGATAGCATTAATTATAGAATTACTAAACATTTAATGACTAATAATAATAAAAGAAAAAAAATGGAAAGCTTCACACACATTTTAATTATGATATTTAAATGTTATTTCACTTAGCATAAATAATTTGGTCCCTTTGTGACGATCATATAATTAATAATCAAAATAAAAATGCATATATATATATACCACATCTTATCAATAATATAACGTACATATCCTAATTAATTTGTATCCATTCATAGCTTTGCCTAATTCCTCCTCTTACTGAATCAATACCAAAAAAAAAAAAACATCACTCACCGATTTACCATTATCATTTCATACCTCCTTTATTACTTTATTTTATGCCAGTCCACAACTGACATCCATCCATGCACACACATACCATCTAGGGTTTAAACCTTTCTTGAACAAAAAAAAATGAATATTTTAAAACAAACTATATCAAGATATATCAGCATATATGTGTGCAAATCAATATATACAATATTATTGATAAAACAATTGAAAATAAAATAAAAATAATAAAAATAACATAATATTTAGTGATAACAAAATCCTTAATCGCTAATACCTTATTTGATATTTGAAGAGAGTGAGAAGAGATTAAAACGAAAATCTCAATAGTTATTAATAAAATTTTATTGCATATTACCAATTGCTTGGATTCCTGCTTTTGGAAGTACTGTTAATTAGCTTTTAAGCACACACTACGGACAAGTATATGTATATATGACATATCACAGGGAAAAAAACCTTTTTTTAAAGCACATGCTGATTATGTCATGCAAATTTTCTTCAATTAGCTTAGTTATTATTTTCAGAATTATAGCAAATTTTATGGTATAGATATAAACTAGTTGCTGTCTGGACTTATTCATAGGCAATCATGAATTTAATCAAAGTAGGCTTTCTTTATGCTTTTTCTATTCCTCTGATGTTTATTTTCCCACAGTGTATTGAGGCATTGTAGACATTGTACTCATCACTTTTTATTTGGTCAGCCCTGGATGTGTTTCTCGTCTCCCATTCAGATGCACATGGACTCTCCTCCGAACAAAGCAATCTAAAGTTTCAGCAAGGCATTTCTTTTTAAATTTTTCCACAATAAAATATTTGAGATGAGTTGTCAACACCAGTTCAGAAAAAAAACAATAATACCAATATCCCAACTTCTCTCTGATATTTATTTATTTTGTACTACTGACATCACGGATCCCTTAATGACACTAGCCTCCTGATGGTAATATGTGATTGAGGTATCAACTATCCACTTGGGTGGTTTGAAATATCTTGAAAATATCAACCTATGATTAATTAGCATCTGAGTTCAAACTTGTTTGGTGGTTCAATAGCAATCATTAGCGGTCTCTTTAATATTACACATTTGCTAATGAGTTTCTTTTCTTTATGAAATATTAACATACAATAAAATAGAAATAATATTAAAAAAAAATTGCGTTACATAGAATTAAAACTTGAAATAAACTTCTTGACTTATATTAAGGCTTCTAAGTTAGACTATCCTCACACGTATATATGCCTACACACATAACCAGAAGTTGATTCCTAATATATAGCTAAAATTAGTAGAAATCTTGCATTTTATCCTCATTTCATTTTCTTTTCTGTATTCTATCAGTGATTTTCAATGAAATATATATATATATAGCTCAATAAAACAAACACAAAAAGAAATTTTTCTACTCCCCCCCCCCTTTCCCCCCCTGGAATAATTGGGGTCTTGCTTGGGTTTATAATTAATAGGTTACAATGTATAAAAATTGTAACACATGATGTAAATAATTAACTCAATGCATGATCTCGAACTCATTATTTGAAAGAGTCAAATTAACTTTAAGAAGAAGAACCTCGTTTTGGTGAACGGAAAAATATGTATATAGGTATATATAAACGACCTCAAATCAGATTCAAAAGCTCTTGTTGGTTAACCAACATGTATACTTTGCGAGCGGAAAATTGAACTTGTCGTTTGAACAGAAAAGTTTGCAGCCATCAAAGTAAAAATCTTAATGACAATATCTCATTGAATAGGGATAAAAGCATAGGGATTTAAATCCATCAAACTAAGAGATTTTAAATTATAAATCCTAGAAACAGCTTAAAATTTATTCAATACTTCAAGGGTGTTTTCAATCTTGAGCTGGAGAGGTAGATCAACTTTAACTTGAGATTCCCAATAGCCAATATCTTATTATTTAACAACTATACGTTGCTAAGTGCGAAATTACTACGTGGGAAGAGATTCGTCACCCATGGAGTTATAATCGCCAAAACTGGATTCGATTAGACCCAGCATCTGGTCATTATGCCGAAGACATTATCATCTTTACTACTTGGATGTGAAGCTGTAAACTTAACATTTTATGGCATGCTATATAGAAGAGAGGAGTTGAGACCATTATGTATGTTCTAGAACACTCAAACCCTATCAATTGGATCCCGAACTGGACAACAAGGACATATATAATCCTTTTAGGACATTTTCCTTAATAGATTCTTGATTTACCTTAGGTTGATGTCATGTTCTTATCTTATGTATTTATATTTCTTGTTTATTTTTTTCCTTTATCCATAGGTCGAGGTAGGTGTAAATTCTTGATATGTTAGGAAAATGAAAAACATTATCAGCTTTATTTTTAAATTGAAATAAAATATAGGGTAAGGCGTGAACTTGCTTATGTCATTTTCAGGAAAGATATAATCCGGTAAGTGTATATATAAAGTATAGCTGGTGAGTGGTGTTATATATAGAGAGAACAATATTTTAAATCATTTCTTTAGTGAAAATCACATTTAAAATCGAGAATTTAAAAGTAAACAAGTAAATAATATTTTCTTGTGTTAAATGTCCAAAATAAAGAACTATTTCATAGATAATTTTATAAAAGAAAAAGTATACTCCAAAAGCGTTTGTAAATTGGAAAACAAAGGAAAGGAACTTGTCCTTGATGTAATATCTTATTTTTAATCAATAATATTACTTTTAAAGCTATTCTTTAATTTGAAAGATTCACTTCTTTAAAAAAATTTTGTCTTGTGCTTTGGACCGAGAATATTTCATTTACTTAATAAAACAGTAGTTTTAGTATTAATCTCAATATAGTACGCAATATTAATCACTGGAATTATCTTTTATATATATATGTCTTGTAGTTATTCATTTGATTCAGTAAATTAAATTTATAAATTCAACATTCCTTCTTTTTCTTTTTAAAACTTGTTTTATTCCAAACTATAATTTTATTTCTCTTCCATACAACATTTCAACTACATTCTGTAGTCATTATCATGTTTCCTCCTTCCTTATCTTTAATTATTTCTAATTTTATTTCTCTTCCATACAACGTTTCAACTATATTCTGTAGTCATTATCAAGTTTCCTCCTTCCCTATCTTTAATTATTTCTAAATAATTAAAGATAGGGAAGGAGGAAACTTGATAATGACTACAGAATGTAGTTGAAACGTTGTTTGGAAGAGAAATAAAATTCTAGTTTGGAATAAAACAAGTTTTAAAAAGAAAAAGAAGGAATGTTGAATTTATATATTTATTATCATGGAGATATAATTTAAAAAGAAAAAGAAGTGAAAAGTTGTGTATATAATTAGATTAAATTTATTTTTAGGTGCCATTCATTTAGTTTTTACACATTGGAATACAAATTCAATGGAAATCTGTCTAACAATTTATAAAAGTTCAATAATTTTTAGAAGCATATTAAAGAGAAACAATACTTAATGAATGTCAAGTTACTATATTGAGAAAAAAAGAGAAGTTCTTAAACATTGGAAATGAGTATTATACTTTTTAACTATTAATGCAGATAATATGCATAGTTAGATTTAGCTTTACCAAGAATGTAAATTATTAATTGAATCAAAAATCTGTGTCATCAAGGATATAGAGTTAATTTTATCACTTAATTTAAAAATATTGTGGATAAGAAGCACCAAGGTCCCTTAATCATCATTGAATTCAAGTTTACGTTTATTTGATTTCCTGAATATAGATGATAAATATAATTGCAACTAGTATTAACATAGTGCTATGAAATTAACTATCACATAAATCTTGACAAGGAAGTAACCATTTAATGTTTATGTTCAAGTACATATAAATTCAAATCTTAATGATGTACCTACCAAAGATATTTTTTTTTGGTCTTTAATTATAAGCCACATAACAATCAACCCTTAAGATATCAAGTCTCATCCTGCAGCTGCCTACAGATTGAGAATGTTGATAGCTTAAAGGTTGATTGTTATCATCATTTATAAACCTATTAAAGCCTTGAATAATTGGCTTTACTCTACACATAAAAATATTGATATAATTTTGTTATTATCTGATGGCATTAAATTTATGTAGCAAAAATTTTATAATAGCTATGTATGATCGCAGTAGGTATATTTTACTGTCAATATATTGGAACCAAAGCGGCAAGACTATTTTGAAAATATAGAACATTTGATGAAAAAATAAAGTAACAGTTATTAAAAACGATTATTTTTAAATATGTACAGTTTGATAAATGCCATATCATATTGGTCATTTAAATTTATTTATGTATACATAAATATATTTATAAATTAACAATGTGTAATATAATTTTTTGAACTTGAATTGTATTCAATATCCCCACTTATGCTTGTATTTTTATTTGTTATTTAATAAATATTGAAAATTTGATTTTTAGTATTAATTTATGTTACAATTTGTTAATATAAGTGAATTTTTGACAATTTTTTTTTTTTTGTTTTAGTTTCTTCACTTATTAAAGAAATAGAGAGATTGGAAAAGGAAAGAAACAAGGCTTTGCCATATGATTCGGTTTGATATTTTTAAACTTTGATTGTTCTTTTTTTTATTTTTTTGTAATTCAATTATTACTAATTTGTTTCTTTTCTGAGCCAACGTAATATCTGATGAAATGAAAATACACACACAGAAAAGTTACTTTTTTAAATAAATTTTTTTATTATATCAAATGCATGGCATATAGTGGTGTGGTTAAACTGTTCTTTATATCAATGTTTAATTAACTGTTCACGTATTCAATTTGAATTTGAATTTTCAAATAGCCCATTTCTTTGAAATGGGTGTACCACTTGTTTCATTTTTGTTAATAAAAAAATGGTCACCAGCTATTGCATGCTTTTTTAATCTTCCGCTTTCTATCTTTTCTCTGTATACACTCTCTGCTTTTATTAGCTTAAATCTATATTCATTTTTCTGCTCGTCTGTAAATATTGAAGTGTGTTCTTTGTCTCTGCGGTCTATTGTATAAATATCTGTGTTGGACAAGTCTTGTTGACAAATTGGCCTCGACTCGCCATAATATGCAGCATTGGAAGCTGATTGGCTGCAATTAATTCTGTCTTTAGAATTATTGGTTAAGTGATGGAGTAGCTCGAAAACATTGAATTTATTTTTAAATGTATGTGCAATCTTTATCTTTTCTGTATGTATTTTCATTTTACCAGATTTTTTTTTTTTTTTATTGTATATAAAAATAATTTTAATTAAACAGGTTTTCAAGTTTGATAAAAATACTAATGAAGATGTTATAGAAAAGGCAAAAAGTAATTACAGTAAGTATTTTTTTTTAAAACTTATTGAAATATATATAAATCAGCATTGAACTAAAAATATATTGCTTGCCTAATCTCAGACTTAAACTTTATTTTGTTATGAGTCAATCAAATTCAAATTAGCTGAGCAACTGCTGCTAAAGTAGCAAAATAATTGTTTACACATTAGGATTAGTAAACAATAGTTAATTTTGTTTTATCTAATTAAATTAAAAAGAAGCATAGATTAATCAAAATAATTATAATAGAATATAGCTTGTGTTCTTTCAAATTAAATTGACATATAGTAAAGATATCTGTTAAGTGCATTTTTGCAAAAGAAAAGACCTAAAAAGTTGACCATAATATTATTTCTTTTAATAAACTAAAGATCAGCTTTTCAAGCTAATGCACATGTGCTTTACGAATCTTAATAATAAACGAATACTTTCATTTCCAACACAAGATAAAGTCTTTGCGAAAGAATAGAATGAAAGTATTCATTTATTATTAAGATTCATAAAGCGCATGTGCATTAGTTGAAAAGCTGATCTTTAGTTTATTAAGATTCATAAACATCACACTATATAAAATAAATATCTCATTTACATATGTTTAGTTTCATTTACGAATGACGTATCGTAAATTCTAGAAAATTTTGCAGGCGTCATTCATTCAGATGTAGTAAAAAGTAATTTAAAGTGATTGGTTTATCTTCACGCTTTCATTTCCAGTGCTTAAGATTTGCCCATACCTAAGCGTTTGGGTTGAAAGAATAGGTGGATTCATTATATTCTTTAGCAAAGACTTTATCTTGTGTTGGAAATGAAAGTATTCATTTATTATTAAGATTCATAATGCTCATGTGCATTAGCTTGAAAAGCTGATCTTTAGTTTATTACAATTCATAAACATGCGCTATATAAAATAAATATCTCGTTTACATATTTTTTTTTTTTAGAAAAAATGAATTAAATCATCCACTTTATATCATTTTAATGTACATCATCTAAGTAAACTTTAAGAGCATTTGACTGCAAATATCTATTCAGCAAGCTCACCTTTACTCTTATTATGCTATTTAGAGTTAATGACCCAAAAGTATTTATATTCAAAATGACAGGTGTTCAACATATATATGTTTGATACTTATAAATTTAGCACAACTTATAATGATTAGTTATAAGTTATGCTAAACTGCACAAGCACATCTGTTTTTTTGTACACAGCAACACAAAACATATCACTGAGATTATTTTGTGATTGTAAGTTATTTTTTATAGGTATATGCCAAAGATTTTCAGAAAGTATTTAAAGAACTTATTTAAAACTAATTTTAATGATATGAATGGATATTAAATTTAAAAGTTGCAATTTTAAATACTTTTTTTTACAAAGCCCAGTTTTAAAAACAATGCTCATGAAAGGTAGATTGAAGCAGATGATAGTAAAACTTAACATGGTTATAATAGAAAGGAATTAATATTCATTTTGTATTTTAATCAAATCAAAGTGAATTTTTAATATTGTTTATCAATTGTTCATTAAGATTTTTGTAAAGATTTTTTTTTAATTGAGATATTACAATATGATTAATTATTTTCCTGTATGTACTGGATTAATTATTTTCCTGTATGTACTGGAACTTTGTAATGAATTCTTTCATTCAATGATGCTTTTTCTATTTAAATTGATATTGTTTTCAAAATAGTTTTTTAAGAAAGTAAACATTCTGTTTTGCTTTATTGATGTCATTGATTTTATCAAAAAAAATTATTAGTAATTAAACTGAGAATTGAGATTTATTTTTCACCACAAGAGATTAAATTCATCTTTAAGATTTAAAATTTAATTATGAATTCTTTTTATGACTCATCTCTAAATTCATTATGTAAAAAAAAAAAAAAATTGTCTTAACCACAACACATTTCATTACAGAATATAAAAAATTATTTTGTAAATACCTATTTTTTATTAAGTTCATTGCATTATTGATTTTCTCTAGAAATTGTTCGATGAGTGAAATTTCTGCATAAGCTATTTTATATATTTACTTTAAAACTAGTTTTATGCCCTACTATTGAGGCAGGAAATGTTGCAAGAGTTAGCAGATGAAAGTAGAAAAGTAGGACTAAAGATAAATGTTAAAAAGACTAAAGTAATGTTTAATCGATTTGCTCAAAATATGAAAATAAAGATTGATTATGAAGAATTAGAAGAAGTTAACAGTTACAAATACCTTGGTCAGATTATTAATACAGATGGAAACATAATGGAGGAAATTAATCATAGAATTAAACTTGGTTGGAGTGCTTTTGGTAGAAATAACTTGATACTAAAAGGAAATATGCCTATGTGTTTGAAAAGGATGGTTTTTAACAAATGTTTTTTACCAGTTCTTACTTATGGATCTGAGACTTGGACACTTAATAGAAGAGTAATACAGAGACTTCAGACCACTCAAAGGAGTATGGAGAGATGTATGTTGGGAGTAACAAGAAGAGATCGAAAACGCAATGTATGGGTAAGACAACAAACAGGTGTTACTGACCTTATTGAAAAAATTAAAAGATTGAAATGGAGTTGGACTGGACATATTGCTAGAAGAGATGATAATAGATGGACAATTGAAATTTTAAACTGGATTCCAAGAGATTGTAAAAGACCCAGAAAGAGACCACATGTGAGATGGATGGATGAAATAAGAAAATGTGCAGGGGTATTGTGGAGAAGAGAAGCTAAAGATCGGAGAAGATGGATTAAACTTGGAGAGACCTTCATCCTGCAGTGGATTGATAATGGTTGATGATGATGATGATGATGATGATGATTGAGGCATTAATATCACACTTACTATGTTTTGTTTTTTTTTACACCTGATGAAAATCTTTTAAGTTATTTATAATTTTAAGATATTTTTTTTAATTGATTTATATTATTTTATTGAGTTGATTGGAAATTTTTTTTTGCTATGACGTATTACCACAAAGACGTACTACTCTAATTTTTCAATCTTTAAGATTACATCTCCTAGTGATTTCCGGACATTGTTAATCGATAAAATTTGTTCAGAAATCATGTGGAGATGTTATGTTAAAGATCGAAAGATTAGAGTAGTAAGTCTTCGTGATAATACGTCATAGCAATAAAAAAGTAAAGAAGCAAACCATCTGGTAGACATCGGATGCCATGTTTGTTGTTTTTGGAAAAAAAAAATTAATATAATAAAATGTATTAACATCGGTAGACATAGCAATAATAATACTAAAAAGTACATCTAATAGCAAGAATAGGTAAAAATAGCAATAATAATACTAAAGAGAACATTAACAGCAAGAATAACATGAAAGAAGCCAACCGGTAAAAATAGCAATAATAATACTAAAGAGAACATCTAATAGCAAGAATAATACTAAAGAGGCCAACGGCTAAAAATAGCAATAATAACACTAAAGAGGACATCTAATAGCAAGAATAATACGAAAGAGGACATCTAACAGCAAGACTAATACTAAAGAGGACATCTAATAGCAAGAATAACACGAAAGAAGCCAACCGGTAAAAGTAGCAATAATAATACTAAAGAGAACATCTAATAGCAAGAATAATACTAGGCCAACGGCTAAAAATAGCAGTAATAACACTAAAGACATCTAATAGCAAGAATAATACGAAAGAGGACATCTAGTAGCAAGAATAATACTAAAGAGGTCAACCGGTAAAAAAAGCAATAATAATACTAAAGAGGGCATCTAAGAGCAAGAATAATACGAAAGAGGACATCTAATAGCAAGAATAATATGAAAGAGGACATCTAATAGCAAGAATAATACTAAAGAGGACATCTAATAGCAAGAATAATACTAAAGAGGACATCTAATAGCAAGAATAATACTAGAGGTCAACGGGTAAAAATAGCAAGAATAATACGAAAGAGGACATCTAATAGCAAGAATAATACAAAAGAGGATATCTGATAGCAAGAATAATACAAAAGAGGACATCTGATAGCAATAATAATACGAAAGAGGACATCTAATAGCAAGAATAATATGAAAGGATATCTAATAGCTAGAATAATACGAGTAGAGGACATGTAATAGCAAGAATAATACGAAAGAGGACATGTATAGCAAGAATAATACAAAAGAGGACATATAAAAGCAAGAATAATATGAAAGATAACATCTAATAATTAATATAAAACATGTAGCAAAATATTATGTAGTAAAACAGCAAAAAATACTAAAATAGGCCATCTAATAGCAAGAATAATACTAAAGAGGCCAACCGGTAAAAATAACAAAAATACTAGTACAAAATCCGGTAGGCATAGCAAGAATACTAAAAAGGACATGTATAATATATATATAAGACATTAATTTAAAAATTGATTTAAAGCAAAACTTCAAAAATTAGTACAAAAACAAAAATAATGAAATAATTTCTCTAAAAAACCAAAAAAATGTTAAATAGGTACTGTCAAATATATATATAAGACATTAACTTAAAAATTGATTTAAACCAAAAAATGTTAAATAGGTACTGTCAAATATATTTATAAGACACTAACTTAAATTTCTTAAGCAAAACTGCAAAAATTAGTACAAAAACAAAAATAATTTCTCAAAAAGACCAAAAAATATTTATAATTTTAAAATTAAAGACAAAAAAAAAAACACTTTTTCCAATATAGTGTGAATCTGTTATACAGTGGAAATGGCAAACGTAAAAAAAAAAAAGCCATCTCGTAGGAAAAAAAAAAGGATGTTGCCATGTTTGTCATTCCTCGGAAAAAAGCAAAATAATTACATGCGCCAAAAAAAAAAAAAAAATACATAAATTAATAGTAATTTACTAAAATTATTATAAATTCAAATTGAATACAAAATAATTGCAAAAAAAAATTATAAAAAATAGTTGTAATTTTAAAATTAAAGACAATAAAAAACACTTTACCCGATATAGTGCGAATCTGCCATACAGTGAAAATGGCCAACGTAAAACGTCCTAATCGTATTACATAAAATTATGAAATTAAAAGTGTAGTCTTTTTTTAATGAAAATAAGGATAATTTATAAGAAAAAAATGGAAAGATGATGATCCAAAAGAAGCAAAATAAAAAATAACCGAAAAGGTAGTACATAAAATTATGAGATTTTTTTAAAAATGAAAATTAGAATAATTTCTAAGGGAAATGTAAAAGAAGCAAGCATTAAATATATATGGAAATACATACAATTGTTTAAAATAATACCACAATTATCACTACAAATTAAAAAATAACCTGTAATGGCGACATATGTCTTATAAGCTACTATATTTAATTTTTTAATAAACAAAATGAAAATTACTTACAAATAACGGCGGTGGAAATTACTATAATATCATCCAATCGACAGTTAAAAATTCACTCTATTTATTAATATAATGTCTATATTAGGTATGACATATATGAAAATATTCTCAATACGATCAAAAAAATCACTGTGCTCCCGTCGATATCAAAACTGCAAAAGACAGAGAAATGACAAAATTTCCCATAGGTCTCTCGACTTATAAAATCTCGCGAGACACCATGATCAAAAAATCAGTATTCCCATGGATTAGTCTTGCCAGTGTCTTTGTTGCCATGACATCGTTTATCTAATCTTCGATGAAATCTTACCGGCAAAAAACATGTTAAGCGTAATTCGTCATAGCAAGAAAAATACTAAACTACCCTTTATTGTATATGCATCAGTAATTGAATTTTATTGTTATCTCACCCAATTCTGCTTTTAACTATATTTTAGAGAACAGGAATATAGTTTTTTCAAGCTCCTATTTATTTTTACCATATTAATTTGTGCACATTTCAATTGTAATGTGACGTATTGTTATGATGATACTGTAAAATGTATATTCATGTTTTTTGTACTATTGTTTGTAACAATATATGGAACATTTTTATTTGTTACAGATACTTGGTATTCAAATGGAAATAAGTTTTTTTTGGCTTCATACTATCGGTTGCTAATTATTAATAATAATATTTTTGCTATATGTTTGTATTTCTTTATTTTATGCACAAATGATTTCTTTTTCTGATTTAAATATTATTAAAAAACAACTTATTTGATTTATCTATTTGAGAATTTTGAAAAAAACACCAAATTTTTATTTGGTGAAAATATATAGATATATTTTATTAAGAACTGCTTTATTCTTTTTGGTAAACTACTTTTCCATTGACTTGATGTTCACTTGTGATGTTTGAGATTGTTCAAACAAGTGCACTAAATATTATTTCTCTAATATTAGCATTAAGTATTGGAGGGAAGGAAATGTCAAGTTAAATAGTTGATGAATGTAGTATTTAATAATTGAATTTCAGTGTTTAATAATGAAAAACTGATGCAGTCAAATATAAATAATAAAAAATACAAATTAATAGTCAAGTAAATGGCAGTAATAAAAAAATTCTACATTTAAATTAAGAAAAAAAAATCTTATTGTTTTTTTTTTTTTTAAAAAAAAAAAAAGTATATATTGTTGAAAATTAATGAATGATCTTGCATCTTCCACTCATAAGGAATATTTTTCATCATTTAATTGTGAATAAAAAATTACTTACTTTTTAAAAATGTGATTTTTTGAATTAACTAAAATTTGTGGTCATATGTTGGACTATTTTCATCATGTAGTTGAATTGTTAAATGTTCTTAGAAAAATTCAAACTTTATATTTTTTAGAATACATTTAATTGTTAATAATTATAGACAGATTAGTGTGGAATACTATGTTTCAAATGGTATTATTCACTTTTCTTCAGATGTTGCTCGATTGATTAGTGGCAGCTAGCATAGAATTGTAAATTACATTCGCTTTTTACATTATTACAATATTTTGTTTTGTTTCTGTAGACTACTATTTTAATTAAATGATAATTTTTTAAATTTTTTTTTAAAGTTAATATACTGTTTTAGTTTAAATCTATTTTCAAAAACTAATATAAATTTATGTATATTTGTATGTGTACACACTTTATATATTATATCCTTTTTGTATATATATAATTTACAGTTCTAAAGCATGCTAGTCAATTTCAAGAACTTGTTGACCAAGCTAAAACAAAAATGCCAAGCCTCAAAGCTCAAGCCAGGAAGAAGCTTGATTTGAATGATGATGGAAAAAGTGAGGAAACAAATGAAAATATAAATGTAGAAATGGAATTGAATTATAGATTAACTAAATGTCAAAACAAAATGAATGGAAATGTACTTGAAGAAAGTAATAACTTTAATTCTTGTGTAATCAGAGAAGATAATGTGACAGAAGAAATTATTACATCTAATCTTATCAAATCTCTAAATAGTATAAATAATTGTATGTTGAATGAAATGGCCACATGCATAGAAGGATGCTCAAAAATAAATGGAGAAATTGTTGAAAAAATTTTTAAAAAAGAAAATGATGTTTCATCCGTGGAGTCTGTCAGAACAAAGATTAATTGCAATGCCAAAACTATTGTAAATAATTCTATTGCAGAAGTTTTGGAACCAATCCAGATTTCATGTGATAAAAATAATGAACTTAAGAATGGTTATAACACTGATATTCATACTGATAATGAGATGTCAGGTAAAAATGGCTTATAGTAATTATATTTAGATAAAATATGTGTATTTATATTTAATAAAAAATTTAAAATTGTATAATATTGTGCTAGATTGATTATTTTATTATTGTTGTTTTAAATTATTTTCTTTAATAAGTAGATTTATAATCTTCAAAGCATTTGTTGTTGTTTTTTTTTTTAAAGTATATTCAAATAATAAGAAAGTATTTTTACAAATTATTATAGTTTCTGTAAGAATATATTATCAATGCCGTGACTCTGTGGGAGTTTTTTTAAAAATTATATTTGTATCATCATATCCTTTCAATATTCGGTGCTGGATTATAGGGGGAAATATCATAGATTTGTCCTATATACGTATTGTTAGTGCAACAACAGTTAATGTGCTTAGTACCATAATGTCTTTTTAAAATAAGATTATAAAGATCACTTAAATTGATATGATTACATATAAGGCTTTAATCTTAATGCTATGCGCCCCGAGTGCATAATTTCTTTTTTTTACCATGAGATGGACCTCTACAAATCTTAGCACAAGATTACGGCTTTATAAAGATAAGAGTGGCCATCTTATCTTCAATCTACTTTCTAATTATATAGGCAAATCTAAAGCATTTTGATTTAAGAGTGTAAGTTCTTCACTAATTAAGTCCACTATCTCGTTTAGAAATCAACATTTGCGAAATCTTTCAGTTCACAGCAAGTTAATATTTAGGTCTTATAATTAGAAATATTTTAAATCAATTTAAAGTTGTAAACATTAATTCTTCTTAAGCACATGATCAGCACATAATTACATATAAGGCTTTAACCTTAATACTATGCACCTTGAGTGCTTAATTTTTTTTACCACGAGAGGGATCTCTACAAATTTTAACACCAGATTATGACTTTATAAGGATAAGATCTAAATATTAACTTGCTGTGAATTGAAAAATTTCGCGAATGTTGATTTCTAAACGAGGTAGTGGATTTAATTAGTGAAGAACTTACTAGCTTCACACTCTCAAATCAAATTGCTTTAGATTTGCCTATATAATTAGAAAGTAGGTTGAAGATAAGACGGCTGCTTTTATTTTTATAAAGTCATAATCTTGTGTTAAGATTTGTAGAGGTCCCTCTTGTGGTAAAAAAATTAAGCACTCAAGGCGCATAGTATTAAGGTTAAAACCTTATATGTAATTATGTGCTGACCATGCGCTTAATAATAATTAATGTTTAAATTGATATGGTAAATTTTGGTATAGATAACTATTCAGGAATTTGATTACGATGTATTTAGAAAATTGTATGAGATTTAAGCTTCTATCATAAGTTAATGGAATACAAATAGATTACCAAAAAGTATACAACTAATTAATTATATTATTTATGTAATTGTAAGTTGATTTGAATTTTAATAGTAGGTTAAGATTTTTTACATTTATTTTATTTCAAATTCAGTCTTAAAAGTATTTTTAATAACAGTTCTTGCAGTTAAGTTAATAGCAATCAGAAGGGAATCTTTTCAATTAATGATTTGACTTAAGTAAATAATAAATTATGTTGGATTCAAATCAAGTGTAGGAGAATAATGCTTGAGGGAAATGGACAGTAAAAGGTTGGTAATTGGTACAAAGCCCATGTAAAAGATAGAGCATGACTATATTTTATTAGATTAATTGCATTATATTATTTTTTAAAATTTTGTATATTTGTCCAAAAGTAGATATAAATATGAAATAGTACAATGTAGTCAGGGTTCAAATTAAAATAATTTAAATACATAAAAAATAAGGTATTTATTTATATAGCACTATGTTAATAAATAGTAATAGTAAATTAGCGATCAGGTTAATGCACATGCGCTTTACAGATTTAAACTATAAATGAATATTCTCATTCTCAGACACAAGATAAAGTCTTTATTAAAATAAGTTTTTAATAAATACATAAAGGATTTGATGACATCTGAGATGATGTTTAGTTAACTACTTATCCAGATTAGGAAAACATGTTTAAATGAGTGACATAATGATGTGATTCCTAGTGAAAATCATTATTGTATGATATTTCAAACTGATTACTCTTATAAAATAGAATTGTATTCCTTAAGTCAAACAATATTAATCTACTGAGTAGATAATCGGTCATTTGAATAAGGTATTTATATTCAACATCCATGGGCTACGCTAGACTTCGAATAACCAAATTTATATATTTCAGCTGTTAAATTAGATTTATTATTTAAATGATAATGCATTGAGGTTTAAATAAGATAATCATAAGATGATTAACCTGATTGTTTTGCAGTAAGTACTAAGTGAATTTCGTCAATTTATGTACCATACTCATGTATACATGGCATACAAAAGCATATAATGTGTATATATATTTTGCCAATTTCTTTTATAAAGTAATATTTAAAAATAAAATGAATAATATTGCACTGATAAACTTTATTTTTATAATTAAAAGTAATTTTATTTTCTGAAGAAGAAATTTGAAACAATTTATTGAGACAATTCATTTCCATATAATGTTATAAATGTAATCATTAATATTGTATATAATCTGAAAGTGACTGATCAGTTCATTTTCAATTCCTCATACATAAATTTCCCCCCTTTTTTCCCTATATATATATACATTGATTTTTAAAAAAAAATCGAACTTTTATGAAAAAGTCAAAAAATTCTATTTTAAAAAGAAAATATGCATGCATTATTTTGTCCACCATTCATTAGCTGTGTTTACATAAAAGACAGAAATTTTAAAATAGCTATTCTTTAGCAACTAGGAATCGACAACTTGTAGTTACAATAAATTGAAAAATGGTGTTAACTAGATTATTCTCTCTCAAAAAAAGAATGAAACTTATCCTTCATTGTCTATATGATAAAAATTGATAATAATGGCAGTTTAAATTATGTATATGTTAAATGAATATGTTATACTCCTTGTGGTTGTGATTTCATTTGGGTGAAAGTAGTGGTTGTGGTCACTACTTCGGGATCCAACTAATCTCACCTGGCATGATTTGTAGTTCCCAGTGAAACTCCAGCACTGAGTGAGCTATCTAAGTTACAGTTTAGACATTCAGCCAGGAAGCACTAAAGTTCATTTTTTAATCTGGTTCAGTCTAAAACGCCATATTGAATTTTTTAAAATACTGGCCTGAGACACAATTATCATAATAATTTCAGTTTTAATTATGTTAGAGCAAAAAAAATTATATTAATAGAAACTGGAAAAACTAAGGAAAATAATAAGTCTAAGACAACTAGTGATAACCATTTAAAAAATAAGGAAAAAAAGAAATTTCAACATCCGAAATAATTATTACTTTATTGTTTGTTCATAATTTCTAATTCGTCATGAAATAAGTATTAATTACATCTTCAGTTATAATTTCTTTGTATACCTCACAAAATTATCTTTCATACCATATATAATATGTCTTACCTGAGATAATCCATGGCTTCAGAATCTCCAAAATAAGTCGCATATGAAGTTCAAAGGCACCTATAAGAAATAGATTCATCCTAATAAAAGATTCAAACGAAATCATCATAGCAATTGGCTTCTCGTCTATCTAAAACTAGAAATTGTAGACTACTGTCTATATCACTGATAAAATGAGTTTCATCTCTTCATTTTATATTTTTTTTGTGTACATCAGTGATGTTTATATTCTTTATGCACACCAGTGATGCTATCTTGTTATATTTATTGTATCACATAGATATAATTTATTTGCATATAGTCCATTTGTTAGCGATAGACTTGAAAATAATATGATAAAACATGTAGCAAAACCAGGGTGACTCCAAAGCATGAGTATAAAGGCATAAACAAGAATCAATTTGATTATTTGCCTGCATATGCAATCTTTCTATTATTAGTTTTGTAACTCATTACTTTTAAACACAAACACATCATATAAACATAATAATAAATAATAAATTATTAAACTTTTTGAGAATCATTATTTTTATAAAATAAGTTTATTTTTATAAAGTGGATTAGAACTTACAAAATTACAGTAGATTTCGGTACATTTGATTATTAGTTTTGTAAATTATTACTTGCAAACAAACACACATTATAAACATAATAATAAATTATTACACTTTTTGAGAATCATTTTTTTTTATAAAATAAGTTTATTTTTATAAAATAAGTAGATTAGAACTTTAGAAAATTACGGTAGATATGAATTCTATATGAGCATAGATAAATATATAATTTATATCGACACACACCAACTACAAAGTAAAAATAAAAATTATCATTTTTTAAAAAAATTAAAATTTTATACTTACGAGTCTGATATTCTGCTTTACATTTAGTTTTTATTGTTTATCAGAGTACTTTTACTCTGATAAAAGTCTATTTGTAGGCCGGCACGTATTTTCTGTCTATTGCTTCATGGAAATTACAAAAATGATCAAAAAAAGAAAGAAATTAAATACGCTGCTTGCTAAAAAAATTCATAAAAAATCCACAGATCTATCAAAAGCCCATATTCTGTTTGATATCATGTTTATACTTTTTATGTCAGTAAAGAAAGAAAACAACATGTCGACCGATCAAAAAAACCGCGTGGGTTAGCTGCTTAATAATGAGAAGCAGATTGTAAAATATTAAACATATAAGACAATACAATCATTCCTGCTATATTGTAATAAATAAGTACATATTAAAATTATTTTTAATTATTTTATTTAATATTTTTTTATGAATAGTTTTTTTAAGATATTAATTATAGTGATTAGATTGCATTCTATAATTAAATATTGTTTTAAAACTTAAATGTTTTAAAAAACTAAAATTGCTGTCTAGTACTGGAAGTTCATTTTTTAATGCTATAATTTGTTAGTTAGTTTTTAGGTTAAATATCTAGGAAAGAAATATTGATTTGAGACATAGATGGTGAAATTATGTCTTGACTTAGTGGTAAATCTGATCTGCTTAATAGCGTTTTTTACATATGATATCTAATGGAAGAATATTTGTGAACGGATATGAAGCCATTTCAAGGGAGTGAACTTGAATGATGCAATTATATTTAATTGTATATCCACAGATTTAGTGTTGTCAGTATTACTGCAGAATATGCTAGTGTTAGGAAACTGTTATTAAGAGTATTTGCATAATTTTGATGCAAGCCAGCTATTAATGTTGTTAGTCTTAAGTTATACGTAATTAGGTATAGTGATACAGGCAAAATTCACCAGTTAAATATTATTGACCATTTTATATTTTATTAAAAATTATTTATTTTAGATTAAATTTTAAATAATTTAATATATCCAGCACACAGTTCTTTTCAAAATAGTTCATATATATCTAATATAGAAATAAAACAAACTAACTCCTTTTTAAAACTTGATTTATTATGACTATAATCATGAAAAAGAAATCCGACGTTTCGACTATTTTTTATAGTCTTTTTCAAGGCACACTAAAATAAAATATATATACACAATAAATATCACATATTCCAAAAAAATTAAATTAATTAAAATTTACAAAATATATCCATAACCAAAATTTTCTTTTTTTTTTTTTACCTTATCTCACTCCCCTTTCCTATTACAATCACAACTTAAACACAACTAATTCCTTTTTAAAATTCTATATATATCAAATAAAAACTTTTAATTAAAAACCTATTATTTTCTTTTATCTTTTTCTATTAACATCCTATTTAATTCTGGTTTTATTTCATTTATGTATACACCCTCTTTTATTATCCTTTCATTATATGACTTAATACATTCCAAAGGTTTTATTTCAAAATCCCCATGCTTAAATTTATTCTTATGAATGTAAATAGCAGAATTTTTATTACCTAAAAGAGGGTGTATACATAAATGAAATAAAACCAGAATTAAATAGGATGTTAATAGAAAAAGATAAAAGAAAATAATAGGTTTTTAATTAAAAGTTTTTATTTGATATATATAGAATTTTAAAAAGGAATTAGTTGTGTTTAAGTAGTGATTGTAATAGGAAAGGGGAGTGAGATAAGGTAAAAAAAAGAAAATTTTGGTTATGGATATATTTTGTAATTTTTAATTAATTTAATTTTTTTTTTTTTTTTTGGAATATGTGATATTTATTGTGTATATATATTTTATTTTAGTGTGCCTTGAAAAAGACTAAAAAATAGTCGAAACGTCGGATTTTTTTCATGATTATAATCATAATAAATCAAGTTTTAAAAAGGAGTTAGTTTGTTTTATTTCTATATTAAATTTTAAGTATACTATTAATATTGATTTTAAAAACTGCTTAAATCTGATCCTTATTTTATTTGTCTATAGAAAATTTGTAATGAAAGTCCCACCAAGATTAGAAATATTTTAAATAAAGGAATGTGTTTCTCTTACTTCTCTTCTTAGTATGCACCATTATCATTATATTTTACTCCATTAAAATATATATTACTAATGTTCATTAAGTATTTTATTGTGGAAGTATGCACCATGAAATTCTATAAAAGCATGATTAATAATTGTATATAGCATAATATTTTGGAATATGAATTAATCATAATTAGTCAAATATAGTATTTCTAATTGTGCATCGGTATGTATTTATATTTTGTTAAATAGTAGAAAACAATAAAGATATATTGATAGATAGGCAGTAAAATTACAATTTTAGAACTGAAGAAAAATAACTATTGGAGACATTTAAGTTGTGCTTTTATTTGAATATATATATTTTGACTTGAACTATTTGTTGGTTAGTTTACAATTTATTGCAATTTTGAAATGTTTTTCCTCTTACTAACCAATGAAAATGCTATTCCTACTGAATATAAATTGAATGGCATGAAAATGTCATTTTGCAAGTATTAACGCATAAGTAAAGTTGTCTAAAAATTTCATAGAATATATGATTTGGAAGTGATAAATGATTTTTTTTTTTTTTAATATGCTTGTATAAAGTGAATTCATTGCACTTAAACATCTCCAAATAATTGTAAGGTTTATCATATCATTAAAAGCTGTTTATCTTTGCAGAATTAATCAACAGATAACTCCTAAAATCCAATAAGTTTAGAAATCTTGAGAAATTTTGTTTGTAATGTTAAACTTCTAAAAAAAAATTTTAAGAGGTATTGCCAGTTTGAAATATTTTTATTTAAAATCATTAAATTTTGCAATTAATTTTATTGATTTCTACGATTTTATTTATGTAGACAAAAGTACATCAAATATCTGTTTTAATCTTCTATTACAATTTTAGAAATCATTTAATCATAATAATCAATAAAATGGAAATGATTATAATTTTCTATATTGTTTCTTTGTTTTTTCGTCTTATTTGTGGATGGATGGAATGTTATTTAATAGCTATACATAATTTTTTTTAGATATAAATTGCAATAAATCTTTCTTTGCAATTCAGAGTAATTTATTTAATCTGAATTTTATTTAACATTTTGGATAATTCAATTCTTGGATTTAGAAATGTATATAATTCAATTTTTTTTCACACCAAAATACTTTTAGTTTACCAATAATGGATATTTTTCAGTTTGTGACTTTTTTTACAAAACAAATAACATTATTTATGATTTAATAATTAGAACTTAAGAAATTTAAACAATTTTTAATAAACAATAGTGCTTTTAACAAAAACATCTTTTTGCAATCTTAAATAAAGCTTGAAAATTAATTATGGATTAATAATTGTATTTTAAAAAAAAAATAATTAATTCACTGTTTATTTTTTAATAAAATATAATAAAGTTGTTTTTTCTTTTGCTTAGTTTATAATAAATTTGAATCAATATAGATTTTTATTAACTTTTATTGATTGTTGTTTCTCAATTTATCCTTACGTTATGAATTATCAATGATACTGATTGAATATCATCTTGTGAATTTGAAAATCTGTGTGCAATATTTGATTATTTTTAAATCAGTCATTATGGCATAGCAAAAATATATAAAAAGACTATTTTGCATCGGTGAACATATAAAAAATTGAAATGTTAAAACATCAAGTCAAAGCGTATTTACTCCTATGCTTTTTGAATACCTATAATATATATAGGTTTTCAAATATGTTTGAAATATAAAGCAAAAAGTTTGGTATTTGTATTAAACGTTTGTCTTTGAAGCGACAGTAGAAATACAAGTGGTAATATTCTTATTTCGAATTACTTTAATATCTGCTATCATGATATAGTGATCATATATACAGATTGAAATTTACTATATTCATTTATATAAATAAGCATTTATTTTTATAGCGTCTGTATACAATTTGCACAATTGGCTTGAAAGGCCGATATTCGAATATATTCATTTATAAAAAAGTATAATTATTAAAAAAAATCAGGTCAGTTTATCTAATATTGGTTTCCAAAAGAAAGATCATAAAAACAATGGTAGTGAATTATATAATTTCTGGTCACTTTTATGTTAATGTGTAAATCTGAAGAGCACAATGTAAAACTGCACAATTACTACAATAAAAGAGTGCAACTTTCATTTTTTTATATTCTGCCACATATATATTGCAATTTTTTTTTTTGCAATCAAATATAAATAATGAATTTAAATTATACTAATAAGTCACGTTTATTTTTGTTCAATCATTGTTTAAAGTTTTTGAATTGTTGATTTCTTTTAAAAACAACAAATACAGGAATACTTTTTAAACATTTTCAATAACTTTGTTGAAAATCCTAAAATTTTCTCGTCCGAAAAGTATTCAACCTGATTGTCTCAAAATAGCAAAAATTTCAATTCCTATTTCAAAAATACATTAATTGTGCATTGATGAGAAATATTGTTTTGTTTGAGATTACAAGTATCTATTTAAAGGATTTTATGTTAAGGGTCCTTTGGATCAAAATTTTTCATAAAACAATATTTTACATTAACTGTGTTTGGATTTATGCTAATTAAAGCTATATTGCAATCTATATTCTGTTTTCATAATGTTTTAGCAATCTCACTCTTTAGCCATGAACTCTGAAATAAGGTGCTCTGAAATAAATGTGAAAATGTTTAGAACTAAAGAAATTTAAGATGTAGCTTTCTTTGATTTTTTATGAGTTGTTACTAATTTGCAAGGATTGACCAAGAGTTCCCAAACTTTTTTCAGCTGCAGACTCCTTTACCAAAAACTTTTAAAACCATCGATCCCTAATCATTTACTTTACTTAATCAAATTATTAAATTTGTATAGTAATCTATATTAAATATTTTACTAGATATCAAACTTTCCATTTTAATCATTTGTAATTAATGATTGAAAAAGATAAAAGAACTACAGAATATGGCATTACCTTGTGCAACATTTAATATCGAAACCTGCGTTAACGAAAAAGCAAAAAAATACAAGCAGAGTTTTAATTTTTGACATTTATGAAATAAATATGTAAATTCAAAATAAGTACAAATATTGAAATCACTTTATTAAACATAAAAATGAAATGAAAAAAAATCAACATATTCAGACAGAATTAAATATCAACAAAATTACAACAATGAAAGATTTTAATCAGAATTATAAAAAGAATAATATTAAATAAATTAGCTTGGAAAACTGAATTTAATGAGATGGATGCACCTAGTGATCTGTCAAAAATTTATCTTTGTCTGATTTTAAATTAATGAGTTGCATTCTCAAATCTCCACTTTCAGTGATATGCAATTGATGTCTGTTCTGAAGCAGGTTTAAAACTATGTTGAAGCTTCTATCAGATGCAACAATGGAAATGCCAGAAAATAGTTTTATACAACAGTCCATAGAGCTGGATACAGAAGTGGAATATCTTGTTGCAGCCAAAACTTTTGATAACCCTATTTGAATTCCATCTTGAGATCCTCTTTTGTGCTGATGGTTATCATATCATCTTGCAAAATTCTATTTGATTTCGCACTAGTAGGGTATGGGTTTATTATCCGGTCCAGTATTTCAATGATAGAATATCTTCAAACCTAGTTTTGAAATCTTTAAGTAAAAAGAATCTGCAAGTGGTTGATATACAGCAAGATGTTTTTCTTTTTGGATTGTGCCTATCTTAAATACATTGGGGAACTGGGAAAGCTCAAATCTGGCAATATTTTGTTTAAAAAACAATCTGGCAAAAAGAGCCAATATGACCAATTTTGCTTTGATGAGATTCAAATTGTCTCCTTGCAGCTGTAAATTAATATCATTAAATTTACCAAATAAGTCGATTAAATAAGCAATATCTGATTTACTCTTAAGTAAATTTTGTTTCAAACTGGAATCTTCATCGAAAAGTGGAAAAAATTTCATCAAACATAAACCATTTGAAAGCCAGTGGACTTCAGTATGGAGAACCAATTGACAGAAATCTTCATTGCTTTCTTTGCATAATCGAGCGAACAGTTTAGTGTTCAAAGCATTACTTAGAATTTTGTTCACAGCTGTTATAACAAACCTAAGCCATTGATGCAATTTATCGCTAAGGTTCTTGGCAACTAAATGTTGACTATGGATTATGCAATGAAGTTTTAGCAGAAAGCAACTCTTCATACACTTCCTGATCTTGAATAAAGCGAACATACGCCAGCAACAAAACTTCAGTACCAGGTAATGTTGACACCTCCAATTGGAGGGGGGAAATGTTTTATTTTTTTGCAAATGATTACTCAAACAATAAATACTCAAAATAAGAGTTGGTATTTTTAGATCTAGTGTCTGAACCTACCCTGACACCTCTCTGAGGAGTGCCAAAGCACTAAACCTTGGGGAGGGGTTCCTGACAGATATTTTAAGTGCTGGCTCTGGCTAAGCATTTATCATAAAGCTTGTAGAGGAATTGGCAATCCCCACTGTTTATTACTCAAACAGTTTTGCACATCATGACTCATTTCATCAATACATCTTTGAACTGTGTTATTGCTAAAAGGAATCTTTTATGACATCTTGTGCAGATTTGTGGAATATACAGTTTTCAATACCTCCTCGATGGCTGGTAGAATCAGTTTCTCCCCTATGGTATGCAGCTTCCTAGACTTCGCAGTAAGTAGGGATATAAACCACTAAACATCACATGATCACCATCTCTATACTAGCACGTAATTGTTGTAAACAAAGGCAAAACTCCATATAGTAGTGCCACCCTGTGCCAACCAGAGTAATCAATGGATGCCAGAAGGCTTGTGCATAAAATCCCTATCTAGTGCCTACTCATCCAATATCCCCAGACTAGTTTCTGGCTTGTGGCCATCATCAGTGAGGAGCCTTGGATCCAAGAGCATTCATTGCACCTAGGTCTTGCCCACTCATCCAATATCCCCAGACTAGTTTCTGGCTTGTGGCCATCTAGGTGCAATGCTGTTAGATCCAAGGCTCCTCACTGATGATGGCACAAGTCAGAAACTAGTCTGGGGATATTGGATGAATAGGCACTAGATAGGGATTTTATGCACAAGCCTTCTGGGATCCATTGATTACTCTGTTTGGCACAGGGTGGCACTACTGTATAGAAAGTTTTGCCTTTGTTTAAGTAGGGATATGTTGTACGATGCCCATAATCCATCATCATTTTGCTTCGATGATGAAACAAATGTAGTTCTCTTCAGAATTTTATCTTTAAAAGTATGACAAATCTTTTTTCTCAGGGTGAATTCTCTTCAAGTGATCTGCTAGTTTTGATGGTTTCATAGCATCATTGCTAAAGATTTTTTGTATATGCGGCACATTGATAAATGTTGTTTGATAATGATTGGACAAATCCTAGCTTCAAATAGTCCAAACTGTATTGTCTGCATTTCGTTTTTTGTTCAGTAATACATATTTTTGTAAGAAATAAAAACTTCTATTAACAAACAATTTCGACAGCCCCTATAATAATAAAAAAAAAACAAAGTATGTAATTATTTGAAACAAGATTTTTGTTCAAACTTGAATAAATAAACTGTGTCCTCTGATTTTCTTTTTTGTAATTCTTGGTATTGATCATGAAAATAATTTGAAATGGAAGAACATTTTTGTATTGCAAGTTAATTCAAAATTTTATTTAATTCATAAACAAATTGAAATATAAATAATAACTTTATTTAACTACTGAAGGTACTAGATTCAGTATTCATTTTAAGTTAATGAAAATGCTTTTATATACATGAATAGTAAGTAATTAAATATTTAAAAATGGAATAAAAGAAACTTACTTGTAAGCCTATGACAATTTAAACTACTGCATAGAACTGTAGAGAATAAGAATACAGAAAAAAAATTTCCCTCCAGTTTTAGCAGTTTGGTGCTAACATTGTTCATCGCAAAAAAATTTACATATTGCATATTGTTCAATTTTTATAATTTTAAATCAGTTTTTCCTCAAATATTATTTTTAATTTTTTTAAAACTGAGTAAAATAAACATCTATTTGTAATAATAGTTAAAAATATTGCACACGAACCTCTAGTGTAGCAATTCTCAATTTGAGGGTCGAACAACCCTTTCACATGGGTCACCTAAAACCATTGGAAAACACATTTTCAATTCATGACAGTAGCAAAATTAAAGGTTGGTGGTCACCGTAACATAAGGAACTGTATTAAAAAGTTGCAGCTTTTATGAAGGTTGAGAACCACTGCTCTAGTGCATATTGTAATAACATTAGATAATTTCATTAATAATAAAATGTAAGTATAATTATTTGATCATATCACAGAAATATATAATGTAGTTAGATAATTTCATTAACAAAATGTACATATAATTATTTGATCATATCACAGAAATATATAATGTAGTTATTTACAACAGATTAAGATGTCAAATCACTCTGAATAACAATTTGTTGCATTTAATAATGCAAATAATATTAAAATTTTCTTAAGATTAATACATTTTATAATAACTTATAAATTCAATAATTTTTTAACTTCATTTTCATGAGGGCAATTATTAAAACTTGGTTCATTAATTTTTCAAATTTTTTATTGCTTATGAATTAATAAATTCATTATAAATAGAATACCATTAATCCAGCATCTTCACTTCCTGAGTGGTTCTGGATTAGCAATTTTTTTCTGGGCTAAGTGAACATATAATAATATCGGTGTTTTTAAAGCATCATAATTTGCTGAAATATTAATTTTAATACCTATTGTTTCAATATTTATTTAACATCATTGCATAAGCATTTAAAATATATAGATAGAGAATCTTTATATTTTTTACTGATATTTTTTTCAAACCCATTTCTAATATTTTGAAAAAAATTATTTTTTTTTTCAGCCTTTCAAGAAAATCTTAATTCCCAGAGTAATACAGGCAAGTATTTGCATATCTCTCCAATTTTTTTTAAAATTATTATATATTTTAATTATCTTTTATTATTATTTTTAATTATATTTATAAAATATAGGAAAACTTAAGATTTAAAATAAATAAATTGTATGAATTATGAACATGAAATGTATTGGTAATAATAATTTTTGTTAAGGATTGATAGAAAGTAATGATAAGTTATCATGAATAATGATGAGTATATGTGGCTGGGCCATATTTTTTTTTTAGTATAAAGTCTGCTATTCAGCACATTACTTAACTTACAATGGTTTAAAAAAAAAAATTACATTCACTGATGTGTTATCTTATTACAGGTTATTGGGTAGCTATTAACAGTATGTAAATATTATAATCATATCACATTTTACAACAGAGAAATTAACTTTTGCTGAAAGTTGCTGATTGTTCGTTGAGATTAGAATGGAGAATAAAACTTAAATATTTAATTTTAAGTGTGGCAGTTTATATTTAGAGATTTGGACAATTTTTTTAAAAAAATAGAATGAGATTTGCTCAATGAATGCTTCTAGAGTGAATAATTACTAGAAAAAACACTCTTTTATCATTAATAATATCATTGCAAAGACATGCAATAAACATTAGAGTGGCAGACATTTTTATCTCATAAAACTTGGATATCAATTTAGTTTACATAACTTTCTGTCTTTAGCAATAATTTTTTTTTTTTAAATAGTTTTTCTAGATATATATTTTATAATAATTTCAGTCATAAGACATAAAAACTGAAATTGAAATGTGATTAATGCTGATGTGAAAAAAAATAAATCAAAAAGAAAAAGCTTGGCATGAACTTATTTCTATCTTTAGCAATAAAAATACCATACATATTTTTTTTTTTTAAAAAAAAATATTTTCTTAGGTGTATATTCCATAATAATTTCAATCATAAACCATAAGTTGATATCAAAAAACCATTTGAGAATGAAGATTTGGCTAGAATACTAAAATTGTAAATACTTTAAAATTTATTGATTTGCAAAAACACTTTTTATTTTTTGTTACGAAACTGTTGTATGAAATTGATTAATATTGTCACCAGAAAGAAAAACAAACATGTTTCAAAATTAAAGTTTAGCTGCAGTGGCTGAATTATAAACATGTTAATTTAGTTTGCACAATTTTTCTATCTTTAACAATGAAAATAGTTTGCATATTCTTGTTCTAAAATATTATCATAGGTGCTAATTTCAGCCCCCAAAAAACGGAATTTGAACTCCGATTAATGTTGAAATAAAAAAAATTTTTCAAAATTAGTTTGACAAATCTATAAGTGCATTAAGATTGATTAGTCAGCTTACACTAGTTTGCTTACTTCTTTTTATCTCTTTCGTTAAAAATGTTATTAACATTTTTATTTAAAATTTTTTTATATATATTTGTTGCCATAATTTTATTCATGTGCCACAAAAAACAAATTTGAAAGCTGAGTAATGTTGATATCAAAAAAAAATTTTCAGAATTAAAGCCTAGTGATAACAGAACAAGAGTTCTAAAATTTAATAATCAATTTACAATAATTTGTTTACCTCTTTTTATTTCTAGTGATATAAATGTATATATTTTTGTTTAAAAATATTTTTGAGAGTATTTATATTGTAATCATTTTAATAAATTTGAAATCTGATTATTGTTAACATAAAAAAAAATCAAATGAAAATATAGTGCTGTACAGAGAAAATGGTAGATATCTAAATACTAATCTCTTAAATGGCCAAATCGATGAATGTCATAGATTGAAAAATGTACTAGTGTCACTAGCTAATTTAGGAATTGTGTGCACAAAACTATTCAAAGCATTTCATCTTTCAATAAAGTATCAGATATTTTTGTCATTTTTGGAATTTGTTTACATTAATTACAAAAGCATATTTTTTTCTATATGTCAGTAGTATCTGGCAACTGTGTTCAAAATTGTAATTGATGCTCCTATACTCCTTCCCCAATAAAAAATCACTTTATAAAAATGTATCAGTGAATAAAAATGAAAACGAAAAATATTAATTATAAATTTTTTTTTTATATTTTTTATTGAATAAAAAGGTATAAATTACAAAAAAAAAATTGTAAAAAAAACAATAAATATATAAAAAGGATATAAAAATCACCAAAATAATTTGGGGAAAAAAAATTTATGGTATTTGGCAAGAAAGTAGTAATTCGCGAATTGCACTTTATATAATTTTTTTTCCACGTGTCATAGCATCGGCCTGGAAACGAACCCGCTAACCCGGCACAACTACTTGTAAGGCAGCTGTGCTGATCATTCGATCACCAATGCTTGACACTTTATATAATTTTATATAAATTAATAGATAAGCTTACAGTTTTTATAAAAACAAAAATATAAATTATATAAATAGATATAAATTAGAACAGATACACTTACAAGTAAATAGATACATATTAAGCATTATTGGGTAAAGAAAATAGGCCAGTAAATATTTAAACAGAAGGAAAAATCATTTAGAAGATTGAACTTTTTTAGTTTTTATTAATTAAAATTCTCGAATTTAGACCCTTGATATAACTGCAAGATTTGAAAATTTGTCTTGTACCATTGTGGATCACAAATAGTTTTTAGTAATTTTAAGTTTAGAAAAGGATAGTTCTACAGATACCGGTAATGACAAATGAATCTGAAAAGCAATTGTAAAGTTTAGATAAAATGTGAAGTCATTTGAATAAATATATTTAATTATAAACCATTAAGCATCACATTTCCTATACTAGCACATTAATTGTTGATAAACAGAGCAAAACTCTACATACAGTATTGCCACCTGTGCTAAAACAGAGTAATCAATGGATGCCAGAAGGCTTGTGCATAAAATCCCTATCTAATGCCTACTCATCCAATATCCCCAGACTAGTTTCTGGCTTGTGGCCTTCGTCAGTGAGGAGCTTTGGATCTGAGAGCACTGCATCTAGATCTTAGGATCTAATGCAACCCTCTAGCAACCACCTTTTATCTCTACTTAACTACGAAACTATGAGAATGAAATTGAAAGCACAAAAAATATTTTCAATCTAAGCTCAATAGCTTATATAGTCATATGGGTCTGAACTCAGTTCAGCACCCATACATTTTGGTGTCTTTGGATCTTTTACAACCATAGCCACCACTATCCTATTAGGCAGGATTGGTGTTAAACCATTAAGCATCACATGATCACATTTCCTATACTAGCACATTAATTGTTGATAAACAGAGCAAAACTCTCCATACAGTATTGCCTAATAGGATAGTGGTGGCTATGGTTGTAAAAGAGCCAAAGACACCAAAATGTATGGGTGCTGAACTGAGTTCAGACCCATATGACTATATAAGCTATTGAGCTTAGATTGAAAATATTTTTTGTGTTTTCAATTTCATTCTCATAGTTTTGTAGTTAAGTAGAGATAAAAGGTGGTTTGCTAGAGGGTTGCATTAGATCCTAAGATCTAGATGCAGTGCTCTCAGATCCAAAGCTCCTCACTGATGAAGGCCACAAGCCAGAAACTAGTCTGGGGATATTGGATGAGTAGGCATTAGATAGGGATTTTATGCACAAGCCTTCTGGCATCCATTGATTACTCTGTTTAGCACAGGTGGCAATATTGTATGGAGAGTTTTGCTCTGTTTATATTTAATTATCTGATATATATTGTTTTTAAAATTAGAAATAAATGTTTGACTGTGTAAAATTTTTCGCATAAATCTTCTGCATCAACGCCTGAATGATTCTCATGTATTAATTTTTGTTGTAACTTTTTACAAGAAAATAATAAATATTCTTTATTTTGTGAAGTATTTAACAAATACAAAAATTGAAATGAATTCTTATGTACT
Organism: Epiperipatus broadwayi; assembly: GCA_028023455.1. Taxonomy (NCBI): domain Eukaryota; kingdom Metazoa; phylum Onychophora; class Udeonychophora; order Euonychophora; family Peripatidae; genus Epiperipatus; species Epiperipatus broadwayi. The sequence continues at coordinate 6,642,786 of JAQFVV010012449.1, read as the reverse complement.
TTTAATAAAGTAAATCTTTCCTACAAAAATTCTGATATTTGATCTAATATGCAGAGAAAAAAAATTACTTTAATTAAATAAAATTTCAAGATCTATTATATTTGTAATCAAATTGTGTTGTCTTTTTAAATCATTTTAGTGGTCTACTATTACAAAATAAAGATTCTGCATCAAATTTTGCTGCAATGAATTTTGAGCTTTCTCCAGTTTCTTTGAAAATTTCATCACCGATAATCATTTAAAAATTAATTTAGATCATTCTATGCAAGTAGGAGATTCATAGAAGACTGTAGTGTTTTGTTGACAAAATTCACTTTGTTTAAAATATGATAACAAACTAATACAACAAATAAATGCAAATGTAGTAATTTTTTCATTTAGATATTTTGCCTGATATTTTGAATTGTTTATTCAGTTTTGAAGGGTCATTACAAATTTCAAATAAAACATCATATACTTCAGGTAAATATTTATAAAGAGGTTTTATGACAACAATTCTGCTCGACTACCATGTTTCAGATAATAGCTTTATGGTTAAATCATTTACGAGTAATTAAAATATTCCATCAATAAATAGAGGAGGAAAAAATAATTATATATTTCTTGTAATAAAGAAACCAATAATTTCATTATTGATATTCGCAGTGCCATTATCTATCAGATTTAAGCTGTGATTTTAACATGGGACATAAAATGCTCAGGGATTTAAATTTAAAATTATTTTTTGTAAACTTATATTTTTGCCACACATATTAGAGTCATTATCAAAGCCCTGATCTCTATATATGTCTAAATTTAATTTTTTCAATAAATCAATAAATAATATTATCAATCCAGCCTTTGTAGCATCTAAAATTGGATAGAATGCTAAAAAGTGTTTACATATTTCAACACTTTTATATCCTGAATTGAAATTAACAAATCTAACTATTATACTTCCAGAATACAATCTATAATACTTGAAAAATATTTGTTTTATTGACATAGGTCAATAATATTTTTTGATGCCAATAAAGTTAGTAATTCATTTTGGATTTTTTTTTCTAAAAGTCAAGTTTATTAGCTACCTATCACATGTGTTCTGATATGAAATGATTAAACTTTTCTAACATCTCAATGCATTTTTAAAAAATATCATTGTTATGATTGTAAAGTTTATTACTTATATCACCGAGAGCTAGATTTTGTTCGCCTAAATACTGTGTTATAAAAATTATTATTTTTATAACTTCATATCAATGTTTTTTTTTTCATTACCTAAAATTGTTTGTTGTAAATGTTCAATACAAGTATTATTTTTTAAAAGATGTAATTAATGCTGTTTTTTCTATTTTTGTAATTGTTCAAATGATTTAAATTTTTCTCGCGACAATTTAGGTATATTGCAAGATGTCGCCTGTCATTAAGTCCTGAATAAATTTATTATGATCAGAATTGTAAAGTTCAAAATGTTTACAGCAAAAGCAATAAATTGCATTTTTTGAAACTGAATAAATTAACCAATTTCTATAGTATTTTTTGCCATTTTTTAAATTTTTATAATATAAATATAAAAAATTTTGTCCAGCATATTAAAAGAAAATGTTGAATTATTAAATATATATACACCTCAGTCTCGTTTTACGCAATAGATAGGTTCCTCAGAAAACATGCAAACGAAATCGTGCAAAAATAGACGTAACTTACATTGAAAAAGGGGGGATGCGGTCTGTGATTTTTCAAAATTCGCGTAAAAGCAAAGCACCAACGTAAAATTACTTTAAAATTCGCGCAAAAAAAAAAAAGGAAATAAAATATGACTAATAAAAAATTTCAAATTTGAAAAAAATTGATACAAGACAAACTTTTTTTTAACTATAATACTTAATTTTATTCAAAATAATATATTTTTATGCATAATTTACAGTACAGTAATTTACATTTTTTTATACACGTTTTAATTATTATGATTTTCTGGTAACAACGTAATTAGTAATTAATCTTTGAGACGATGATTTTATTAATTGTTTACGAAGCTCGCGATATCCAGACATACAACCATTTAGCTCTCGTTGGAATTTAAGAGCACGTTAATGATTAGTGTCATTAATAAGAAAATAATAATTGATTACGTTCTTTTTTAAAAAGAAGAAACAGAATGTGATTTAAAATGCAAAATTAACACGCACAATGTTTGAACAAATTTACATTATAATCTTGTAAAATTTAATATGTGTATGCATAAAATGTGGAAATCATGATTTTAATTTCATTATTGCATAAAATCTTACTATTGTAAAGCACTGAAAATATTGAAATTACCAAGATGAAAGTCGAATTCCAATAATGTGCTATTACTTTCAATATAACGTAAGTGCGCGAAATTTACTATTTAAAGTAATAGCGCATTATCGGAAATCGACTTCCGGTGAAACACGAATCGCGTAACTTCAAAATCGTGTTAAATAAGTCCACGTAAAAAGAGACCCAGGTATATATAAGTTTATTTTGCGAAATGTCTAAAAGTGTGAAAATTTAATTTTTTTATAAAAGTAAAAAATAATAAATATGTTAAATGTACAAGAAAAAATGAATAACTTACCTTAGATCTTAGTTCAAATTTACTTAATTATTAAATTTATACTGGTGCACTGCACTTTACTATCCTATGTCTAATTACAAAAACTTGCAACTAATATCTTTTTCATTAGTGATACAATACAGTACATAAATTGTAACAACAGAATATAGAATAAAAACTGCAGTAGGTTTTATTATATATGTTTAGAGCAAATGCGAGTTTGAATAAGTTTTAAACGTGTCTTCCTGTAAATAGTAAACTCATACAAGCAAGATGCAAATGTATCATCCTGTAAACAGTAAATTCACACAAGTTCAAGTTTTTACTTGTTTATGCTAAATTACTTGCTACAACTAGGATTAAAGTAAAATAGGATCTTAAGGAATAATAACAAATAAGTGATGATAAATAATTTGTTTCAGACAATTTATAAAATATATGTAATAATCCAACAAAAATGTAAGTTATTTTGATATAATTAATGAATAATATTTTTTTTTTAAGTATTTTCTTTTCACCTGGAATATTTGGCTTCTGTGTGTATTGAATGCAAGGTTCGCTGTCAGTGCACGCTTAATTGTGAGTACAGAATGGCTAAATTAACTATGCCCAATTTAAAAAACATAAAGATGAATTAAAAAGAATACAAACAGCCAAAGGGATTTTTAGATTGAGCAGTTCACATTATTATATCATGGAATAAATGGAAACTATTCTGCTAAGTGGATTAATCAAAAGCAAATTGTGAGTAATAGCATCAGTGAAGTAATCATTTACGAAGAGGCCAAGCAATTTTTTGAAGAATCTTTTGCTGTCTCCTAATACAAATACTGATTTTGCAAAGTAATTCATTGCCAGCATAGTCCATTTGATTTGGTAAAAGAACTAGACTGTATAGTATTATAAGATGTGAGGTTGCTAGTGCAGATAATACTTTTGCTTAATGTTATATAGCAAAACATCAGGTCTGAAATCAACGATCTATGAATTTTTATTAGAATATGAAAATTTACATTTTAATTTCCATGCTTTTAAAAGATTCTGGGATCAAATTTGGAAGGACTGCATATATACATTCACGACTCTTAACTCCATTTTATCTGTCAAGTTTAAAATTTGACGCTCATTTAAACCTAAGATTCAAGTCGGTTGATTTGGATTCAAAATCTTAAACTAATTTGAATTTTAAGTTAAGTAAAATGGAATTAAAAACTGTGGATGCATTCTATCCAAATTTGAATCCCATATGTCATTAGTAAAGGCTAAATCCAGAACATGATCTGATAGAGGGGAGGGATCCAAATACTAATGATAGGAATTATATATGCCCTTGATAATCATTGATTGCTCTAGCTACCCTAGATGACAGTAAAATGGAGAGCTATTGTTTTATTAAACTGAATATGTTTTTTAGAAGCAAACCTAAGTATCAATTTGCTGCTTTTTGCTCATTTATTGTAAAATGTTAAAGCATTCACGAAGTTCAGTTTGTCATGTGATAGATGTTTCAGTGAATGATTTGGAACAATATTAATAGAAAAAACTTCTTATATTATTTGTAAAATAGATTTGATAAAACTTATAATTCAAGGAATCTTAAATGCACAAACGAGTAATTTAAATCTTTGGATGAAAAAGTGAATTTATTACTGGTTTCAATGGAAAATAAGCTTAAGAAAATATTTCATTGCTATTGATAATCAAAATTTCAAAAAGTATTCATATTATTCACTTGGGTTATTATAAAGGAAAAATTGCAGCTTTTGAAAGTGTTATTTTTGTATGGAAGCTATGAAGTTTCAAACATTCTTATTTTTTAGAATGTATAATGGAGCCACTTGTTTTATCACTTTTTTTATTTTATTTTTTCTGATTTTTAAAAAAATGAATAACGTTTTTATCATTTTAATATTTTATTTAGTTCACTTAATGGATTGTTTTTTTCCAAGATTGCTAACTGTTCTCAAACATTATATTATAAAAGAATCTTTATTAAGTTTTCAACTGTGATTATATATATAGATTAGATAGTCATTAACTGTCCATTTATGGGTATGGTTGTGTTTGCAGATATATTAGCTTTAACAGTATTAAATTATCTGAAATTGGAAGAACCTTCATTTTCTTCAACGCCTACAGAAGCAACACGAGAAAATAAACAAGTTTTGGACAGCATTGATTATGTTGGAGATAGTACATCGGAATTGAGTGATCAGGAAATTAGTGTCTTAGATGATGTAAACCAAAGTATCAGTAAGTTATTATAATTATTAGCATTTATTTTCCTTTGAATAAATTCTTAATTTACTAACATAATACTTTTTTTTTTAAGAGTCTTTCGATAAAGGTGATATTGACTTATTTAGTTGTGATTCACCAGTAATCAATCAACTAGGAACATTTACTGCTCATTTGTATGATTTATCAGAGGTAAGTCTTGTTTATATATCTAATAAAACTATTTACATTCTTATTTAATTTTCAAATGACTATATTACCCATGTTCTAAAATTAATAAAGCAACAAGTGTAACTAAATGCTATTATCTTTTTTATCTTTCAACATTTCGGTAAATAACTATTAATTTAAAAATTATCAATTTTAATGGTATCCATTGAAAAGATAAAAAAAAAAAAACAGTTGAATTTTATCAGTTAAATTACAGAATCATAAACATGAATATAAATTAAATTTATGGTCATTATAATCTCCGACAATAATAATAGAAAAGTAACAAATATATTTGAGTTTTAAAAAAAGAAATCTAGATATAAAGTAATACTATTATATAAAATAATAAAATATTTTTAAAGCATTTATATTTTGGCATAATTCATGACATTTTATCCATTTAAAACATATAATATGATCCCACGGACTCAAAACTTGTTTATTCACAAAAATGTCAAATAAAAAATTTAAAAATAGCTTTCATTTATATTTACTTTGAAAATATTATGGCAGTTGTTTTTTTATTAGCTGGGTGACATTGTACTGATCATACTAGAAATAAAAGTAATTGTAAAATTGCTGTTATAGAAAAAAATATAATTTTTTAAATCAATAATGTAACTACAGTTATTGCAATTACATCAGTTTTCATTACCAGAATAATAATTTTTTTTTTTTTTGAGAGAGAGAGATCAAGTAAAAACATTAACATAAGTATTTACACATCTAGATTTTAATTTGGTACATACATATTTAAATGTGCTTACTCTCTTAATTTAAACTTTTGCTGCTATTTCATAATCACATTCTACTTTCTTTGTCAATTTTTTTTATGTCTTAAAGATATATAATTTTAATAAATTGTATCATAAGTATATATTAACACATTAAAAATGGCTTCAGTATTATCTGCAGATTTTAATATTCATATGTAGACTTGGAACCAAATTACACAAATAGAGGGATCAAAAATGTATTTGTGGAATGTAGTTTTAATTCAAAATTATTTAAGAAAGCATTAATTAAAATAATTTGAGGGTCTACTGAATCTCGGCAGTATATCTTAAAATGAATATAGATTTTTTATAAATAGACAAAACTCTCCATACAGTAGTACCACTTAGTGCAAGTCAGAGTAATCAATGGATGCAAGAAAGTTAGAAACTAGTTTGGGGATATTGGATGAGTAGGCACTAGATAGGGATTTTATGCACTAACCTTCTTGCATCCATTGATTACTCTGGCTTGCACTGAGTGGCACTACTGTATGGAGAGTTTTGCCTGTTTTAGCTTGAGCAAGCATAAGAAATGGTGATCATGTGGTGCTTAGTGGTTTAATACCAATCCTGTCTAATAGGATAGTAGTGACTATGGTTATTAAAGAACCAAAGACACCAAGATATATGGGTACTGAACTGAGTTCAGATTTATATGACTATATAAGCTACTGAGCTTGGATTGAAAATATTGTTTTCAAATTTTAGACTCTTAGTTAAGTAGAGATAAAAAGTGGCTGCTGGAGGGTTGCATTAGATCCCAAGATCTAGGTGCAGTGCTCTTAGATCCAAGACTCCGCACTGATGAAAGCCACAAGCTAAAAACTAGTCTGGGGATATTGGACAAATAGACACTAGATAGGGATTTTATGCACTAACCTTCTTGCATCCATTGATTACTCTGGTTTGCACTGAGTGACACTACTGTATGGAGAGTTTTGTTTGTTTTAACAGCTTGAGCAAGCATAAGAAATTGTGATCATGTGATGTTTAGATTTTTTATATAAGAAAATAGTTTATAAAACGCAATTTTTTTTTTATTTTGAACATTACAAAAAATGAAAAATCATATGGCAAAAGCCTTTCATTTATGTATTATTAATTGTGGCATCACTTTTTTATATATGTATATTTTATATTTCATTATGGAAAACATTCAGAAAATATATTTGTTAACAATTTTCTATAAAACAGGCAAAACTCACTATACATATTGCCACACACAGTAAACTAGAGTGTGTGTGGCAATATGTATAGTGAGTTTTGCCTGTTTTAACAACAGTTATACACAAGCATAAGAGGTGGTGGTCATGTGACAATTTTCTATAACATTAAAAATTAAAAAGGTATGCAATGGAATTTATTTAAGTGATTACTTACAGTTTTTATTCAATGAATGAATAATTAATGTATATATTTGTAGATAATTACATGCAGTTAAATATCAACCCTATAAATATTGATTATTAACTTAATAATTACAATTATTATACAGTTTAAAATAAAACAACAAAAATATTGTAATAAATCGATTGTTATTTGATTGTTAAAGGATATTAAAATGCAGATTTACATTTACATGCAATTTATTCAAAATATATAATTAAATATGAGTATTTGGTATATACCAAATAAAGCATCACTTGTTTTTACTTCAAAGCCAACTATTGTAATTATATCTAATTAATAAGATAGTAGAGTCTCGTCCAATTCCTAAACAAGTTTCTGACTCATAACCATCATCAATGAAGAGCATTGAATTTGCACTTACACATTTAGAAGTCATTTTTACTTTTTTATTATATAAGCGAATAATCTACAATTTAAACATTAATGTTTTAGATTGAGTTTCTCATAATAAGACTAACAAATATGATATAGTATTTCACATTCTTCTTACTTTTGTTTGTCATCCAAATTATAAGCAGTATTTCATTTTATTTACTCAAGCTTATAATTGACAGTTAGGAAGTAAATACTGTAAATTGTTACTTTTAATATAGATACTGAAAGTAGCAGTGAAGATTATGTAAATGCTTTTTTTTTTTTTTTTTGGTATATGTTATCTCCATCAAAGAGTCAAAGTTGCCTTCATTGATGAAGGCCAAATAATAGCCAGAAATTAAGAGTCCATTCATACATAAGCTTGTAGTAGATGGCATTAGATAAAATAATAAATGTGGATAATTGTTACTTACTGGTAGCTAAAGAATTTGTGTAATATTTTAGTGTTATTAATCCATTTCTTTTGGAACAGAAATGCATAAATAATTTGGCAAATGAACATGTATATTCTTGTGAGGTAATTAATTAAGAGAAAATTAGAATAATTTTTTTTATGTGTGTGTTGTTATTTGGTAAAGCTTTAGCATAGGTTTTATCTCTATGATTTACTCTTAACAGACCTTTGTTGTATAGTTTGGGTACTTAAAAATATTATAATAAATGTTGTAAATATTAATTCTTATTAAGCGCGATGTCAGCACGTAATACTTATATAAGGCTAAATCCTTAGTACATGCGCCTTGAGTGCTTAATTTTAGCAAGAGAGACCTCTACAAATCATAATGCAAGATTCGACTTTATAAAGATAAGAGGGACCCTCTCATCTCTAACCTATTTTTCTTAATTATATAGGCAAATCTAAAGCATTTTGATTTGAGAGCATGAAGCTAATAAATTCTTCACTGATTAAGTCCACTATTTCTATTAAACATTAACATTCACGAAATCTTTCGATTTACAACAAGTCAATATTCAGATATTAAATTTAGAAATATTTTGAATCAATTTAAAGTTGTAAATATTAATTCTTATTAAGCGCAATGTCAGCACGTAATACTTATATAAGGCTAAAACCTTAGTACATGCGCCTTGAGTGCTTAATTTTAGCAAGAGAGACCTCTACAAATCATAACACGAGATTCGACTTTATAAAGATAAGAGGGACCCTCTCATCTCTAAATATAATTTCTAAATTTAATATCTGAATATTGACTCGTAAATCGAAAGATTTCGCGAATATTAATGTTTAATAGAAATAGTGGACTTAATCAGTGAAGAATTTATTAGCTTCATGCTCTCAAATCAAAATGCTTTAGATTTGCCTATATAATTAAGAAAAATAGGTTAGAGATGAGAGGGTCCCTCTTATCTTTATAAAGTCGAATCTCGCGTTATGATTTGTGGAGGTTTCTCTTGCTAAAATTAAGCACTCAAGGCGCATGTACTAAGGTTTTAGCCTTGTATAAGTATTACGTGCTGACATCGCGCTTAATAAGTCTTAATATTTACAACTTTAAATTGATTCAAAATATTTCTAAATGTAATATCTGAATATTGACTCGTAAATCTAAAGATTTCGCGAATGTTAATGTTCAATAGAAATAGTGGACTTAATCAGTGAAGAATTTATTAGCTTCATGCTCTCAAATCAAAATGCTTTAGATTTGCCTATATAATTAAGAAATATAGATTAGAGATGAGAGGGTCCCTCTTATCTTTATAAAGTCAAATCTCGCATTATGATTTGTAGAGGTCTCTCTTGCTAAAATTAAGCACTCAAGGCGCATGTACTATGGTCTTAGCCTTATATAAGTATAATAAATGTTCTGGATGTCCCTAGTTCATTATTTAGTAAGTTTTTTAATAAAATTTCCATTTGGGCATTTATGGATTTGTTTGTGACCATGTATTAAAAGTTTAGATAAATGAGTTCATAAATGTTATTGCGAAAAAAAACAGTAGTTTCAGTAAATGCAAATAAATGAGTTGAAACATCTAGTATTATGGCACAATATTATTAAAGAAAAGCATATCAATTACAATAATCTTTTTTGATCAGGTTACTTGATTCCAAAATTGAATTTTTTAACATACAAATCTGAAAAGTCAAAATTCCAATAAGTGTCCTAATGCAAAAAAAAATTGTTATTATTTATCTATACATCTACATTAGAAGAAAAATTAAATGACTCATGACAAAGATTTTCTTATTTTTCATTTGAAATAACAATAAATTTTTATTTTCAGAGATATTTGAAAAACTTAACGACACTTTAAGACAAACTTTCTCAGAAATATCAAGTTTAGAATTATCAGCTTTTGCTTATGTGGAGTCTATATAGTTTAAAAGGCTGCCAAATCTTTTTCTAGAACTTAATATTTTTCACAATAGGAACAGGAAATATATGTATTGCATTGATTTGTAACTGCCAACTAAATATTTTAATTAGCAGAAGAAAATAGCCTATGTCTGCTTGCAAGTAACAGATAAATATAACAAGAGTAATAAAAAAATTGACTACCAAGAAAATTTATTATAGGATTAAAGAAAATTTTGCAGATATAGTTAAACGTTCAGATTAAACTAAAGATGAAAGATTCTATAACTCCTTGGAAGTTTCAGTTACTTCTCTTGACGTTAAACATAATCTGAGTAGAGGTTGTTTAAACTAAAGCTCTGTTTTGATCATCTGAATATTTAAATGGTAATGCTTATTATTTTTCTATAATACATTGTACTGACAGAAATTTAATTTAATTTCTGTATATGATGTAAGTTCATTTATAATTTTTTTTTTTTTTTTTTTAGAGTTTTAAAAAGATGTATTAATCTAGAGAATATTAAAATGGTTGCTATGACAACAAAATGTTAGAGGATAAAACTTATTATTATAGCATAAAGTTAGTAAATTAATCTTTTAAAAAACATGTGAATAATAAACAATAATGTTAAATAATAAAATTAATAACTTCAATAAAATTCATTAATATTTTCTCTGTTCTTTTTTTATTGCGTTCATAATTGGTTCTACATAGACACCATAACTAAAATATTTAATATCTTAAACATATATGTATATATTTACATTATGTGTGGTATTTAAGTTAGGATAATACATAAATTATATATTTCCAAAACAATATTATGAATATGTAAGTTAAATTATTGTAGTTTGTATTAATTTAGATATAATGTTTATTTTTAAAATGTAAATATTTTTTTTTATATAATTATTTATGGAATGTTATTTTATTCTTTCTATTGTTATAAAAGAAAAACTGATTTTGAAATGTAGGACAAATCAAATTTTAATATTTAAGTGTATCCTTAAATTTCGGCAATGAGTATTGCATTAATTATAACTAAGTTATAAATAGGAATGAACAATTTAAAATCGCTCTGATATTTTTGGTCTTCATGTAAGCAAATCCAAACATGTATGTATATATATATTTATGTTTTAATTTAGTAACTATCAAATAATGGAATAGAAAAATAATATATTTGTTCAGAAAACGTACTGGTTTTATGAAGAATTTGCAAAAGAAAGGATAAAGAAAACTTCTAATTTTAAAATTCTCTGCTATAGGATTACTGTGACAGATAAATGAAATGCTTTAATTTTCAAATATCAAAATTATTTATATGCTATTATATATATAAACTATTCCTGCTTTAAAATATGTAACAGTTGTAATGGATTATTTCAATATTAGATTGGAATTTATTTATTTACATATATTGCCTACATTATAAAAGGATGTCAGCACCTGTTTGTTTTAAATGCCATTTATAATATTAATCATATTATTATTCGAAGAATTATAAAATAATAATTAGAATTTACCGGGAATTGGATTTTATATGTTACTTCGGATAACCCTATATGTTATACCGGCCAAATTGATGAATTTAATTGCTTATGCAACATAGACATTTGAACTATCGTGCTTCTGGAAAATATATATATGGATTTTATAGAGGTTGTATACAAATGTATATTTTATGTATTCGTTCATTTATATTATATTTTATTGTTATTATTGATTGTTATCTTATGTAAAAGTAGAAGAAAGTTTAAATAAAGTTTTATTTTAAATTTAATGTTTAAAATTTTAATTTGAAGTCTGATATGTTTATTTCTTGACTGTATATTATTTCAATACGTATATTGTGAGTATTGAAAATCTAAATGATTAAATTGCAATAGTGGTTTATTGACAGCATATTTTGTAAATATAGGAAGCAAATAAACATACATAGCCCTGCTTTATTTTTTTTTATTTAAATAAATTATCATATAATATGAATATTATTAGCTTTTATTTTAGCTGTGTATTTGTTCAACAATACTTTCATTTTTACACAGATTCTGTTATATGACATGATAAATATAAAATATATTTCTGATTTGCAAGTATCTGTCTTAGTGATGTTTAGCTAGAATGCATACCATGATATATTTCATTATTAATTTATCATTTTATTATTAATAATAATATTGATTTTATTGATTTAATTAAATAAATAAATTTGATTCAGTAATCATTTTAATTAGGTGTGCACATCTATTGCTAATATAATTTTAAATTTTCATATCTTATATTTTTTACATTAAATAATTGTGAAACAAACAAGAAAACAGCAATTGGATGGGTAAGGGTATATATAGTATTTTCTTTTAAGGGTGTATATAATTATATATTATTTTCTTTTATATTTGGTATATTTTGATTATTATTTAACCTAGGTGCAACTAATATTTAATAAATCAATACTTGGTGATCTCGACGTGTACATACTTAGATACATAAATCTAAAGTTATTATATCAATTTACTTTATTTAAATAGATTTTGATAATATACTTAATTTAATTAAATGACAGGAAAATCCTAAATGATATTTTAATACTTTATCTATAATAGGTTGATAAATAAATTTAAAGGTGAATCAAATTTTTTTTAAATAAATTTTAGGAATATTAGTATTATTATTAGAAAGTAGATATATCATTATACAAATTCATAGTGGGTTAATATAACTTAATAGATATTAGGATAACCATTTATTTAGTATTATTTTAGAGAGTTATTTCAATAGGAAATACATATTTAAAATTTTTCAAACTTGAATTAGCACAGACTTTCACACCACCCACCTCTCTCCACTCTATCTAATAACACTGATACACCTAAACACATATATGCTGAAAAGATAAATAATCACCAATATACGTATTTCATGCTAAACCAGCAATCATCAGTTGGTCCAGACTATCATCTTTACACACATATATAGTATAAGTGCTCAGATATATATTAAGATAGACTATCCTCATAGTTTAATGGACAGGCTTCAATCCACTCCACACTCCAACTCTTCAACCGTCCATCCAATTGAAAATCTGATGTTGGAATGCTCAAAGGCCACCCTGAGGCCGAGATTATTGTCATACCCATGTTGACCTAAGGTCAATCTGAACCCCACATGTACAGGACATAATCCATTTAATACATATGCAAGGATGGGCAGACATCTCTATAATGTAATAACTGAAACACAGGCTTGTTATATACCTGTGGCTATATATATGTAATATAGGGTATATGAGCACAGACTTTCACACCACCCACCTCTCTCCACTCTATCTAATAACACTGATACACCTAAACACATATATGCTGAAAAGATAAATAATCACCAATATACGTATTTCATGCTAAACCAGCAATCATCAGTTGGTCCAGACTATCATCTTTACACACATATTCTTTTTTTTTCTAAATTACTTTACCCAAACAGTTCATTAATTTTACTCTTATCAGTTATTGATCTAAAAAGATATATGGTTTAGCATGAAATACGTATATTGGTGATTATTTATCTTTTCAGCATATATAGTGTTTAGGTGTATCAGTGTTATTAGATAGAGTGGAGAGAGGTGGGTGGCGTGAAAGTCTGGGCTCATATACCCTATATTACATATATATAGCCACAGGTATATAACAAGCCTGTGTTTCAGTTATTACATTATAGAGATGTCTGCCCATCCTTGCATATGTATTAAATGGATTATGTCCTGTACATGTGGGGTTCAGATTGACCTTAGGTCAACATGGGTGTGACAATAATCTCGGCCTCAGGGTGGCCTTTGAGCATTCCATCATCAGATTTTCAATTGGATGGACGGTTGAAGAGTTGGAGTGTGGAGTGGATTGAAGCCTGTCCATTAAACTATGAGGATAGTCTATCTTAATATATATCTGAGCAATTATACTATATATGTGTGTAAAGATGATAGTCTGGACCAACTGATGATTGCTGGTTTAGCATGAAATACGTATATTGGTGATTATTTATCTTTTCAGAATATATGTGTTTAGGTGTATCAGTGTTATTAGATAGAGTGGAGAGAGGTGGGTGGTGTGAAAGTCTGTGCTCATATACCCTATATTACATATATATAGCCACAGGTATATAACAAGCCTGTGTTTCAGTTAAACTTGAATTATAGTTAAGGTGTTATTTTAGATTAAGATAGATTAAGTGATTTATTATAGTTATAGATTTGGCAATTGACCATAAAATCATTATCGATATTTTAATAGTCATTTACAGTATTTATTTTTTAGGGCATAAATGTTTTAGTATATTCAGAGTAATAAGGACTATCTATTATAATTAGATGCTATTCTATAAATTTAAATTATTATTTGTCAGATATCTATTATTACAATTTGTTATTTAATTAAGGCAAGAACAGTTTTATATTGTTATAAAATTTAATAACTGTATACGTTAAGATTGATATTTGATCATATTAACTATTATGACTTGGTTTATTCAAACATGAAAGTTGTTAATATGATGCATGCTCACATCTGTTTAAAAATAAACTTGATAATACAGTGCATATTATAGTTGGCTACAATTTGGTGTTCAAAGTTTAAGGTTTGTTGAATAAAATATAGTCTGTTACAATATATAATCAATGATTGAAATATATCTTATAGTGCAATAACTGTATACCCCTCCACAAGGTATTAAAAATAGATATTATGCCCACCTTGCATGAGAGCATGAAAATTATTAAAACTCGACATGAGTAAGGAAATTAGGTGTTGATACCTCTACAGCACTGCAGATACATTATTCATTAAGTAAAATTTAAAGAATGTACTTAGGCTAAAGGTAATGTCTAGCTTAATAAATGATAAGTAACAATCATTCCCTAAAGTAATTTGTATCAAAGTTATACAGCAGAAAATATGAAACCTGTTCACTTAAACTATAGTAATATTGAAAAAATGTATGTTTCTAATGTATTTATAGTGTGAGAGATTGGCCTGATGGATGGTTGTGATAGGATTGAGCTAAAGATGAAAGTTGCACTATTAAAAAATAAACTTGCCAACATTATATAACTCATTGGAAGTTTCAGTTACTTCCTGTTCAACTTATATGTAATCTGAATTATTTATTATTTATATAATAGTTTTTCCATTTTTAAAAGACAAAATATTGAAAAACTATTTTAAAACTTTGAATTTATCAGTTCGCAAAAAAAAAATTGTGAGAAGAGAAACAATTACAATCAAAGCTTGTTGGTTAATCACATGCACCAAATTAATTATTTACGCATTTGTTTGAAGATACAATTTTTACAATAATTTCAGTTTATATAATGTTATAATTGAATATTATACACTCTTAAAATAAAATGAATTTCAGCATTTTTAAAGTTTTAACCTATACATATACATTTAGGTTTAAAATGTAGAGTGATTCATTCTATCTTTTCAAAAGATCTTATCTTGTGTTTGGAAAAGAGAGTATTCCTCAAAAGTGTTTATTAGTTTACAGCTCACTTGCAGTGTGTGATCTCTAATGATTGATTACAGATTAAAACAATGCTATATAAATAAATAACTCATTATTAATTAAAATTATGAACTATATTTACGCACATACATTTTGCAAGTAATAGACATGGAATAACATTATAAAATCAAAGTTATATTTTTTATTATATATATTTCAATGAATAGTCACTAAACTGTTCTAATTTATAATTTTTCTCATCCTATTTTTTTTTTATTATTATTATTTGAAAAGTGATATATTTAGATTATAACATTTTTTATTTATTTTTTCTGAATTTTTGAAAAATGATAGATCAATGTTTTCTTGTTCTTTCTTAATATTTTTTGTTTTTTAGCTAATCTTGAACATCTATTTTAATGTGTTTGCTCAATTCAATAAATATTAGCCTGTTGATTGAGCACTATGTTTCTGATTTGTTTTGTTTTTTTATTTTAATAATTATTCAATTTATGATAATAGAAAAATGGGGGGGAGGAGTTATGACTAACTTTTAAAAAAATCTATTTATTATATATAATTGATCTTACAGTCGGGGACGGGGAAAAATAAATTTTATTTGATTAATGTTAAATGCTACCAAAAATATGATAAGGTAATAAAAATACCCACATTCAGCATTAACCTAAAAATGTTGTTTATTTTCAGGCTGAAGAGGCAGCTTATGCTTCTGAAATCATTTCTGATGATTCTGATTTGGTTGAGGATGTAAGTAAAGAGCCACAAAATTCTATTGAAAATGGAATTATTCAAGAAGATACAAATGTAAATGCTGAAGAAAGTACAAGGGAAAAGGAAAATGGTACTTTAACGAACGGTGAATCAAATTCTGTTGAAAATAATACAAGTAACCAACAATTACGATCAAAAGTGTGAGTCTTTTTAATTTTTTAAGTTCACATTTATTAAAAGTTGTTTTAAAAATCTATAAAATATATATTATAAATTGTTCATATATCTTTACAAAAATATACTGCTATATGTGTAACATAACTGAAAATTTTAAACTGAGTACTTTATTTTACTTTTAAAAATTTTATTCCATTTTACAATTTAGTATTTTGATGGACAGAAGAATATATGCTGAAATAGGTTTTAAATTTTAGAATTTAGGGGAGGTGGGGAGAATACTAAATAAAATTACTTAGATAATAACTTGAATATCGAATTTTAAGGCAATGCTCTGCTTAAGGCTAGATTGGTTTGTAAATGTAAATACATGAAAGCAGTTCATGCCTAAACAGGACCAAGAATATCAATTTGTTTGTTGGCAAAGTTACTTTGACAACAAATGGATTGAGATTCTTGATATTGTTTAGATGTAATGGACTGCCTTCATGTATTTAAAAAAAATAATTGAATATTTAACATAATGTCAAAAAATTTTATACAAAAAGAAAATTAACTGTTAAGAAAAAAAAATTGAAGAAAATTTTGGATTGAAAAAAAAAAAAGATATTGTTGAAAATGCAGTGAAGTCTGTTATAACAAAGTTTTCTAGAGCAAATAATTAATGGAACAAGCATTTTTTCTTTATAATTTATATAAGAACTGCAAAAACATACAGAACATCCTTGCTGCATACCTCTTTCTTGAACTTGTGATAAAAACTGCTGTATATATTTTTTGATAATTTCTACCAAAGCAAAATTTGAAAAGTGATTAATGTTTGATGTTTTAAAAAAAAAAATGAAAACAAAGGTATCTATAACTTAGTTATTAATTCATTTCATTTTTTTTTACCTTAGGCAGTAAAAAAATATAAATATTTTTTTTAAAAATATTCTTCTAAGTCAGTGATGACGAACCTATGGCTCGTTCGAATTTTTTTACTTGTATGCAAACTATTTACATATAATTTTTTGTGTTTTAAATTATTCAATATTTTTTATTGTTCCTAAAATCTGTACTATATTAATAAAAGTTTATTGTAAACTAAAGGTAAAATAAATAAATATAATATTATATTATATTAGAATTCATTTTACAATTGAACTCTGATTAGAAGCAATAAATTACAAAATTGGAAGAAAATATTTTATACATATGTAGGTGGGAATGAAAGTTTAATCAAATAAAGTGGTACTGGTATACTGTGGTATCATATTCCATAAATCTGTCAAATGATTTCAATAAAACTAGAAAGAAAACTCAGTAAAATATTTCATAACTCTTTGAAGTAAATTTTTTCACATCTAAAGTAAAAGTAATAAGGTGGTTTTCTGTCCTAATCTTTTTTTACCTAAACGTGTTGACACCATTCATTTTTTTAATGTAATCAAAATTGCAAACAAAGGAACAAAATGCATAATTAATGCCATCAAATAATGTTTTTTTTTTTTTTTTTGCTTGAAGTTTTGCTGTAAAAGTGAAATATAAGGATAAAAATAAATTTTAACATATAATAAATCTTTGATTTATAAAATTATTAAAGATCATTTAAATTTATTTTTAAATAAATTTGTTACCAGTATATTAATATGACTAGTGAAAGCAAAAACTGTCAAGCATTAGAGAATTTCAAAATTGATGAACTGATTAACAAAGGCACCATGGTGGTATGTGTTTTATATTCCGGAATAGTTATATTGAGAACATCATCGATAAAATGGCATTATGAAACCAATCATAAATCGCTCTGTGAAAAAAGTAAAGATGAACAAAAAGAATATATTGTCCAAGCATTTAAAAATATAAATAATCATTCAACATCTATAATGAAATATATCAAAAATCATTCAAATATAACTGCTACTAGTTTTTTTATTTCAAATGTAATTGCCAAACACAGGAAACCTTTTAATGATGGAGAATATAAGAAAGAAGCTTAGATGAAATGCATACCAGTTCTTTTTGAAGATTTTGAAAACAAAGCAAAAATTATTCAGAGAATAAAGATTTACTATTGGCTAGAAATATAGGTAAAGAAAGAACCCTGCAAATGGCTAACAACATAACTTACCAACAAAGAAGAGATATAAAATCTTCTAGTTTATTTTCTCTCTGCCTTGATGAAAGTACAGACATAAATGTATCAGCTCATTTGACTATTTTTATTTGCTATTGTGTTGGAAATAATATCAAAGAAGAAATATCAGTTTAACCTCATTAATAATAACAAAATGAATAGATATTGCAATGAAGTTTCAAATCTACTCGGTGACAAAGAAATAGGTGTTGCCAAAATTGTATCAGTAACTACAGATGGTGTTCTAAGTATGACTAGAAAAGAAAAATGTTTTTTTCAGTTTATTTACCAACCGTATTAGACATTCAATTTTGGGTTTTCGTGCCGTTATACATCAGCAGATTTTAGCACGAAGGCCAGCTTTAAACCACTGGATGGTGTTATGAATATTGTGATTATGTTAGTCAATTTTATATCTACACAAGCTCTAAAATAAAGGAAAAATTTTAAATTTATTGGGTGAGGTGAACTCAGTATACAATGGTTTACTTATATACAACAATGTCCGATGGTAAATTCAAAGATTTGTTGAATGTTGAGATGAAATTATAACTTTTTGCGTAATGAGAAAATCATGAAAAATATAATGAATTAATGGATGTTGAATGGTTTTCAAAATTAATGTTTTTTACTGATATGTGTTCACATCTAAATGAATTAAATGTGAAACTGCAAGGTTATAATAAGACAATTGTTGTCATGTTTGATTTGATCAAAGCATTTGAAGTTAAATTACAAATTTTCAACTGTGATGTTATTTCTTACATCTTCAAATATTTTCCAAATATAAAAATGTTCTTGATTAATTTAGAATCTCATGAGAAGCCAGATCAATTAAAATTGATGCAAGTGTTTTGTTCTGCTATTCAATCAATAATTGATAAATTTTCTTTAAAATTTACACAAGTCAGACAATTTTCAAAAACAACAAAATTTATTTTATACCCAGACATAATATCAATGGATAGTCTAAAGTTAGAAATTTTTGAGTGCCTTAATTTGGAAGATAAGGAAATGCAGTAAGTCAATTTTCAGTTCAGTTCTATATGGAAACAAATTTGTTGATCTGAAGAATGAGTTAGAAACAATGGAAAATGATCGATTATTGGGCATATGTAAAAAGAATTCTGGTGAGAAACTCTTGATTGCCTAGAATCTATTCCTGAAACATTTAATTGTTTTAAAAAATTAGCGATCACTGTATTATCAATTTTCTCCTCTATATATGCATGTGAATCAGTTTTCAGAAATGACTAATTAAAGACAATTTGAGAAATAGAATGACAGATGAATCTAGTTCAGCATGTACATTATTAAATGTGACAAAATATGAAAGGTACTAATCGGTATGTCAGGCCAGCCGCTTGGTGGCATTGTTTCTCTGCTAAAAACATTTGAATTATATCAATCCGGGGCTGACTACGTTTAAATTATTTTTATATTTTCTCCGACTTTTATTAAAATCTTTTTCCCCAATTTGTCTGACTTCTATTAAACTATTTTTTCCTTTTTACCACCTTTTTTAAAAATATTTTTACATTTGATACAACTTTTTCTCACTAAGATTTTATTCAAATATTTATACATTTTATTTTATTTTCAAAAATGGCAAAATAGACATTGCGTAATACAAATAAAGTAATAAAAAAATAGGCATGTAGTTGCCGTATTTTAAAAACAAAAAAGAAAACGAAAGTTGAAAAAGTCAAAAGTTTTGATCTTAGTTTAATTTTTTGGGGGGAGATGGGGAGAACTACTTTGTCATCACTGAGACAAAAATAGAAACAAAAGTTATTTTTGGTTTGTTTTTATTTTTTAAAAAAGGTATTAAAAAGAAAAGTTTTAGTATATCTGCGGTATACAAATAAAGGCAAAACAAAAATCACCATATAGTCAAAAAAAAATGTCGCCATATTTTTTAGTGAAAAAAAAAAGACAACAAAAGTTGGAAAAGTTAAAAGTTTTAATCTTATTTTAATTTTTTGGGGGAGATGGGGAGAAATACTTTGTCGTCCCTGAGACAAAAGTTATTTTGGGTTTGTTTTTATTTTTTTTTAAAAAAAAAAAGGTAATAAAAATTGGTTTTAAAAAGAAAGGTTTTAGTATATCAGCGGTATACAAATTAAGGCAAAACAAAAATCACCATATAATCAAAAAAAAAAAAAAGTTGCCATAATTTTTTTTTAAAAAAGAAAACAAAAGTTGAAAAAGTCAAAAGTTTTGATCTTATTTTAATGTTTTTTTGGGGGGTTGGGTGGGGTGGGGTTGGCAATTAATTTGTCATCACTGATCAAACCAAGCTTATGATTTCCAAAACTACGTGCAACCTCAGACATTTTATTTGTCTCGTAATGTACGTGACTTTTCACGTGAGTTCTGGGAAAAGTGCTTGACCATCACCTTTTGCAATTTTTTTCATCTTCCAAAATTTGTAGGGAAACCTGGCAACGGTCTTACAATTATTAGTATCAAATACTACGTCGGATAAGGCGTAAGATCTTTAATTTGAATGCATATTACAACAGTCGTGGCCAGTTGAATTCCCTACGCCCTCACATCATACAATAGTGATTTGTTAAGTGTGTGTATTTGCATAGGGTCGCAAAGCACATTAGCCGGCCATAATATTGGTGTGCAACGCCATATAAGTTTGCAGCGGCTCTCATGAACAGGACTGTTCTATAGCCGTAAGTTTCTATGTAAAAGCACAGCAATATTGGGCCATGTAAACAGCATATTTCTGGGTTTTTAGCCGAGAAACAATGCCACCAAGTGGCTGATCTGGCGTACTAATTAGTACCATATGAACTAGTTGTAAAACATTTGACGTCCAATGTACATTAGCAAAAATCTCATTAAATATCTATTTATGTTGATTTTATATATTTATTTTCAAAATTTTGTTTTAATTACTATTAATTTTTTACTATTACATTTTATTCAACTTGTGCTCTTCTAAATAAATATTGTTTACTTGTGTATTAGACTTATTTAGAAATTTTATTTAATTATTTTTGTTATTATTATTATTTTGTTTTATAAACTTTTAAAAAACTGCAATAATTAAGTTGTTTATATTTTGATTTAATAACTGTATGGCACGCCAATCATTCAATAAATATTTTCTGGAAATTTTTGGTGTGCACACATAAAACAGTTCACCACCATGTATATTGTTATAATTTTAGTTATTTACTATAAAAGTAAAATTTGGAAACTTATTACTGATCAACATGAAAAAAAATTCAAAGCCTAATTTCAGTTATATTGTAGAAAACCAAGCACTAAGCATGGAATTAAATAATTGATAAACTCCATTTTCTAAAATAAAAAATGTTAGAAGCATTATTGTAGGAACCATGTGCGTAACACTGTCGCAGATTCTCAGTTTTGAATAATCTACTCAACATCATTGCATTTTATGAGTGAAATTTTTCTAATTTTTTTTTTTCCCCCCAGCAATTTGTTAAACTGGCTAGTTTATATTGGGGGGGGGGGGGGGGCATTGCATATAAAAAAAATTTCTATCTGAATGATAATTATAAGATAATTTGTAACAAAAATAGCCATATTTCATGTTTAAAATGCGTTTTATCATTAATTAATGTAAATCCAGGAATTTTAAGATATGCATTATTAAAAGAATGATAAATCTCTTTATGTATAATTATATCAAAGTTGAAGCAAATATAAAATATCTCAATTTCTTGCTATGCTAGATTTAACAAACTCTTAATAATGGCTCTCAGAGAATTCACTCCTTGTGGATATCAAGTACTTCATTCCAGGTTGAAATAAAACTAGCAGTGCTTTGCATAGCCAATTTTTGTTTATCAAAGATTTGGAAAAATCACTGAATGCTGAAAAAAAAAAAACAATAGAGAGAGACTATGGAGAAACAAAACTTTATAAAATCTGGGCACTTTTACAAAAATTTGGTAGATGTAAAAATAAAGTATCTTTAAAAAATGTATTAGTATCACTGCTAACCAGATGACAGTCTATATACCAGACTTCTAAAATCAAAATTCACAGAATGAGGAAAAAGCATCATTAGAGCAGAGTTGTAAGCTTCACTTCTGGAATGTTCCACTAATATTAATCTGATAAAACTTATACATGTTAATCAACTTAAATCATGAAAAGCCCTTGGAACAGGTAGAATATTTCCAAGGGTTTTTTAAAACATATAAGACCTAAAATCAAAGCATGGTTGGTAGAATTAATAGTATTATTCATATAGGAAGTATTCTAAAAATTAGGTATAAAAACAAAACTATAGCACTTTTAAAGCAAAATTTAGTATTGATCCAAAAAATTATTATCCATTATCAATAAATGTATTTTTTTTTTTTTTTTAACTTTATCAATTTTTAAGTCAGGAAAAAACATCTGAGAATAAATTTTATTTTCAATACCTTAGTATTAAAAAAGGTTTTCAAAATAAATTAAAAATGGTATTTAGTGATCTACTCTCAGCTTCTGATTCTTTTTTTGTTTTAAGTTTCCAAAATTCTTTATTGTAATAAAGTTATTAATACTTGACAAAATGCTCTCTAATAGAAAAATTCAAGTAACATTAAGTGATCATTGTAATAAACAGAAAATTTTACACAGCGATCTCTCATAGAGTTTAGCTCTCTCATCTACTTTCTTTAAAATATTCATTAATGATCTTCCAATTACTATGCTTACAGTATTGTTTTGATTTCTAAAAATAGATCCTTTCCTGAAATACAAATGTCTCTCAGTAGGAATATGAAAAAAACTGGAAATATTTTTCGCAGACTAGGGTCTTAATCCTAATCCAATGAATACAATATATACAATTTTTTGTCTAAATAATAGGAAATCATTTTTTAATCTGAATATAACTTTTTGCAATAATAATCTGAAATATGATCTTACCCTATACTAATGTAGCCTAACTTATTTTTCTCATGTATATGGTTAGATCAAATTAATATCTGAGAATAACCTTTTTGGAGAGCTGGCTGACCTTGCTTAAGTTTGTGATGCAAGTATTTTACAATAGCTTCATTAACATTAGCATATTCTATTGGTGAATATTATGTTCTCATTTGGAGAAAACATTTTCTCATTAAACTTCTGAATATTCAATTAAATATTACCATGAGACAAATGTCTCCACCAAATATTGGAAGAGAAATTGCCTCAGAAAATATATAAAAAACTGTTAAGCAGATTGGACTTGCCAGTAATTCAAGATATAATTTCACCACCCAAGACTCTCTTAAAATCGAGATCTTTTTCTTGGATATTCAGTCAATAATCTATAATTGAAAAATTACAATGTAAAAATGGAAATTTTTTGCAATTTCAAAATAAATTTCATTTTCCAGATCAAACAAATTCCAGTTGAATTTAATCTTAGATATAGTTGGAGTCTTAACAGATTTAGATCAATTCATGGTCAGTGTGCTCATCTGCTTCATAAATAAAATTTATCATCTTTACTGATCTTTGTAAATGTGAGCAAATATAAACTATGAACCACATAATTAATAACTATCAGTAGCAGAATTGAAGAACTTAACAAAGCCACTCGTGAATCTATCTCATAGTTAGTCTGAATCTTTGTAAGTTTCTTTATGATATCTTGTTAAGTTATCTAAAAAACCTTTACGCTGAATATATATTCAAAATGATCAGTTATATGGTATGTGCACAGTTATTATTTTTCATTATTTTTCTTCTCTCGGTCTTATTATCTGTTCTATTTTAATCTGGTTTAATTTATATGATCTTTTTTATTTTGAGAGTTTTTATCAAATTTAAAAAAGACATATTTCATTAAGGCTGTATCTGATCATAACTGGTAATGAAGAACATTACTATTGCAAGTTTGTCTTAATTTCCATAATTTCATCAAATTGAAAAGACACCATTATTTAAAACATATAAATTCAAATAGTTACAAACTTTACAAATCAAGATATATAAAAAGCAAATTATTCTAAATATAGAATTTTGGGATATTATATATTATTGTCCTCTGGGTATTTTTCAAATTAGTATTTAGGTTTTATATATGTTATGGGTTTTTTTTTTTTTTTTTTGACATTTTATGTAAATTTTTGTTAAATACTTATATTTTTTTTAGTGACAACAGGAATGAGAAAAATTTAAATTTATTTAAAGTTTTTTAAAATATATAATTTATACATTTTTATTAAAACGTATACATTTTTTTTTTTTTTTGTTATTAGTAATAGTAAAGAAATTTCAAGACCAAATACAAGAAAAAGAAAAGCTAAAATTTTGGATGATATTCAAGCCAAAAAAGCAAAAGAAAGGCGAAAAGAATTTTCTTATAAATTACGCAGGACACAAAGACGAAGGAAATAAAAGTAGTTTGGTGACATCTTTTTGTTTTAATATTTTGTATAAAGACTATGTAAAACTATTAAACATAAAAGTACTTCATTTTAAGATTTTAAATGAGAAAAGAGTATGAACATAAAGTGAACATTTGAAAATTCTTTTAAATAGATGGTTAATTTATATTTTTTTCTTTTTAATTGGGTAGACAATCTAATGTTTAAAATGTATACAATATTTTAATATATAAATAATCCAAAGATCTGAATATGTAGCTATCACAATTCCTGTTTTTATTTTTAACTGACATTCTCCCCGGATATATTTTTACTTTTTTTTTTATTCCATCAGTCAGCTTTTTAATATCTCATGGTAATTTAAAAATATAAATTAACTAGTATATTTTTACAAAAAAAAGAAAACTAAATTAATTTTTTTGGCAGTAAAATTTTATCTTTGGTATAAGTTTTGGATTATCATGCTCTTTGAATTGGGCGAACTGATTTCTGTAATGGTATAAATTAGAATATAATCGAATATTATTAGTACGTAATTCCAAGAGATTTCAAATTTTCTCAAAACAAATATAATTCGATATAAATAATACATATAACATATATATTAAGAAAACTTTGTTTAATACTTAAAAATGAATATGCTAAATATATCAAAATAATATGCTGAGTATACTTTTGACTAATTAATAGTCATAAGCATAGCTATTTTTATCTAAGAGGATTATGAAATTTATAGAATTACAAAAGTGTTGATTTACATAAAATTTGATTATAAGATGTAAATTTATTTATTTACATGAGGAGCCGCAGGATTCTGTCTTGTTGATTGCATTTATGAGTTTGGCATTGTTTGTCTCTGAGCAAACAATACTGGGAGGTGTAGGTTCAAAACTGACTGTGGTTAGACTCGTGTTCAAGGAAGATAGATTGAATGTCTATATTAGTTTTGGCTTAATTTTATTAATATTTGTGTTGTGCGATTCTTGTAGAGAGATTGTCATGAGATTCTCCAAAGTAAACTGCTTTGGCATTTGTGTTGTTGCATATAGTTTTATACATTACTTGGGGAACCTGTTGTGGGGGCAGCTCATCTTTCATATTGTTAATCAGACAGTTCAGAGAAGAGAGATGCGAAGACTAACTATATGTTTCAGCACATACTTTGTTTATGCTGTTGGTTGCGCTCAGTATATATGGTAGTGATATTCAGAGTTTTCCGTCAGTGTGAGAAGATCTGCTTCCTAATTTTAGTGTAGAATGTTTTGACAATGTGAATAAGAGAAGAATCTTTGCATCCCAAGTTATCTAAATCATTAACGTATTAACTTTTTGGATCAGATTTGAATTTACAAAGATTATATTTCCTATATAAAAATGCTTTGAAGCCTGCAAACTTATGAGCAGCAGTTATTAATGATTTGAGGTGTATACCTCCTTGTACTTGGATGGGTTTAACCAACATTTTTTAATTTACTTGAGTACCTTCGTGCTGAATATATAACTAAAAACTTTAAATTTTTTAGATTGTCTTTGTTTTCTACAGTCCATTTTAACCATCTCACCATACATGTTTTTTAGCATTTTTGTCTCAAAAATGGGATTTTTTTTTTTTAAACACTTTTTCGTTATGTACATATTTGGCAATATATAAAAAATTATTTTTTTGGGTTTTAAATTATAATAAATTTTATATTTATTCCTTTATCGTTTAAAAAAAAACCGACAGGCGCATATTAAAATCTATTGTATTATATATCTGTAGTTAATATTGATCAATAATTAGTATAATTTGAAGAGTATTTCTTCGCGAACGATCCAAATGCCATCAATTGAAGGGATGCCTGCTTTATAATATTGAAAAAATGGACAGGATAATAATTTGCATTCATTACGTTTAACACATAATAATGGATATGAATATGGAGTAAACATACCCCGAAAGCATTAAGCTAACACATTGTTATTTGTGAAAATTTTTATTAACCACCTATATACGATTAAAGCATATTATAAGTATAATTTGAACATTATAATAAAGAACTTCAATACCAAAATAGTCACTATATACAAAGTAAAATAATAAAATAAAAAGTGAATGAAATACTAAATTCATTATAGTGTTAAGCTTGAGGTGCATAAGTTATTAGTTTAGAGTCAGTGCAATGAAGTATTATTTATCCTATCTTTATAGGATTTGACGGCTCATATTGCTTCATGCTACTATGACTATAAATTTTTCATCAATTGCCACCTCTCTTTGCATTTGATATGCAGCTTTTGAAATTTATATTGCAGTAGTCTATAATGGGCCTAATTTTATATACGGTCAAAATCTCTACTTTTTGCATTTGCGTATTTTTCTTATTATTAAAATGCAGACAAGACATAGAAAAAAATCAAAATCGGGTCATAATATTTGCAAAATACATTTGTTTTTTTCTCATATCAAAACTCTATAGATATATCTAATTAATATACTGGTCAACTGGAGCCAAGCCCCTACCATGCCAAAAAATGCAGATAATTCACGATATAAATTTACACAATCACGAGCTATTTTTTTTCAACAGCGTATATCTTAGTTTCAATGATAATTTATTCGTATTTATTGTTATCAAATCAAGTAATAATTTAAAAATATATAAAATTAATTAAACACTTATCCATGGAGACCTTCTCTGAATAACATTTAATAATCCTTATAGATCGGATAAATAATTGTATTTTTTCCGATGTAAATTTTACACAAATGAAAAAACTGGGAAAAAAGACTAAAAAAAAATTCAATTTACTTGAATACAAAAATTTGTCATAACTTTTTAAATTTTTATCATAGAAAAAATGAAACTTACCTTTTTTGAAACTAAAAAGAAAGATGGAAATGAAGATGTAAAAAGTGCATGTGTCAACTGCATAGATTTCCTGCAATTTTAATCTAAAAACGGATGTTGACAATTTGAAAATTCGTGATTGCATTTTGCAATCACAATGGTGAAATTGTTAAAAAGCCTGGATAGTGCCTTTTTTTTTTAGTTTACCCTTTTTAAACTCTTCTGGCAGACGTTTTCTTCTTTTATTGACAGTGCCATAAATATCTATCTGTCTTGTTTTTATAAGTATGTCTGCCAGATCAGGGATATAACAATTGTCTACAATGACACAGTATTCTTTCGTCAAATAACTATCTATCAAATGAAGAACACCATTAGTGCTGGCAGGTAAAATGGCATACTTCTGTTTATATATTGTTTTAGCTCCAGTCTACAGAAAGAAGTCACAAATATAGGCACTTGCTGCCTCACAAAGGACAAAAAATTTTTATCCCATAATTGGCCCTTAGCATTATATGTTTTTCAGCTTGAACATCCTTTGTAGAGCATCAGACTCTCATCCAGAGTAAAGTCTACACTGGAATATATACAGCATTAAATTTCTCTCTCAAATACTCCATAATGTCATAGAACTTATAGAGTTTTCGATTTGGATGGTTACCACTTAACTTTTCACTATCAGCAAAATACAAATATTGCATGAGCAAGAATACCACCTAATACTATTTAAGGGGGCAGAAAAAATGGGTACAAATCTTTTTTATTGACCAAGACAATAACTGACGCGGCATTTTGATGATGTCTCGCAACATCAATACTCAAAAGAACAACCTCAATTTCTCTTTGCATGTGGATTTTCTGCTGTGATGAGATCTTATGTCCTTGTTATGGCACTGCTCAGCATAGAAGTTTGTTTGCTCAACAATCCTTTGAAGTAACGTATCATGGGGAAAAAATTTCAAAGAATTGTATTGGACTTACACCAATAGTTATGCCTGGTCTCCCAGTGAAAGGAAACCTTGGAGGTGGTGGAGGGGTATTTTTCATATCTATTTTCTCCCATAGCTCAGCGCAATCTTTATACTCAATAACATTTATCACTGCTACTACTTTTGTCCTTATTGATGCTTGAAAATACCATAGCCATATAAAAATAATCAAGATCCATATAAGTCCTAGCTGACTGTTCACACATTCGAAGGCCAGCTTTCTGCACTTGATGTCACTGTGCAGACTGGCGATGTTCTGCACCCAATTCTAAGTCCATGTGCACTAGTGAAGCTCCAAGAATCCAGTGTCTTTTTCTTGATCCAATTTGCACTGAGTCTTCTTTCCTAATGCTGATTGACTCCTAATCCTGTCCATCAGATAAGGTGATTATTCCTTTCACTATTCACATGCTAGATACAAGAATTTAAACTATTATATACAGGCAGTCCCCTTGTTACGAATTTAATTGGTTCCTGACAAGTGTTTGGAAGTTGAAATTGATTGAAAGTAGAGATATTAAATATAGTTTTACTTCTGAATATTATGTAAATAAAACACTTATTTATATGTAAGTTTTAGTGGAGAAGATATAAATTAAATGTTAATCGCGATAGGCTGAATATTTTTGAGGATCTAAAAAAAATATCAAAAAGGTCCAAAATAAGAGTCATAGATTACATGACCCTATTCTCTTAAGCTTGTAAGTTATAAACAAGGCAATTTTTCAACAAGCTTTGTGATAAACGCTTAGCCAGAGCCGGCATTTAAAACGTCTCTGTCAGGAACCCCAACCCCTGACCATGGTTTTTGACTCCTCAGAGAGGTGCCAGGGTAGGTTCAGACACTAGACCTACCCTGGCACCTCTCTGAGGAGTGCCTAAGCACGAAACCATGGTCAGGGATTTGGGGGGGGGGTCCTGACAGATATTTTAAATGCTGGCTCTGGCTAAGCATTTATCACAAAGCTTGTTGAGGAATTGGCAATCCTCATTGTTTATAACTTACAAGCTTAAGAGAATAGGGTCATGTGATCTATAACTTATTTTGACTGTTTATAGTCTCTGCCTTAAGTCTTATGCAATGTTATATTGATTATTGATAAAACTACTAATATATGGTATGGCTGAAGATCTATCAGCCCCATATAGCTATTTGAGTTGGATAGCTGGATTTGAAGATGTAGGTGTCTGAAAATTTCAGATTTTCTATTCAATAGATAACTTTTAGATAAGTGCTTGGCTTTGGGTTGGTATTTTTAGATCTAGATCAAAAAGGGTTTTCAAAATACAGTATTTATTTTTTATTGATTAGTATCTGGAGTTTTTGTTTGCAAATTTATCAAGAGTTAATTGAATTATACTCTGTTTCTTCTCTTGATAAAGAATTCTGTGTCTTTTTCTATTGCTTTTCGTACATGAGATATACACTCTCCATTGGGATCACATTCTTCCATGATGGTCAAAACTTTTGTCAATATGCATGAAAGCTTCATTCATATTCTTGATTGTCAAACTCTTAACAATAACTTCATTATCAGGTTCTTCTTCATTTTGTATTTCATTCATCTCTTGTAGTTTAATTAAGTCTTCATTTGACAGCTGTTCCGAGTGATATTTCATTAACTCATCAATATCTTCATCAGTGACATCCAAATTTAATTCATTCATTATATTGACTATTTCAGTTATCACTTAATGAATTTTCTTCAATATCCATAAAAGCATTCGTCATTTGTGGATATATATATTTTTCCAACAACCTTTCATTATTGACTCTTATTTCAGCCCACGCACCCCCAATAATATTTATTGCATTCCATATATGTAACCCCACCTTCCTTGTCAATTGCCTTAATTGCTTGTGTCATTAATCTTCAGGTAATACCGCTTAAAGTAGGTATCACAGTTTGGTCCATAGATTGTATTTAACTTGTGGTAATGGGATGGATAAACACAACATTAACTTGTGGGTATAAATTTTGCAGGGGATTTTGGATGTCCAGGAGAATTGTCTAAGAGCAGTAGTGTTTAAATGGTAAATTATTCTCACCACAATATTGCCTAACAGAAGGCACAAAATGATGTGAGAACCAATAGCTGTGCAGTATTCCAGGCTTTAGTATTTGATTTCCAAATGACTGGAAGCATTTTTTTTTATCTTTTCCTTTCAATGCTCTAGGATTTTCTGTCTGATAAATTAGCATTGGCTTCAATTTAAAATTACCTCCAAGAAGCAATGTTAATCTGTTTTTAGGAGATTTATGCCCAGGTACAACTGACTCTTCCTTTGCTAAATATGTACGTACATGCAGGCATCCTTTCCCAAAATAATCCTGTCTCATTTACATTGAAGACTAGGCATGGAAAATAAGCTCCATTTTTAAATATTAGAGAGAGTGAAAATAAATTCACTGGCAGCTTTCTCATCTGCACTGACATTTTCCCCAGTACAATTAATATTATGTAAAGAATATCTAATTTTAAATTTGTGAAACCAGTCATTGCTTGCTACAAATTCAACCGCAGAGCCTTCTTTTAATTGTTCCAATCTTCACGCAGCCTTGGCTTGAATAATTGATAAACTCACTGGTATGCCTTTTTGATGTTAATCTCCAATCCAAAGATTTTTCCATTTCATTGATTATTTTGTCATGTCTTTTTGAAACAATCTTTGAAGAAATATTGCCACAATTTTTAACATATTTCTTAATTTTGTTCTTGTTTTTCACATAATTGTATATATTGTTGATCGGTTTCACCATTTTCAGAAAGTTAATTATATCCATTTTTGTCTCGACCGTTTAGGTTTTATGAGACCTTGATTTCTTTTTGGTTGTATCAACACTGCTGTTTTTTTGTTTCTCACTCATGTTTTTACTTAATAAGAATGAAAAAAAATTCATCAAAACAAAAATAAATACAGTGTATATGTAACTTAAATGTGCACAAACTACTTTTAAAAACAAGCGCTAATCAAGACAGCCTGTGACGATGCTAGAAGTAAAAGTAATTACTGTCAGAGAGATGGGACGATTTACTGTATTTTATATAAATTCTTATTGTTCTCTAAAATATACTTCTAATTATTTTCTAAATTCCCAAGTTTATCTTTCTTTAGAAGAAATTCAATCACGAATGTATATAAAGTTTTTTTTATTATCAGATACTGTAAATTTGTAATGTTAATTACTAAAAAGAATTTTTTAATTATTAAAGTACTAAAATACTGTACAATTTTGAATATCCATTTTTTTTCTACAGTATATAGCAGTATTTCTCAACATTTGGGTCACATTAAATTTTTAATGGGTTACATATATGCACCAAGAAATAAAAACATTAATATCTGCCAGCAAAAATCTTTTTACATTTTAAGAAAATATTAATATTAATAAAAAAAATTAGTAAGTAATACTACCTATGCTTTGTGTAGTTTTCTCAAATTCAGATGTAAATTTGAACTTAAATAATCATAATGCTAAATTTCACAATTATTTTCAAAATGTAATTGTTCAAAAAAATTGCAAACAAAAATGCAACTAAAATTAATACAGTCAAAGTAGACTATTTTTAAAATTTTTCATACATAATCAATGTGCGTTTAAATAAATTTATAATACATAATTTAAATAAAATTCTGTATAATTTATTTTTGTAATTTTTGCTTGTATTTCATATATAAATAAAACCTTATATGAAAAGAAAACACTTTTTTTGATAATTAACAAAATGTGTTAAGCTTTTAAATTAAAAATATACAGTTTAACTCAACTTTTAACTTATAAATTATTTGTTCATTATAAATATCAAATTGATCCGAATATATACAGTACCGTGCTGATGTAATATCTTATTTTATATTATAATTTATGTAATAAACATTTGGGTCGCAGAACTATTTCAATGAAGTCTATTGGGTCAAGCTGCAAAAAGGTTGAGAAATGCTAGTATATAGCACTAATTATACATGAAAGTATGTGCATAGATGATCTGAAGTCCAAAAGCGATTACGTAATAGTGAAATGTTTATAACTTGAGTGTTCTTAACTAGGGGACTGCCTGCATATAATTTTAAATGAGTTATATTTAGCTTGCAGTTTATTATCATGGAGGAAATTGACTCAAATACCTTTGACTGTTGAATATACCATTATAATACTGCATTCTTTTTGTTCATTTAACTGTTTTACTTTTCTTATTAAAAATTAATCTTTTTTTCTAATTTTACAAAGTTATAATTAAATTTTATTTCACTATTGTAAAAGGATTCTTTTTTAAAAAAATCTAGGATTTTTTTATAACTTAATACTTATTTCCATTTGCAATTTATACCTTTATATGTATGTGTATTTAAACATACATATCATTACTTCCCTCAAGTTCAGAGATTAGCTTTTAATCTCTGAATTTATAATGTAATCACTAAAGTACTTGGGGTTTATTATTTCCCTTTTTAGCACACTGGTGAGAAATGAATTCAGCCCCACTTGGTGCTTTCTCTGTAGATGTACTTGGTTGTTGATCGATGTCATTGTTTTTTTCCTCATGTTGCTGTTACTATCTAGACACTACTAAAGGTGAGAACTTTTCTTCTGCCAATGTACGGCTGTTTTTATTGTGCATCCACTTTACTATTTTCTGTCTACCCTTGACTGGTATCAGCATACGTTCATTTTTCATAATGCAGCCTTTGAATAACGACAGCTGCTTACGGGCGTTTCATAGCTCCTTGTGGAGGAAATTTGGGCGCTTCAGCCAGCCATCTTTGATCTATCTGATGATTCATTGTTAACCGTCATCTCACCTGTCCAATGAGTTACCGTTTTATTTTTTTACTCTTGATTTCAGTACATCTATATGTTCCGGGTTCTCATGGACCTTCTCTGACCTGCTTTTGTTAGGTATTGTTTGCTGGATTGTTTTTTTTTACTATGGCATATCAGCTTTACCCGAATTCCCCATGACCCTTTTGGAAATTTTTTTTCTCTTGGTGCTATTGATTTCATTAATAACTTATTTTTAATACTATTTTACAGAACCAGCTTTGTCCTAATTATGGGGTTGATGGAAGCACATACTGTATATAGTGGTAGTATTATAATTTTTCCTTTCTACACACTGGCACTTCAACTAAGCCCTCTACGTTAATGACATTAAGAAATGTATGGATTTTATTACAACTGAAAGTAATAGTATATCAATTGTGGACTGATATTAGTGATACGCCATTAACCTTGTCAACCTCTGTGGTTATCGGTTGATCACATTTCATTATCCATTGTTAACATATTTTTAATATTCGTAAACTGCCTTTTCTGATCCTGTATTATATAATTACCACCATTTGCCTCTTTTCTGGTTACACTGCTCTCTTTTTTGTACATAAATTTTCATGTGCTCTCTTTTATTGTAGCAGTTACAGCATTCAAGTCTGTAATAACAGTTATTAGCCTTATGGCTACTTTTCCTGCAGCAAAAGCATATAAATGAATTTTTGCTGTTTATCTTTACTGTTTGCGACCTTGTTTTCAATTGGGTTAAATGTTTTACAAACTTCTGTTTGATTTTTCCGCCCACTTGAACTCTGTGTATTTTTTCAATTGCTCCAGGACTAGTTTGTAAGCTGTAATACATTTACAGCCTCACTGTAGTCTAAATTAGTGACAGACAGTATTTGTTGACATAAGTTGTCACTATTTACCTTTAAGAAAGGCCCCTTCTAAAAATGAATCGTATACACAATTCTTTTCTAAATTACAAAGTGAACAATCAAAATCTTTAATACTTCCCTACCCTGGTAGCGTCATGGAAATGTAACCTAGCGACATGACTAGAGGGGAGGGGGTTAAGATAATTAGACAAGTGCTCTTTAAATTGATTATATGAACTTTTTTCTGGGGTGAATGGTGCGCTAAGCCTATTCACAATTTCAATTATCTCTTTCCTAGGGAAACATAAAACTTGCAATATTGTATTTATCATCTTTGATTTTATTTATGAAGAGACAATTTTCTTAATGCTGGATGTATAAGTGCCATCAAACTCCCCTATAATCAATTGCATTTTTAATTAATCTTTATGCATAAATATAACCTTTACTTTTGACTCCCAATTTGAATTAACAACTTACTGCCAATTTGCTATGACTCCCAGTTTGAATTAACAACTTACTGCCAATTTGCTATGAGTGCAAGTACTTTAAACTGCTACTGTAATGTGCACTGACTGGAGTTAGTCTAGCAATCCCTATATTCGCACTGAGGGCTGTGCCACTGTTATGAGTGCCAACCGATGATGTGCATATAAAGTCTGCATCTGCTCCAATTTGATATGTCCATATCTTAATTTTATGACCTGGATTTTTATTGAGGAGTTTTTTGTTCCCTGACTAAATTCCCAAATTTGTTATGTCCAGTTTACTGTACTGCCAGACACCTTGTTCTCGAGCTTAACCATTTCCAGACTAATTTAACTATCATAATCCCCCATAACGACTCAATACTATTAGATTGAGAGTAATTTCATTTAATAATAATAATATTAGTAATTGTTAACCAAATATTACACTTTATATAAGTCTATCTATATTACATTTATATACAGGTCTATAGTCATATAAAAATTAATAATCCAAGATCCATACGACCTGTATATGTTTTAGTTGGTTGTTCACACGTTCAGAAGCTAGCTATCTGCACTTATAGTCACCATGCAGATGAGCAACGTTTTGCACCCAATTGTAAGTCTATGTGCACTGGTGAAGCTTCAAGAATCAAGTGGGTTTTTTTTGATCCAATGTTCACTGAGTCTTCTTTCCTAATGCTGATTGGCTTCTAATCCTGTCCATTAGATAAGGTGATTACTTCTTTCACTGCTCACATGCTGGTTACAAGAATTTAAACTTCTATATATAACTTTAATTACTAAGTTATATTTAATTTAGTTTATTATCACAGAGGAAATCTGACTCTTCAATTCCTTTGATTGTTCAATATACCATTATAATACTGCATTCTTCTCGTTGATTTATCTGCTGCTTAGAAATTAATATTTTATTCTAATCTTAGAAAGTTATAATTAAATTTTATTTCACTATTTTAACTGTTTTACCAACCTTGGCGCTATATTAAATTTTTAAAAAACTGTCTTGAGATACAATTTTCACAATAACTTCAGTTTTAATAATGTTAGAGCAGAAAACTTTACATTGATAGAAACTAGAAAATTTAAGGAAAACAATAAGGCTAAGATAAATAATGATAACCATTTAAAAAATAAGGGAAAAAAGAAATTTCTACATCTGACATAATTATTACTTTATTGTTTGTTCATAATTTCTAATTTATCATTAACTAAGTTTAAATTACATCTTCATTGATAATTTCTTTGTATTCCTCACAGCATTATCTTTCAAACCATATATAATACTTCTTACCTGAGATAATCCATAGCTTCAGAATCTCCAGAAGTATTCACATAAGAATTCTTCATTTTTATTTTGTACCCCAAAGGTGACAAATCTCAAAGGCATCTATAAGCAAAAGATTCATCCTAATAAAAGATACAAAACAAATCATTTCCAGGAGATGGATATGCATTTGTCATCATAGCAATTGGCTTCTTGACTATCTAAAACTAGAAATTGTAGGTAATTGTCTGAATCACTGATAAAATGAGTTTCACTTCTTCATTTTATATTTTTTGTGTACATCAATGATGTTTATATTCTTTATGCACACCAGTAATGTTATCTTGTTATATTTATTGTCCCACAGAGATATAATTTATTTGTATATACTTCATTTTCCAGCTATAGAATTGAAAATAATGTGATGCAAGATGTGGTCAAACTACTGACTCCACAGCTTGAGTACTAAGGCATAAGCAAGAATCAGAATTTGATTTTTTGCTTGCATACAATTTCATGTGGTATATACATAACTATTGTGGTTATCTCCATACATACACCATTTGAAATCTGTTGGTTTTAAGTGTTTATATTTTCACATGGTACTATGCCCAGTAAATTTTGTGATTGCTTTGTGAACTGCAAAATTTCTGTATATTTGGTAATCAGTCCTAAAATTTACATTGTACTGCTCTATAATACCTTAATTTTATATTAGAGAGACATTACTTATTATATAAACACAAACCTGCAATTTGCAAACACAAAAACAGTACTATAAATATAGTAATAAACATAGAATAAATTATTAAACCTTTTGAGAATCATTATGCTTAAAAAATAAGATTGCCTAAACGTAGATCAGAGCCCCAAAATTACATAAACTACTTTTGTTATATTTGAATACAAATGTTTAAATTTATATACGTATAATAAAGAGCATAAATGATATATAATTTATATTTTACACAGACACCAATACAACTGCAAACATACCATTTATGAAATAATTTTTAAAAATTTACTATTCAAATAATTAAAAAATAAAAATTTTTAATATTTATAACCCGATATTCTAATTACATTTTGATGTCCTTGAAATGTGAATTATCGGCACATTTTAAATCCATTTTAGTAGACTCTTTGGCTGTTTAAAAACTTCTGCCTTTATCAGCTCTATGAAAATTAGTAAACTGAGGAAAAAATTAAATAAACCTATCTATAAAAATATTCATAAAAAATCCAATTTTTTTCTGATGTTAAAGTAATGGACATCATTAGAAAGGAAATTGAGAAAGGCAACGAATGCTGGGATATCTGTTGTAATGCTTGTAGTTTTATGTAATTTTAAAAAGAACAATTTCAATGAAACGCCACCGCTGCGCTTCGTTGCCACTATTTAACGAGTTTGAAAATTGTACGATTCTTTTATTTCCATTTGCAATTTATACCTTTATATGTATGGGTATTTAAACATATCGGATACAAACCGTAAAAACTAAATAGTGTGCAACTTTGCTACGCCATAGCAGCAGTGTCTAAAAAATGGGTAATGAAGTGTTGTGTATAATTTCCTAATTTGGGCCTTTGGGGACAAAAATATGGATGTCATCTATATATTGCATGTCACTAATATATGACGATATTTCTTATGTTAAATAGATCTTCCGTTTACGTCGCTCCTCCTTTTTCAATGCTTTTTTACACTCTTTCATGTTTTTTTCAATAAAACTGATTTTAATTGGGCAGTACATAATCTTATCACGATTGTGAATAGTCTTGGATAAATTTGTCAGCAATTTTGGGAATTTTTGATCCCAACATTAAATTTGATTTTTTTCTTTAAAACACATGTAGTCTTACAAATTTTAAGTACCATTTTATGCTTCTGATGGGCATTCATTTTTATTATAAAGTAATTCCAAGAGATTTAAACTTTTCTCAAAAAAAAAAAAATTTAATTCAACAAATTTTAACTACCATCTTATGCTTCTGATGGGCATCCATTTTTATTATTATGTAATTCCAAGAGATTTAAACTTTTCACAGAAAAAAAAAGGTAATTCAATATAAATAATACCTACAACATGTAAGCTAAGAAAAGCTTGTTTAAATTCTCTTGGATTATAAGGTACTAGTTGATTAGACTCATGCTGCTTGATGGCATTGTTTAAGTGCTAAAACAGATTAAAAATGCTGTTTACACGGCCAACTTTTCATTGCGAAACAACATTACTTTCTAAAATGGAATAATTACATTTTTAAATTACATCGCGTGTTGACATTTTTCAAACTACTTTAAACAATTTATGAACCAACATTTTTTAAAATGGAATATTTACAGTTTTAAATTACATTATAAATGTCAATGCGTAGTGCTAGAATGTGCGGGACTGGGGACCGTTGTTTTTGATGATCCGAAGGATCGTCCAAAAGTTGCACTATTCTGATCAAACCAATATTACGATTTTCCAAAACAACTTGCAATTTTAGTTATCTTGTAGCTGCTCTTTATCTGCAAAAAAAGACACTATTATAAACATTATGGGCCGACATTCTGCAAACAATTTACGAACCAACATTATTTTATAAAACGTAAGAATTAAATTTCTCTGAAATCGAATAATTACATTTTTAAATTATATTATGAAAGTCAGCATGTAGCGATGGAATGTGCAGGGCAGGGACCTATGTTTTTGATGATCCACCAAAAGATTCAGTACTGTGATCAAACCAAGCTTCTGATTTCCAAAACAACGTGCAACCTCAGCCATTTAATTTGTCTCATAGCTGTTCTTGTGCAAACGTGCCTTTTCGCATGAAATTGTGCTTGTCACTACCCTTTTGCAATTTTTTTCACATTCCAAGCTGTGTTAGGAAGCGCAGCAATGGGCTTACAATTATTAGTATGTAATACTACATCAGGTAGGGTGTAAGATCATTACTTCAATCACATTACAAGAGTTATGGTCAGTTGAATTCCGTACACCCTCACATGATACAGTAGCGATCTGTGAAATGTGTGCATTTGCATAGTATTGTGAAGCAAATCAGCAGGCCGTAATGTTTGTGTGCAATGCAATATAGGCCCGCAACAGCTAACATGAACATTACTATTCTATAGGCTGTAAGTTTCGGGCCACGTAAACGGCATTTTTATGTGTTCTATCATATAACGCCATCAAGTGGCGTATGTGTCTAGTCAACCAATACCGATAATAATAGCTATGATTATGACTACTAATTAGTCGAAAGCATGCTCAGCATATTCTGATATATGTAACATATTTATTTTAAAGTATTAAGCAAGCTTTTCTTAGTATTGTTTTGTATGCATTATTTATATT
The DNA here is from genome assembly GCA_028023455.1 of Epiperipatus broadwayi. Classification (NCBI taxonomy): domain Eukaryota; kingdom Metazoa; phylum Onychophora; class Udeonychophora; order Euonychophora; family Peripatidae; genus Epiperipatus; species Epiperipatus broadwayi. Next base: position 6,603,428 of record JAQFVV010012449.1, on the reverse strand, counting down.
GATTTAAATATGTAAATAATCCATTTTCGGATGCCAATTTTGTAACTTAATCAATAAATTATCTCATTTAACTAATTCAATTCAAACCACATATTAGGATGTCAATTTCTGTATCAGTATAAAGATATTAAAATGATCATGTATTAATAAACAACACTTTCAGATACCAAATTTTTATAATGGTATAAAAATATGTAAAATTAAATAAATAATTTTCTTAAGATCCAGTTGAAATATCAAATTGTATTAGTATGAAGTATCTATAAATTAGTGATAAAATAAATATGTCCTAAAAGTTCAAATAGCCAATTTGTATCTGTTTAAACTAAAATAAATATATTAGCTTAATTGATGTTTAATAAAACATTAACTTTTATTATTTATTTATTGTAATCAATAAAGTATATAGATATCTATTCAATATTTTGGTTTTGTAATATTTAATATTACAGCTGATTTTAAAGTATAACAATAAATAGACTGAATAATAAAATCCAGTTTTAATTATTAATATAAATAAAAAATTTATAAGTTAGCAATTGAAATAATCTTTGTTATGCTATTTGATCATGAATTAATTATCTGTTTTATTTATTGCATGTAGTGTGTAAATTTTTTTTTTCTATTTTTGCGAACAATACATTAATAAACCAGACAGAAAATATTATTTTTGTATACTTTATATACATAATTTTAACTATGTTTAGTTTATTTCCTTGTTTTCTTGCAATTATAAATGTGAAATTATTAATTTAAGTGCAAAATTATATTATCAAAGTATATTAAAATATATACTGGCATAAAGATAATATGAGTTCTTTTACTTAAGATCTATTGTTCTGGAATATATTACAAAAATAAACATACTATAAGATTTTAAATAAAAAACAAAATTAATATTAGTATATTTAAATTTTGTTTTCTAAGGTAATTAAATTTTCTTTTTGGTTGGTTTACATTAGGTTTTATAAACTAACATGCATTCTAAAGTAAATAAATAATGAAAACATACCAGTTTAATTTATCTAAAAATTATCAGGTATGTTTCTTAACTAAAACTTTTAAAAGCATATTTACTAATACCCATCAACATAAGAATAATATTTTCAAAAAGATTAAAGTTTATAAGTCTTTAGAGTTCTTAATTATTATATCCTATGATCATATTCGTTGTATGAAGATATATTAAATAAGCATGATATTTGAAGTCCAATTATAGTGTTTAAAACAATATTTATCCACTTGAGTGAGGTATGTTTTGAATAAAATATTCTGTAGTAAAATATTAAAACATTAATATTATTCCATTTTTATATTATTAATTAGATATTCCATAATAAACATTGTCATAGCATTGAAAATTTAATCCATAATAAATTCCATGTTGTGTTATTTAAGTTACTTTCTTAGTAATATACACTGCAACTCTGAGATCATTCTGAAATTAATATATTCCTAAGATACTGTAAGTACATTGTACGATGAGATGATTTATTATAAGATGATAGCAGATCTCTCAAAAGACTAGTCTTTTGGTGCAAACTTTTTTTTATCTAGCCGTTTTTTTTTATAGTAAAATCCAATTGTTAATATTATATATGATGTATTGACTTCATTTATTGAGATGCAGATTAAGAGAAAGTAACCAATCTAAGATCAGGGGCTTATATACTTTTTTTTGATGATACATTTAAGTCACTACCTTAGATATTGTTGCTTTAGTTTTTTTTCAAATTTAGCCCATTATTATGGTCTCCATTATGATGAGTACATCAGCATCCATGAAATAAAAATGTTTTTTAACTTTATAATAAATAAATCTACAAATTGAAATGCCATTTTAAAATTATAAATTAAGTAAAGTATGAACATATTTTGTATATTTATTTAATATACAATATTTTACATTTTTTATAATATCTATCCAAATATTTATGTTTAAAATCAATATTTTAAAAAAATATAATTTATTACTGATTTAATCGTGTAAGAAAATACTTATGCATGCATCCACATTCTAAATAACAATTGTCTGTTTTGTTTATGTATTATTGGTTAAATGTATGCAGTAAATAAAAAATTCTAATACATAAATCTATCAATATGTATTTCAATCTATTCAATCATTGTAATAATAAAATATTAATTTTATCACAATATACAATTTGATATACTGTCGGTTAAGAAAATTTTAAATCAAAAAAATCATTGTAATAATAAAATATTAATTTTATCACAATATACAATTTGATATACTGTCGGTTAAGAAAATTTTAAATCAAAAAAATTCACTGATGTTCTATTATCAATCACTATTTATTATTAATCTTTTTTAAAACAAATGAAAAAATAAAATAAGCCAACAAAATTTTTTATTGTACAATACTTATATCTTCAAATTTTTAATATGGTTAATCACTATCACTAACTTACAATAATGCATAATATATTACATAATTAAGATTCCAATTTTTTTTTTTTTTAAGAAAGGCTGGAAAGCATATAGATTGTCTTTTAACTTGTCGCCTAAATGCTATTAAATATTTCATACTATGAAGTTTAATTTAATTTTGTTTTTTTTAAAAACAAAATAGTAGAAAGAAGAAACAATATATATATATGTTTTTTAATTCTAAATAGAATGATTTTAAAATATTAACTCTTAAACTTGAAAGATTTTTTTAACATGAGAAGTCTCGAAAAGTCATGAAAACGTGTGTATACAATTAAATAAAATTAAAATAATTATATTGGGGATTATTTTTTTTAATAAGGTATAAATAACCTTTTTAGGACTGCAAGAAAAAGTTATTAAATCTAATTATGATATATAATTTTGAAATGATACTAAATCACTTTTGCTCAAAAACTATGTTCCTCTATACTTTAATAAATAATATGTTAAAGAAATTGAAATGAGTATAATCTTAGTAATGGCGTAATTTTTTTTACAGCATTATTTACTACTTAAACTTTTATACAAATCGGGGGGGGGGGTTAAAAAAAGGACTTTAGGGGGGGGGTATATAATTGCTTTAAAGTTTAATAGGTATTTGTGATTAAAATCAAAAAATGTTGATTTTGGGGGGGGGGGGGAGTATATGTGTTTTTAAAATGCATTTCATTAGTTTTTATTTATGCTCTTATTTTTTTGGAAGAAAATTCAAATATATATACGTGTAATTTCCAAATGATTGCATTTGATACAAATGGGATCATCATAACAGTAATTAATTTTTGTCAAATTACTATGCAATATTACAGTGAGTATTTTTATATTTATATATTTTTTCTCAAATCTCATTTTAAAAATAGATTTAATTGCAAGTGTACATATGGTTATGTAAAATATTGCTAATATATAGGTAGGTAATTTAATAGATGTTCTGATATTGAATTAATAATACTTGGACTAAATATATTCTAAACTGGCAATAGAGGGAGTAAAGATCTCCCCCTTCAGTTTTCAGAGTTTGTATTGTTGTTTCACTGATTTTTTTTTTTTTTTTCAAAAAAAATTGTGTATATATATTTAAAGTATATGCTTTTTTTAAGCTTTATAAAAACAAGCCAGTTGTGTCTGTTTCATACTGTGAGGAAAAGATAAAACTGTTTTACATCTGCTGCTTTAAAAAAAAAAATCAGATCTTGGATAGTTATATATTTTTAAAACTTATTAAATAAGTTGCTACACATCGATATTATATCGAGAGTAAATTCCAGTTTTATTAATAAAAAAGAAAAGAGTAAATTATGTATTGAATAATAAAATAAACTATATATATTTGAAATATGCAGTAAAGTTTGTAAAGAAAAAAAAATCTTTGTTTATATAATATACCAATAAAATATTTTATTTTTATACATTTAAATGTATTAATGTTTGTATTTAAATTTTCTGTAAGAAAACATGCTAAGACTATATAATGTTGTATATTAATTATAATGTATATATATTTTTTTAGATAAATATCCTAAAAACAAAAAATCAAAATAAATATTTTGTCTTTAATATTAGAAATTAGACTATAAATTGTTTTACTAACTTAATAGAAAATAATAATAATTGTACACATACATTTTCATGATTTTGTTTCATTTGCAAATAGATTACAATACTGAATTTGGTTTTGCATCTTTTTTAATACACATTTAAATAATATCACAAGAAAAAAGTCTTTAATACAGTTGGAAATATTATAAACCTTTTTATTAGTTAAGTATAGAAGAGAGAAAAGAGCTGGATGGCACAACTATTCATACAAGTAGGAAAACAATTTTTTAAGATAGCACTTTCCTAATCAGAATGGCATAAAAGTTCTTGATACTTTGTTTTGAAATATAAATTTATTCGCAAGTACTGTTTTAAAAATATTCACATAAAAGTTATTTCACAAATTATGGTTCATGGTAAAAGTGACTGAATGTTAAATGATTCATATTTTCGTTTTTATGTTGAAATTTTTTTTGTGGGTATTCGTTTAGCATAAAATTGCAAGCTTTTTGATTTTATTTTTCATAACACAATTGAGAGTCGGTAATTGATAAACTGACCTAATCAATATATATTACAGTTACTCTTATAGCATAGGGATATACATGTTTAGATTTGATTTTTTTTTATTAACAATTGATCTTTTTTTTTTTATTGATGAACCTGTTAAGAAAATTGTGGTCTTTGTATATATTTTTGCAATATCATGATGGTTGACTGAAAAATGCTTGAAAATAGAATTTTTTGAATTTTGGAAAATTGACATTTAACATGCGGAATGTTTTAATTTTATTAGAAAATAAAAGCATTTATTTGAAGCTGTTCTGCATTCTATTTTTAATATAAAAAATATTTTTGTACAATTGAAGTAAATGGCAATTAGTTGGTTTAAATTTTGGGAATTATAATGTATATTTATTTTGGGATTGCTGCAATAATAAATTTAAGAATAATGTTGGAAGTCTGATGAGCTTTTTTTTTATAACTAATATTTATTCACGTATCTCGTCTTATAGCTAAAGACGCCGCTCGATGGCGCGTTTTTCGCGCTAAAACACATAAAAATGCCGTTTTCGAGGCCGACACGTTCGAATCCGCGTTTTCTATAATACAACTTTTGTGTTGTGCTACAGATTGCAGGCCGCTATGTCGTGTTGCAGTACAGCATGTATATCGCATCGCAGCAAATTCATTTGCCGAATTCGCACAGTTTATAAAATTGTTACGGCTTGGTGAGAGAGTATGTATTTGAATTGGATGGAAAGGTTTTCATTGGATTTTTTTTTATTTTAAATTATTGAAATGTTCCGATTTTGTAAAGTAATAATTATCAGACTTTTTACAACGTACTGTATTGAAGTTTTAATTGGGAAAATGTTGACAAGATATATGTGTCAAGTGAGTTGGAATTAGATAACGCGTCAAATAACGTACCATTCGTAACATTCCACGAGACAAACAAGATTCTACCGTATGTATATTTTTGAAGTAAAAAAGAACGGAAACACAAAAATATCCAGTAAGAAAAGTACAATTCTGCACGGTTTTTTGTAAATTTCATAAAAAGCATATATTATAAACATGGTTAATAAATAAAGAAGACATTTATATGTGATTGTTATTTAAAAAAGTTCTACTTTCTTTTTTTTCTACGACTGCGGTTATGATTTTGATATTTTTTATTTTAGCATTACAAACAACAGAACACTAAAACTAACCCTAAATCTAACCTCCGATAGAAAATTGATTTTTCTAATAAAGCAAAATAAAAAACACGAATCAAATTGTAATTTGTTTATTTTATTTTACATTTATTATTATCATTTAATTTTTATACGTTAATAAAAAATAATAGTTAAAAAAGATGATTTCGTTTTGTTTTTATTTTCACATTACAAAAAACACATCAAAATGATTAAAATCAACGGCCCGGGAATGGTCATATTTTATAGTTTTAGCGTGAAAACGGCGTCTTTATCTATAAGACAAGCACCTTATTCACTAATCATCCAATGTATGAATTGCTTTAATACTTTTTTTTTTTTTTTTAAAGCATTAAGTTTGAAAGAAAAAAATAATATTTTGATAACTAAGATTTCTGATTTTATTTTATTTTTGTAATCTAATTATTTTCTGAGACTTTAAAATTTACATCATATCTACACAACATTTGAAAAATGTTATGTAATTTTATGTGCAATGTTAGAGCATACATGAGTTTAAATTCAGAATGGGTACAATTTGAAAAAATTTTCCAAGTTCCAGTCCTATTTGAAATTTTTCTATCATTATATGACAATAAATGAATCCTTTCTATTCTTAATTAGATAATAAAATGAGGGTGAAAAACTGTTCAACTCCCATTATCTATTAATTTTTAAATCCAATGAATAATTTATGTTGGAGAAGCTTTTGCTATTCAATATACATTTATTTCATAAGTAACGGTTAAATGATTATAATTATTTCAAAGGCATATAAGAATTTTATTATAAGTTGGATTGGTTTTTAGCATTTTATTTAGTGTATGGATTTTTTTTCTCTAAAGATAATTATCAGTTCATAATTATTTATGAGGGAATCTAGATTCCAACTAGAGAATGGATTCACTCATTGTTCTATTAAGCAGATAAACATCACATGATCACCATTTCTTATGCTTGCTTATAACTTATTAAAACAGGCAAAACTCTCCATATAGTATTACCATTAAGTGCATCCATTACTCTGGCTTTCACTGAGTGGCAATACTGTATGGAGAGTTTTGCCTGCTCTATTATATTTTTCAGTTTTACTATAATATGTATAAATCGAATGTTCACAAATTATTTTTGAATATAGTTATGTAAGTTAAAATATTTTCAACCAGATGAGAATAGACTTAGGGAAATTCTCGAATTATTGATGAATGGAAAAAAATGCAACTAACTTTTATTCCAAAAAAATAAAAATATCTGGTTCTCTTGTTGACTATTTTTGCATGCATTTTTTTTTAGATGATTGAATTTTGTGGCTGAATATCCAAATGTTCTTGACTTGGGATATATATAGGTAGTAAACATGCGTAGTTACATAGCTTTGTATATGCATTTTCTGAGAAACGGCTTGTTTATTTATCTATTGGAAAAATATCTGACAACCAGAAGACAAATGTGCATAATAATTGCATATTCAAAAGTTTAGTGTTAGCATTTTCCCTCTAAACACAACATTCTGTTGGAGAAGTATTAAAATATTTTACATTTTCAGTTAATGACACTTAGCTTTCCAAAAAAATGTATCTTGAAATTGTTTTATAAAAAGGAGATAGGTCTTAAGTCTCGGGGAAAAAATCCAAACTTTTCGTACCAAGGATTTTTTTTTTTTAATTTCTGGAATCTTTATCAAACCAAAAAATTGAATTTCTTATACATACATCTGATAAATACAGTTATATTAAATGAAGTTGATGAAAAAACAAAACTATAGGAAGACATTCTTAGATTTTTGTGTTCCTATGATTGTTTCTAAAATCATGAATTTTTTTATTTTGTCAAGTGATGATTTTTCTATCTTTAAAAAGTGTATCAGTCTTCATTTTGGATGAACTTTTAAATGTCAATAATTGAAAGATAAGAACTTCATTTCAATGACTTCATTTATTTGAATTCTATCTATTATGAAAGTAGATTGTTCTCAACTACAGGTTTAGTTTTTATTAATATTTTATCAAAGAATTAAAGACGCACAATGTATTACTGAATAAATATTTTTGGATTATTGTTATGTATTAGATTTTATTTAAGATTGTTATAGTTTTTTTTTTTTATAAGCTCAACATACCAGTGTTATTTATATATAAAAACTAAATAACACAGCTTACCCTTTGTGGAGAATCAAATTATAACTAATAAAGAATAACCAAATGGTGAATAATAAGACTTTATCTTTATTAATAAGGAAATAAATATTTTTATGTAACAAAATATTTGCATTTTTATATTGAACTATTTCCATCATCTAATATGCGTATTGAATGTCTTTAGAACAATTTATCTTTATTTACATATTCCAAATACATTCAACTGTTAGTAATAGCACATTGCATATTAGATGATGGAAATAGTCCAATATAAAAATACAACTAGAACACCATCATCACAAACCTTCAGGAAAACAAACTATTTATATCTGTATTTTTATATTGGACTATTTCCATCATCTAATATGTGTGTTGAATGTCTTTAGAAATGTTTAATTTTATTTAAATATTCCAAATGCATTCAACTGTTAGTAATATCACAGCAAACAGCTAGAACACCATCATCACAAATCTTCAGAAAAACAAAAAATATTTATATGCTTTAAAGATCTATACACCTGGGTCTCGTTATATGTGGATTTTTTAAATGCGATTTTGAAGTTATGCGATTCATGTTTCTTAATATACTTGTATGCAGTTTTCTTTTTGCAATAAAAAAAATTAGATTGGAAATCAAGCACCGATAATGCGCTATTACTTTAAATATAAATTTTGCGCATTTACACGTCATTTAAAGTAATAGCACATTGTTGGAGTTCGACTTCCATGTAATAATTTCAATATTTTCAGCACTATAATAGTACTGTAATAGATTTTATGCAATAAAGAAGGTTATAATTCACTTAAAATCAGGATTTCCCCATTTTATATACACCCATTAAATTTTACAAGATTATAATTAAATCTGTTCAAACGTTAAAGATGCGTAAACTATGCAAGTTGTTTTTGCATTTTAAATCTCATTCTATTTTTGCTTTTTAAAAAAAGAGTACATAATCATTTAGTGTCCACAAGTTTATTTTTAAAAAGTAACAGCGGAGGGCGCAATTAAATTTGACTATTAAAAATTAAATTCTGATTTTTAATTGTAATTAACAATTTAAAAATTACATAATGTGATCTGAAATTAATGTCATGTGAAACTAAGAAATTTGATTTTTAAATGGAATTGAAAATTAAAGACAAAAATAATTTAATTTTCAATTGTTTTAATTAAATTGGCCCAACAGTTGTGAGTAGGTGTCTTTATTATCGTAAGTATAAATTTATTAAACGCACATTGATTACGTAAGAAATTTACTGAGGCTATAACCTCTAGAATATGTGTGTAAAATGCGATAGTAGGGACCTCTACCGGTGATTAACCACTAGCTTACGCTATGGAAGAAAAGAGGGGAACAACCCACTTTCTATTTAAATAGGTGAAGCTGAAGTGGTTAGATCTGCGAGCGTGAAGCTATTCATTACTTCACTGATTAAGTCCACATTTCTTATTACACATTAACCTTTTAACCGCTAATTATATTATTGGTTGTGTCAGCTAAAAATCAAAGCTTTTAATTGGCCAGCTCACAAACTGAAGACAAGTCAATTGTCAAAATATTTTCACCTTTAATATCATATTGACTTTATATTCGTTTATAAAAAGTATATTAATACATTGTCAGGTTATAAAAGTGAACGAAAGTTCTTTCAAAAATAAATTGCTATTTATTTATTATAAAATATTCAATTTCGGCAACATAAAAGCCATCATATAAACAAAGTTCGTGACGTAAATGCCTTTTACGTTATAGAAAAGTAAATATTTATTTTTGCTAAATCTTAAATATTTTTACTAAAATCTTCAATATTTTTTGAAAATAATTTTGTTTTTTTAGTATACTCTCTGAAAATGATTTGTAATTACTCAATATATACTTTTAATATACTTTAAATTATATTCGAAATGAAAACCTCACCGTTTTTCTTTATTTTCTTTGATCAGGCGGTTTCTTTGTTCTTTCCAGCCAATCAGAATGTCTTTTTCGGATGAGAACTGGCTGACAGCCAATCACCGACAAGGTTCTTTCTTTGTTTAGCTTTAAATGCGTTTTTTTTTATTTTTTACTTGTAAAATAATTCGGAAGAGGGCACCATCTTACAGAACTTTTAAAAACCTAATCAATAACTGTCAAACGAATATCCTAGCATTAAAAATAACGGAATTAGAGTGACGTCAGCTGTCGACGAGAGGCCTCGTAAGAGGCGGGAAAAGGGTTAATACTCGCGAAATCTTTCGATTTACGAGTCAATGGAAAGATTTTATAGTTAGAAATCTATTACAGTATTAATGTGTAATAAGAAATGTGGACTTAATCAGTGAAGTATTGAATAGCTTCACGCTCGCAGATCGAACCGCTTCAGCTTCACCTATTTAAATAGAAAGTAGGTTGAAGTAAAGAAGGGTTCCCCTCTTTTCTTCCATAGCGTAAGCTTGTGGTTAAACACCTGTAGAGATCCCTACTATCGCATTTTACACGCATATTCTAGAGGTTATAGCCTCAGTAAATATTACTTATCTTAAGTCTAAGTTCTTATTTTTATTTTAAACTTTTAGTTTACCCTAATGGAGAGTAAAAAAACACCCAAGAAAAGGAATTTCTTTGGAAACAAATTTCAATTTTAGATCACTTAGCAACAGTGGAAGGATAAAACGATTGGAAGACACTTTAGTTTGGGCGAGTTCACTATAAGAACAATTAAAAAAATGAAGTTGGCGCTAGTTGTATTTCCTCTTTTGACGAATCTGATATCTTACTAGTTCACAAATGAATCTGCATATTGTCAAATAGCGATAATGATTAAAATACTGTACATGTATGAAAATACTGTAAATTACGCATAAAAAAATATACTGTAGTTAATAAAAAAAAGTTTATCTTGCATCAATTTTTTTCAAATTTGAAATTTTTTATTAGTCATGTTTTATTTCCTTATATTTTTTATGCGCTTTTTAACAATTTTAAGTTGCTTTTTATGCAATTTTTGAAAATTACAGTATGTATCCCCCATTTTTCAAGGTAAGTTAAGTCCATTTTTGTGTGATTTCTTTTGTGCACATTTTCCGAGGAACCTATCTACTGCATAAAATGAGACCCAGGTGTACTAATGTAAATGTGTATTAATGGTATATTAGGATTACAAAAAAATAAATATATAGAAGAGTAAATCTAATAACTATATGTTTAAAATATAGGTAAATCAGATTTAATGTTATTTCAATATAGCTAGATAATGGATATTTTATTATACTCTGACTATTCTATAATAATCGCTTTAAAATATAAATGCTAATAATGATGATCAATAATATCTTTTAATAAATTTTGTTATCTTCATCATTTTCAACCATTGCCCATCCTCTGCAGGTTGCTCTCCAATTTCAACCCATCTTCGATCTCTAATCTCTCCTCTACATCATCCCATCACACTTGCATTATTTGAAAAAAATATCATCTGCAAAATCTATAGATGATTTAAATAATCTTCATTTACTTTTATTCCCTTATCTTCCCATTTTAATCCATAAAATACTTAATGTAAAGCAGCTGTAAAAAGTTTTTGAGATATGGAGTCAGTATTATATACTGTTCTCAATGTTATTCTTTTTAGTATCATTATGTAATATAATTGTTGCTACTGCATTTTTATAAATATTCTTCAAAATATATCTGGGGTCTATACCTTGATGTTCCAATGCTATATTTGAATAAATAAAATAGTAATATGCAACCTTAGACTACCAATTAGTTGATTGTGAAAATATATGAATGTTAAAATAATTTAATAAATATACTTTAATTACAAATTAATACTAATAATTGAAAGTTATTCATAAAATATAAACAATTATATGTTTTCTTGAACTTGTGTTATAAACTTTAATATTTACATTTGTGAGTGTAACCATACGTGTGGTTAGGCGAGTTGTGTATTAAACTAAAATTTCCATAGCATCAATATGAACTTAAATTAATATATACCTTGTGTTTTATTTGAACTGTATTCACCCTTTATGTCATCAGATTTTTAAAACATGCTTTTGTCATACAAGACAATACATCATTTCACGAAATCTTAATATATTTGTGAACTTGACAGATATATATGTGATGTTACAAAATATGTCTATTACTGGCTAAAATGTAAATCACCAAGAGACTTCCTCTACTGTGATAATACAATATCATGGGCTTACACACACCACATTACATTATATACCAAGTCATCAGGAGCATTTCTTCTATTGAATGACTAACATAGACTAGGGGTTTATTGCCACAAATTCTATGCAATATAGACAATTATCATAAATATCAATAAAAGTAATATAAATCATGAATATTAACTAAATTTTAAACACAGATGAAAATGCATACTAATTACATTTAGCTTAAGTATATTATATTTGTGTTTAAATATTACAAATGTTAAATATTGTCTACTTCAGTAAAATATCTACTTGTCCGAGTTATGATTTTTCATTAGCTGTTAGCATGAGGATCTAATTTTATTAATAACAATAGAATAAATCTTTGAAATTAAAGTTCTTTAACAGTTATTTTACTTCCTATGGAGATGAAATTCCAATGTCAAGCATTGGTGGTCGAGTAGTCAGCACAGCAGCCTTACAAGTAGTTGTTCCGGTTTCGCTTCCTGGCCGATGCTATGACACATGAAGAAGAAAAAAAATTCCAATGTTTGTATTTATTTAATGATTTGTTGAGATGAAATATAATCCTTCAATGCTTCTATATGTAAAATCCAAAGAATAATGTACTTAATTTCAAAATAATATCCAAAATATGTTGTTTCCATATTTAGTAAGTATATTATAGTATAAAATTAGCAATGATTTTTAAGGCAATGTTTTAAAAGAAAACATTTTTATTCCATTAATTTGTAATAACTAAAATATATCTGGTGTACAGAGGTGTTCATGCATTAGATTATCTACAAGAAATTTACTTTTAGTAAATAATATAATTAATAGTATTCCTTTAGAAGATTTGCAATTTTACGAAAAACATTTTAATTCCATTTGTGTATTTTTTTAATTGTTACTAAATTTCCAGATGTTATTTGTTCATGTTTGAAAATCTCTAGATATATTTGTCTAAAAGGCAAATGATTTGTAAAAGTCTAGCCCTGCATGTTAAAATGGCAATGATCCAATATGGTTATTTTAAATATTTGCATAGTTAAGGTTATGCAAGCAAATAGATAAAAGATATCAATTTAGTCAGTGAACCTTTATAGGTTTCTTATCTCGCCAATTAAATCACCTAGACAATGTAAATAACAATTCCACCCAAATCTTAAACTCTTTGACATGAAGGTTTTCATAATTTAGATGGGCACAATTGTATACAAAAGTAATCTTGTGAAGAAAGTGCAACGTTCTTTGTAATAGAATTTATTTTTAAAACCACTATTAAAAAATACTGCACTTCATTAAATATTTACACTGCAAATATTAAAATGCATAATTTTTACTTTATTTATTTATCCTTATAACAAGTGATATTTGAAATAACTAAAAATTTATTCCCTTAAATTTTAAAATAATTAAATATATGTATACATGTTCAAATGTTAAAGTTATATTGGCTACTACTGCCTTCCAAGTAACTGCCCCAGGTTTGCTTCCCAGTCAATGCTTTGGCATATAAAAAAATATTACGTATAAACAATAAGGAACATCATTAGAAACAAAATTGAAAAATTCAACGAATGCTGGCATTTCTGTTTATGTCATGCTTGTAGTTTTCACAATTTTAAAAAGAATTTCAATGAAGCACCACTGCAGCGCTACATTGCCGCTGTAAATGCTTAAGATGTTAAGAAAGGGAAATTTAAAAGTATTCTGTTTAATTCACATAATTAAAATGAATTTATTATGGGTTACTATTTCGTTACACTGGACAAGCTGTTTGATCGCACTTTCTACATAAACAAAAATAAATATAATGTTCCGGGCCAGCGTAGTATTTTTGTTTGGCATATTTTATTGATATAATTATTTCAAAAGAGTTTTTATGTGTTGTTTTTTAAAAAACCCATGTTTATTATTATTTTTTTCATATTTTTGGATTTTGTGCATTTTTTTTTTTATAAAAAAAAACTAAGATTTAATACAATTAAAAACATTAATACATCTTTGATTGACTTTTTCATTTGTTTTTTATTTGCTGTTTTTTTTTTTTTTAATTTAAGAAATAATTAAAAAAGCAAGTCATATAATGTGACGTTACTTTCAATAAGCTTGTAGTTACAAAAAGCGTACCCATAGCTCAAACAAGCTATGCTGAGGCTGTTAGAATATGATAGATCTGAATTTGGTTCAGTCCCACATAGCTATTTAAGTTAGATAGCTGGATTTAAAGACATTTTCATGTCCGAAAATTTCAGAGTTTCTTTTTAAATATATGTATGAAATAAGTGCTGGTTTTTTTGAGTTGATATTTTAGGTCTAGTGTCCAAATATTCTAGCTCTCCACTGACGTGAGCCATAAGCTCGAAACCAGTTGGTCTGGAGATGGGAGTGTTCTGGGTAGAGATTTTAAATATCTTCTCATACCGCACTTATTTATTAAAAGCTTGTTTGAGCTATTGGTACGCTCTCTGTGTGAATTTAAGAAATGAAAAAGAGAAAGAAAATTAAACCATTTTGCTTTCTAGTTTCTTTTTTTTTGGGGGGGGGGGGCTCCTTTCTGCATTCTTACTTTTTTTTGCTTGGTAATTAAAGAAAGTAAAAAGAAAACATTACTGTTATTTGTAGTTTGTGATTTAATAAAGTAAAAACCTAAACCTAACATTTACTACTTTTTAATTATTGCTTGAAATATAGTATTTCAAAACCTCATTTCATTGACTTTTTTATTTTGTTTTTAGGTATTGTTTTTTTTTTAAAAAACCTATGTTTCTTTACTCTTTTTTTTTTTCAGATTTTTTGATTTTGTGCATTTGTTGTTTTTTTTTTATTAAAAAAACTACATTTAATACAATTAAAAACATTAACACACCTTTGATTAACTTTTTTATTTGTTTTGTTTTTTTTAATTTAAGAAATGAAAAAGATAAAGAAATTAAACCATTGTGCTTTCTAGTTTATTTTGGGAGGAGCAGGATTTCCTTTCAGTGTTTTTTTTTTGCTTTGGGATGAAATAAAATGAAAACATTATTTTGTGATTTAACAAAGTGAAAACCTAAGTCTAACATGTACTACTTTTTATTTATTGTATGGCATTTCACAAATTCGATCTGAAACTACACATTACATTGCATAGGTTTTAAAGTTAATCTAGCTTTTTATACACACTCGATCACACATGCGCATAACAAAGAAGAATTAAAATAAAGCAACTAATAAACGCTTAATGGCAGGTCAAGATCTGTAAGCTCATCATGGCTGCAACACACCAGATGCGGAAGCTTGACAATTGATCCAATATCTCTTTGCCGCAAACACATTGATTTATGGTGGGCAGTATGCACATTTTAAATTAAGCAGACACATCACATGATAGCAATATATAAACTCAATTTGCATAAAGAGTTTCAACACAAGGCAAATGGGAATTTTCTGTGGGTTCTCATAGAATCGCCTGTCTAAAAGAAAAAATGGAAATCTTCGGTGTAATTCTGCATAAAAGCGCTGAGGCTGCATAATTCTGCTTGTAAACAGCACCATCAAGCAGATTGTCCAGTGTAACGAAAAAATACCCTATTATGTGTACAATTTCTAAATGTATATAGATTACTCAAGCTGGAAAATACCATCTATCAGAAAAACACTACTAATTATTTTGCTTAATATAAAACATGCAATCTCAATTCATTTCTATATTAAGTCGATATGCTATTTTTTTATTATTACTAAATAGCAATAAAAACATACTAAGTTATCTATTTTAATTTAGTTTTAAAATATTCATTAAAGATATGCAATGGCTTTTAATAATATGCATGTTAGGTACTTTGTATAAGTTGTAAAACTATTATACTTTTGCAGGTTAACCTAGAAATCTCAAAATTATCATTTGAAGGAACCAATGAATATTAATATATCAAAATTTACCACAAAAAGAAATATAAATCAGCATTTAATTTATTGATTAAATATAAACTGGATAACCCAACTAAATTTATTAATAAAGAAACTATTAACTTATATACATTGGTATAATGATTGATTTTCTGAAATAAATATTAAATAAATGCCATGTAAACGTAGTTACTGATCTTTTTAAATTATACCAGCTTCTTTCTATTAATAATTTAATATAAATGGTCTTTCTAAACAAATTAGCTATAAAATGACAATAGTCAAAAAAATGATCATGAAATAACTGAGCAATTAATTTTAAACAAATTAAATTCACTTCCTGAAAAAACACACCCTGGCTCTCATGGCCTCCCAAAATTTGTACTATCACATTTGGCTCACTTTACTGTTCCAATTATAAAAGGTGTCATAGCCTCAAGTTGTCAAGACATACCTGGCATCTACCCTATTTTATTGGTGCCTTTTTTAAAAAAGAAAGGTCTTCCCTCTATTACATCAAATATAAGACCTATCGCTATGTCTCCTCTTCTTATTAAGATCATAGAAGGGCTGATTAAAGACAAGATTCAACAAAAGATTTTAGATAATATTTCTTCTACTCAATATGCAAAGAAAGGTTCATCCACAATGCATGCAATTTGCCTTTTCAAAATTTTAACAATACATTAGAATTAAGAGAAAATCAAAGCCAATAGCTGTACAACTAGATATTATAGCAGCATTTGATTCAGTAAGAATTGAAATATTAATGAAAACACTACAACAATATGGAGTTTCCTCTGTCTATCTTACTATGATAGAGAATCTTCTATTTAATAGAGAAATTTTTATTACACTCCATGGTAGAATTGCACCTGGCTTTAAACCATCAATTTCTATTCCTTAGGGCTTACCCTTGACTGCACTTTTATTCATTGCTTATATTAACCCCCTTCTCATAGAAATGGAAACAAAACTTCCTTTTCTAAACAAAGAAATTAAACATCTTGCATATATGGATGATATTGTTGTAATGCTGCCATCAGCTAAACACCTAGCAGAACTTGAAAAAATCCTTAAAAAGTTTTCATCGGAATACAAATTAAATTTTAATCTAGAGAAATCTGCAGTTTGGAAACTTCATTCAGGAGAAAATGTCCCTGCATGTTTCTCATCAAAACCTCAACCTTTTTTAGGTATACCACTGTACCTTTCACCAAACAAAATGAGGAAAATGTTACAAGACAAACTGATTATATCAACAAAAAAAATAATAGATTCTCTAAAAAGCATTTACTTATCTTTATATGATGAAGTTCTCTTACTGAATTCTCTTGTTTTCAGCAAAATTAATTATTATTTACCGATTTTAAACCCTACTAAAAAATTTACTTCGCAAATTAAGTAATTGTGCTCTGGCCTCCTTTGGAAAAAAAAAAGTGGTCTGTATCAGTAAAATGCAAAATCCAAAAATACTTAATGGCCTAGGTTTACATTCAATCAATACATTATTAATTAAAAATATACTTAATTTATTCTACTACATCAAGATTGAATTTAATTACCAAAACATTATTGACACAATCATTTCCACAGATATGCCTCCCCCGAATATTAAAAAAAATTGGCTACAACTTCTCATTTCACTTATTGATAAACAAATGGATTTAAATGAAATTCTTTTTAATAATAAGCACACATATTGGGACACGTTTAAAATGATAAATCCTCAGCTGATATGCCCTCCTAGTTATCTTGAAGTGACTAATATCAATCTTTTTAATAAAATGAGAAAATGGTATTTAATGCCTAAATATATTGATTTTATCATTAAAATAAATCTATCTTCACTTCCTACCAACGATTTCCTTGTTTCAAATAGAGGATTTAAAAGGATTGATTCCTTATGTATTTTGTGTAAAAAAGATAGTGAAACATTTGATCATATTCTTGTTTCTTGCTTTGGACTAAGAGAAGCAAAATATATAATTCAAAATTATTTCAATAATCACAATCCAGAACTTTTTGATATTCATAATATTAAAATGGGTAATTTCTGCAATATCAGAAGATGCATATTTATTAACCACATAATATGGTTACTTAGATGCCATATAGTTATAACAAATTCTCCATTGGACTTACAACTATTTATTAAAAATACATTTAATTCTATTTGAAAAAAAGATAAGCTTTTTGCACCCAAAGAAATTACCTATTCACATGAACTGGTTCTTAGTACAAGAAATTCAGGAAGTTATTAGTAAAAATGTAAATTTATACTAGATTTTTTTTGTTGTCTAGAGAAATTCATTTGTAACACTTTATATAAAATAAAGTCTATATTCTTTAAAAAAAATGACATTTTTAGTTAGTTGACTTTATTATTTTCTACTTTTTAGTCTGCTGTTTATATCAAAGCATTATTTTAAAAAATTTTGATATTTAATTTTTTGTTATAAATAAAACAATTTCAATTAAAATTTTATCAGCCTTATGTTTCTTGTTCACAAGAGAGTGCTTACTATCAACAATTTTTATTTCTATTGCTTCATTTTAATTTTGGAAATTAAAACAATTCTCTAACCTTTTTTCCACAAAATATTTATGAAATATTAATTTCAGAAGAATTATTCAGACTTTTGTAGAAAATATTTACTTTTAATTAAGTATGAGTTAAATCAATATTAAAGTTCTACAAACAATATTTCTGTTGGCTTAATTGCTAAGGATTTCTGGAAAGCGTAAGGATTGTTAAAAATTCAAAAATGTAGACATCTGACAGAAACATATAGGGCAAGTTAATATAAAAGCATTGAATAAAATCAAATTTATTTAGTATATAGGATTTAAATCTGACTGGATACTTATGAAACAATTCAATTGTCATTAAAATAATCCTTTACATTACTAATAATAGACTCAATATCGAATCCTGATATATGAAAACATTAATATAATCCTCATTATTAAATTTATAATTAGTTACGTCTTGTATACTCATTTTATACTGGCAATTATATCTATATACATGTTATGTGTCATTGGGATTAATAAAATCTAAATCTTTTAAGTTCCCAAAATAAATATTGTTACTTATAGAGTGAGAATGACTGGACCTGCTTACTGTGCTTTATTGTTTTTCAAATATTTCCCCCCTATCATATCTTTTATTATAATAATTTTTCATGTATAGATTTATAATGTCTTAAAAGTCAAACCAAGTAAGCAAAATATTTTTTTTACAACTTGTTCATCAAATTCATAATACTTTTCTTTCTTTGAATAGATATCATATAAAACTTTCTTTTACTATTAATAATCGATTGAAATAACTAATATTAAGTAATTATTTTATTGTAACTGGTTTTGTCCAATATTAGAACCTTTTCAAAACAACTTTTTACATAATAAAATCATCATTATAACTACGATTACTCCATCTAACAATTAAAATACATAAATCTTATAAATATATACCTATACAATTTTTAATTATTTACAATATATAAATTTTTTATACACCATAAAATAAACTAATAACTTTATTACATTAATTCTTAATACAATAATTCATTAATTATCTATAATTTTATATATGTAAATATTTTATATATTGCTATTAATATAATTACCTACAAAAACCAAAATATTCTATTACATTGACACCTTCAAAAATACTTTCTAATATAAATCATTAATCTAACATAATAACTACACTCAATATAATCATTTTAAATTTTCCAACTAGTCTGTAACATCCATTTATCACATAATTTCATAGTTCCTTTAACTAAATTAATACATTTATTTATATTCTTTTGAATATATATTGTTTCATAATATCTTAGTATAATCTTTAACATTTGATAATTTTCAGATCTTAAACACATTTCATTTTATGTCCAGTCTCTAAATAATGAACATATGGCCCCAAATTTATATCCTTCCTGTGAATTCTTTTTTACAACTTACAATGTCTGAGAGTAATCATCATTAATAAACAATTCAAAATTAGCTGCCTTCTGTGGAACTAAACATTAACTTTATTAATATTTTACTAGTAAGATATTTATATACTTTTTATCATTTAAAATAATATTTTTGCTATTATCCAATTATCACTATTATCTACTACTTCTATAGATTCTTCAAATTCAACTTAAAATTTAGCTTGCTCTTTAGTTATTTCTGGTAAACTTTGATACTATATTCAAATATCTACATTCATTCTGTGGATTCAGAATTTCTATTTCAGACTTAATTTGTGCCTTATGAAGTTCCTTAACTTTTGACCAAGATTTCACTATGAATTCTCCAACTTCATGCCTAAAATTATCAGACTGTTTTAGTCTTGACTTGAAACTTTATTTGCTTTATTTTATCCATCTTTTTACTAAGTTATTTGAATTCAGTTTGAGGTCTTTAATTTTATCTAGAGATTATTGAATCTGACATCAAAACTTGCTGCTTGTGTTTCATCTAACCTTACTTCAAATCTAATCAGATTTTTCTATTTTCTTTAATGTTTTAAAATCAGATTTCAATTCAGCTCAACCCATTAAAATCAGTCTTTATTAAAGCTGTGAACTCACTAAATTTAGCATCTGAATTATTTTTAGAAGTATCCAATTTTGCATTATCAGCTTTTAGTTCGTTAAACATCCCCACAATATCAAAATCTAAATTCATACTGTTATTTTCAGATCCACCTGATAAATCAGTCATAGTATTCTCCATTATAAGCTATCTTGATTATATAAATAATATATGTTAATAAAGTAATTATATAAATAAGCACATTTTTTTTAATAAATAACTTAAAATTACCCAAACATTTACCCTAGAGCATCAGCACACCTTGATTGTCCTAAAAGAAAACATTTCACAAAAATTGCACAAATTTAACTAGTACTATTTATTAAAAGGATTGCTTTATGTTTTTAAATATATATTAAACTTGAATTACTTTATATTATAATCATCGAAATTATAAAATAATATTTAAATTGAAATCAACTTATTCGAAGGAACAAAAAATAGCTTAGCTCACATTAACCTAAAAATTTTAAAATATGGTTATTTACACCAAGTATTAAAATTCATATCAGGTCCCACATTGGGTGCCAAATGTAACAGTCAAGTATAATAAAACTACTAAATAAATTATCTACTCATTGTGAACAAATTGTAACTGATCAAGAATAATTGAATAATGATTAACAAAATCTTAGTTTAATAAGCAAATCTATTAATATAAAATATTTATATACTGTAAAGGTCTATAGTAATGTAAATGTGTATTAATGGTATCTTATTAAAAAAATATCTATAATGCATAGAGATTAAATAACTATGGCTAACAAAATCTATTTAGGTTTTAAAATATAGATAAATCAGATTTAATGTTATCTCAAGAGTTTTAATAAAATTAAGATAAACTTCAAATGATGGAGCTGGATATCAAAGGGCATTTTATTGTACCCAAACTATATCCTACATAGTAACCATAGACTACCAATTAGATATTGACTACAAAAGTCAAAATTATTTAATAAATATATTTAAAAATATAATAATCAAAAGTTATTAATGAAATAGAAACAATCATTTTTTTGGAATGTTAACTTCAATATAATGTGTGAGTCATAACTATGTGGTTAGATGAGTCACATAATCGGCTTAAATAATTATTTAATATATGTTTTATTCGATCTTTATTCACCTTTTTTGTCAACAGACTTTTTATACCTGCATATATATATACAAAACAATACATCATTTCATGATATCTTAATAAATATATTTACCTTATATTTGTGATCTTGACAGAAATGTATATGGTGTTACAAAATATGCTTAACACAGGTTAAAATAGAAGTCTCCACCAGGTGGCTTCCTCTACTGCATGATAATAAGATGCCATTTTGAGCTTGTACATGTGATATTACATTAAATAAAGTCATCAGTAGCATAATTTCCTCTACTGAATAACCATATCACAAAATACAAGGATTCATTGCATGTGTAGCATTACAATAAATACAAATCATTAAGAGCATAAATATCTCTACTAAGTGAATGTATCACAAAATCTAAGAACTTTGCCACAGATTCTAAAATAATCCTCTTTTAAACTTGAAATACTCTGCATAAGTGCAAACAACATTACTTCAATGCTTTCATAGTAAAATAAAATAATAGTAAGAGCTTTAACTTTTAAATTATATCATTAACCCAACAATAATTCAACACTATAGACTGGAATTATCATAACGACCATTAAAATAATTTAAACTATTCTATTCTAAAACAAATATGCACACACATAAATAATATTAAATATAATTATCTACTTTATATATACTAAAATATCTGCATGTCCAAGTCTTATGATTTTCCATCCCTTTAGTAGCTGTTATTATGAGGATGTAATTTTATTAATAACAATAGAATAAATATTAAAATACAATAATTAAATCTCAGAAATTACAGTTTTCTTAGTTTCCATGGAGATGAAATTTCAAGGTTTGGAATTTGCTCAAAGATTTGTTGGGATGCAACATTATTATAATCTTTTAGTGCTTCTATACATAAAATCGAAAGAATGGTATAATCAGTTTATTTCAAAATAGATTATGCAATGCAATAATTTTCTCTTAAAAATAAATCCATTAGTGCAGTAGATGGTGCCATATCCATAATAAGTTATAGTATAAAATTAGCAGTGTTCCATAAGGCAATTTGACATTATGTTTAAAATATATCTGGTACATAGGTGTTCACACAATAGATTATTTACAAGAAATTATTTTCTACTTTTAGTAAATAAATTATATAATGAATAACATTTCTTTAAGTAATTTAGCATATTTATAATTTTAAGAAAAACATTTCAATTTTATTCATGTATTTGTTTGGTTGTCACAAAATTTCCAGATGTTATTTGTTCAAAATCTCAGAAAATACATTTGTCCAAAGAGCAAATGATATGTAAAAGTCTAGCCCTGCATGTTAAAATGGCAATTGTCCAATATGGTTATTTTAAATATCTGCACAGTTTAGGTTAAGCAAACAAATAGATAACAGATCAAAGAGATCAGTTTAGCCAATGCATCTTTATAGATTTCTACTAATGTCATCAATTAAATCATTATCACTTAGACCAGCGTTTTCCAACCTTTTTTGGCTCACGTACCAATTGGTAGTACATCATGCTAACTTGTACCACTTCATAAAAATGATTGTATTTCATGAAATTTGTTATTGCAAGTGTGTTATTTTATTTGCATTATAAATATTATAGGGTGATCATGTATGTATTCACATCTCATAATGAGACAAATTACATTGAAACATGCCTAAACATCACGTGAGATTATAAACTCACTGTAACATATTTATATGTATGTGTTCAAAGTTTCATATTTTTCCCAAAATAATTTATTAAAGATTACATTATCACATTAAAGGTTATTTGGTACATATTTTGTTCAAAATGTTTTCTCATTCCTTCATTTGACTTTCCCGAATTTGAGTCTGTTTTCTCTTTGTTGAAGCTTCTTGCTATTGGTTGGGCCATGGAGAGGATAAATCCAGCATGTCCCAAGTCATGGTAAAAATAACCTCAGGGGTTATCAAGCTATTTTTTGTTCTTGTTTGCTTTATATTGTTCAGCATGAAGTTAATGGGATTAAAATTTTGATGATTAAATACTAGCTTACATCTAGTAATCCACAATAGATGATCAAGAATTAATGAGAGTCTAATTTCTGGGTATGATCCTTTTCTGATACATTCTTTCAAATTAAATAATTTAGATTGATTTGCCTTGATCCGACTCATTATTTATCTACTATTTTGTCATATTTCGTTTACTAATAAATGGTTTTAATAAAAACACAAAATTATAAAAAACCACTTAATATATTTTCTTATCATAATCAAATATTTTTATAAAATAAATTTAATGAGATCTTTGTGCTTGTTTCGAACAACATAATTTTTTGAAATTTGGTTCAAAAGATGCGAGGTAGATCCTTAAGTCTACAGCTGCGTTCAATCTGTTTCGATACTTATTTTTTAAAAAAATATATCAAGAAAAAGCTCTTCCTACTAATTCCATACTAGTAAACGGTAATAATAATTTAAGAACTTTCTCAGAAAGTTGTTCATATTTTTTAATGTTTAACCAAAAATTAATTAGATTGTGTCATTTGAATTCTACTTGTAAAGTTCTGTCACATGATAATTCTATTAAATTTCCTTTATCCTTTATTGATAATGATGTATCTTTTTCTAAATTTTCTGCATAGAAGGGGTTTGAAATCTAATTATCATTTATGTTTTCAGGTTTTGGAAAATATTCCATGAAAGACAGTTTTAATCCTGTTAAATGTGCTATTATATTTTCTCGTATATCTTGAGACAGACTACCCTTATTTTCAAACAAAAAAATATGTAGAGTTTCGAATACTTCCAGTTGATTGTTTTCGATACTTATATATATTATTGTTTCCAAAAGTCTAATTTCTTAATCATATTTTCAATTTTATCATTAACACTAAAGATCGTTATCGACTGTACATATTAACAACTTTACTGTATAATATTATTAATTAAAATAATTTTTATGAATTATAGGAAAAAACGTTTCTATGATATTTTTATGATTTAATTTTTTTTTTATGTCCGCCATTATTGATTATTTTTCGTGTACCAACAACTCGCGTACCACAGGTTGGGAAACACTGACTTAGACAATGTAAATAACATCATAATTCCAATCATATCTATTAAACTTATCTTTAACATCAAGATTTCCATGGTTTAGATGGGCACACACATAATTAAGTATAAGAATAATGTCCCTGTGAAAAAAATGCAGCAGTCCTTACAATAAATATTTATACTATAAATATTAAAGTAAATCATTTTTACTTTCCTTATTTATTTATTTATCCTTATGACAAATAATATATTAAAAATTAAAATACCATGTTTCTCTGAAAATAAGACAGGCTATATTAATTTTCACTCCAAAGAATGTCTCAGGGCTTATTTTCAGGACGGTGTCTTAATTTTATATCTATAAAAATTACATTTATTCAAGTATAAAAATATATATTTATTCAAGTACAAACATATATTTATTTTAATACAGTCATATTATCTTTGCAGAACATCATAACTCTTCACATCTTGAATTCCAGCCTGAATTTCTTTGATTCATCTTGTCTGGGTATCAAAATATTCCATTTAAGTTTAGCATTAAATCAAGTGTTAATTAAGACTTATAAGACAATAATGATAACAAAAATGACTACAGGTACAAATAATTATTCATGTAAAAACAAAAATGCAGGCACAAAAATTCAGAATGTTTCTGTATTTTATGCAAGCACATTAAGTACAACCATTATAACAGATGACATGGAATTAGAAAATTCATATAAGAACAATGTCTTCCATTAAGTGTGCACATTGTAAACTACAAATTTCTCTTAATAGCTCTGGAATGACTGCACTTGTAAAAATTGTAGCAAAATTGCATTATGGATGATAACTTTGTCTCTAATATTCATGCCATTCTCTTTCCAAGAGTTGAGGAGGAATGAATACATGAGGAATGTTGCAGCTTTTCAGGCCCATCAACTAAAGTGTGTGAGAGGATCATTGCAAAATTGGCAGTGGTAGACTGATTGTGCACACACATGGCCACCTCAGCAGTGATGAAATTTTTAGAAAATAGACGTTCCCGGTGAAAATGGTCTACAGTGCAAGTGCCACCACATGGCCACCTCAGCAGTGATGAAATTTTTAGAAAATAGATCTTTCCGGTGAAAATGGTCTATGGTGCAAGTGCCACCACATTTTGCAGTACTTATACTAGGTGTCATCTCTTGTCCACAGGACTTGGATATTTACAAATAATTTATATTATTTATTTAATGGATTAATGTCAATATTATTTATTCATATTTATACATTCATTACTTTATAATTTATTACATCCATCATATATTTCAACAGACAAGTGAAATCTGTCTATCTGGCTGATGATATTAAATAGGGTTTATATTTGGGATAGGGATTGTATTATGAGCATCCTAAAAAAATCATGCTAGAATTTATTTTTGAATTAGATCTTATTTTCAGGGAAATACGATAAAACTTTATACCGTAAAAACTTTATACTGAAAATATGAAACAATGCTTTAAATTTTAAAATGGATAAAATAAACATAGAATAAATATACATGCACACACATACATATCCAAGCATTAAATTAAAGTTTCGATTACTATAGACCATTTTAATATTCCATATAAATTAAAATGATTATTGCTTTATTAATCTCATTTTAAATCGAATCATGTATTTAAAATATTGTGTTTTTACAGTGTATTGTCCCTTTATTAAAACCTAATTTAGTTTGCATGTTTACATTAAAATCAATACTATACTGCTTTACCACGATTTACGGAAGTTGATACAAAAATTTCGAAAATTATAATATACAAGACAATATATTGGAATCATGAAGATCGTTTTATAAGGTATGTAGCTTAAATAGTAATATTATCTTTGTAATAAGTCTATACAATTTTTAAATTATATTTATTATTGCATTCTAGAATGATTACTATATGTTACAATATATATATATTAATGGTTAATGTTTTTTTAATAATTTTACCAATCCTGCTTTAACTTTAGTTCTTAAATTGATTATAAACTATAAATATGCTATTTGTTCTTGGGTCCTTATCTGCATTAACACAGTCAATAATAAGTTTCAATTTAAGACTACCTTAGTTTTTTTATGTTTAGATTAGAAGTATTACAAAAGACTTTTTTTTTTGTTTTAACAGCCTTGTAATTCAAAAAATTGATATATAAGATGAGCAATCTCATTAACAGTATTATTCTAGAAGTATTTTTACAATTTCATATTTGTATAGAAGGAAATATATTTTAACCTATGTTGTTTTATTTCTCTATATAATCTTTTCACAATTTTTTTTTAAATCTTATATCCATCATTAAAATATTTTATAAATTTGTTCATAAATTTTTAGGTATTTGATAGACATTGATTATAAAGAGCATTGCCGGTTTCATTCTAATCTATAATGAATATATTAGTAATTTTTATTAGTCATTTATTAGACTAGAGATTATCCAATAATGAATAATATTTCTGTAGTGTAATTTTTACTACCCCAGTCTCATTCATTGCAGGGACTGGTTTCTATCCACTTTTGACACGTTGTGGAGTGGTGTAATCATAAACATATGACCAAAGATGTGAAAAAGATCTATGATCTCCAAGATACATATTTGAATCAGCATTCATCATATGTCTATGATTACACCTTAAAAGCTGATAGACTTTGTGTGAGAGTGGTATAGTGAAAATTACACTACAGAAACATTATTTCATTATAATGAATAATCGTTTTTTTTATATATATGTGCCTGCTTGATAGTTAATATTATCACATTTTTTTGATAGTATTTTTCTTTTATTTCTTTATCTCAAAGTAAGTAATTTATATATATATTGAAATAAAAAATGTAGAAACAAAAACTTTCTTATCAAAACATTTTAAATAGTTAATAGTTAATTCATTTTCAATTTTACATATTCAAAATGAAAATAATTTATCTTTCAAAAAAAACTTTATTTTCTTTTTAAATCTTCAAATAAAATTTTTTAATAGTTGATAAATTAAAAATATATTGATAATTAATTTTTTTTACAAATTTATAATAATCAATAAAGAAATCGGCAGGTATGGTCATTATCAATCACCAGAGGGAGTCGCTAGATTTATCATTTAGGGGGATTTAGATATAAAGGCCATAGAATTGACAAAGATTATGTTGTGGAAATGGAATGGAGCAGAATATGGGAAAACTTAGACTGGGGAATGAAAAATAAAGTGGCTAACAGGTTTCTCTGGGCATAATTGCTGGGAGATTCTTGACTTCGTTTAAGGAGAAGCTACAATACATCACATCACCTCATTTTGCTATTTATATTAACAAATGATGTTATTCTATTACCTATTAATTTAAAATCAATTCTCAATTAATATTTTAGTAGTGATCCCTATAGAAAATTCAAATTTAGTGATGAAGACATACAGCCATAAACTCTATACATTTGGCAATCATAGCTAATATTTTTATATGTCCACTAGATCAGTGGTCTTCAACCTTTTCACACCTGCAGACCGGTAAAAATAATGCTAAGGTTCCGCGGACCAGCAAAAATTAAGGATAAGATTTCGCAGACCGGCAGAAGTCTATAGATAAATTTTCTTAAAGATAAGCATAATTGTTATAACTGATCAAAACAACAATGTTAAATATATAAGATAAAGTTTTATATATATATATATATGGAGTTTATATAATAAAAAAACTTTTTTAAAATTTTTTTTAGAAAAGTAATAAAAAATTTAATTCTACCCCCCCCCCCATAAACATCTGTGATAACTAGAAAAACAAATTAATTTATGAATGATTGATTAAATTTTGTTTTCGTTCTGTTTTCTTTTTTTTTTAATTGGGTAAAAATGAGATGAAAAAATAAATAAAAATTAGCTATATTAATTAAAAGTTTAAACTCTTATTATTTATTAATACAAACTTTTTACTGCCCGTCTAGAACGCGGACCTGCAGAAAAGTTCCGTGGCCCGGTGCCGGGCTGCAGACCAAGGGTTGAAGAACACTGCACTAGATCACAGAAAAACACCAGACTCTTGGGAATAATGCAATAACTATTGTATGTAATGGTATCCTGAATCTTGTAACAAGTAATGAGCAAACTCTAGACTAAATAGATTAAAAAAAATATTTATTATAAATTCAATATTGTTATACTATAAGTTAATATAAATATCTTGTATATCTCTTGACCAATAACTCCTTTCTTCATTATTCAACATTTGGAAATTTATATGGTAAAACAATATATATCCCTTTTATATATTATCTGAGATCTTAGCATAGTTTACTAGTAATATATTTAGGTACACTTATATAAAGCTGTTGCTTATATCTATTAAGATCAAGCCATGGATGAATGTGCACATATATTGAACATTAATCTTATCATACAAGAACTTAATATGATTCTGCTGAAGTCAGCTTATACTAATTATTAGTTTTATATCTTAGTGGTTATAACAATACACATTTAATCACCTTACTAGAAATCATCTGAATATAGTAAAAACTTTAATGCATACATTAATAAACTAGAAAATATTTAAACTATAAATTATGAATAAATTGCACAATGATAACTATTAAACAAGGCAAAACTCTCCATACAGTAATGCCACCCTGTGCCAACCAGAGTAATCAATGAATGCCAGAAGAGCATAAAATCCCCATCTAGTGCATACTCATCCAAAATCGCCAGAGTTTCTGGCTTGTCTGGGGATATTGGATGAATAGGTACTAGATAGGGATTTTATGTAAAAGCCTTCTGGCATCCATTGATTACTCTGGCTGGCACAGGGTGGTACTACTGTATGGAGACTTTTGCCTTGTTTAATAACAATTATATGCTACTACAAGAGATGGTGATCATGTGGTGTTTAATAATAGCTATATCAAATTCTCTTTATAAATTTAAGGACAAGCATGTAATTAAATTTCCTATGCTGCATTATATATATACTCTAACAGGAGGTGTGTAAATCTATGAAATGCATTACAAATCTTGTGAAACTATTTCTACAAATATAAGCAATATTTGTCATACCAAAAGTGAATTCTGATTGAAGCTTTTAACAAACATTCTACTATATTTTAATTAAATCCATAATACAAACACACCCAAACTAACTCCAATAAGCAACCAAATAGTTATTAAGCTTTGATGATCCTAACAAACATTTCAAATTTAATGACATTTCCAAACTTCAATTTCACATTAATTCGTTATAGATTATGTTTTAACATTAATTAGGAATAATAACTATAAAGATCAATATCTCCCAACGATAGGCGGTTTTTAAAATAAAGTTTTCAAATAAATGGTTAAGGAATAAATGGCATAATAAAATTTTAGAATAGAAAGTCTTTAGGTATAAAGTACATTAAATTTAAAATAGTATCCTAAAAGTTATAAAAATTTTAATGCTTTTGTAAATTTGCTTATGCTTTCATACGAATAAACAGTTTGGCGGCTTTCACCAGATTTGACAATTTCCAAATGCAGTTGAACTGTATTTCTTTATTCCTCATGCATATGCATTTAGAGCTCACTTAAACAAAGTTTAAAGTTAAAACTTATAAGTCGGATTTCCGCGATTCTGAAAAAAAAAAAAAAGTTGTCACAATGTGGTATTGCCATTCAACTTTTATTTGATAATAGTTTAGCATATAGTCTACATGCTGTGAGATCCTTCCAGATGAAGTCAGTTATCTCCCTAAGAAGGATTTGAGATATATTAGTCTGCCTTAGAAAAGTTTCCCAGTAATCTAGAGAGGTTCAAACTTATGCATCCACCTACAATTTCACTTTGATGTCAATGACAATCAGCGTGAAGACAAAGAAATAAGAAAGCAAGCCAATTGACACCCCCCCCCCCGAGATTATACAAAGTCCTTATCACATGGAATTAAATTACAAAAAAAAAAAATTATGATAATTTTTTTTTTTTTTTGGTCTAATTGAAATGTTCGTAATGAGAAAATCTATACATTAAAGTAATTTCAAATTTACATATTATACTACAAAATTCATTAGTTTCCTTTTTATAATAAAGTTGGCACAATAGAAATTTTTATTTTAATTAATTAAAGTGAAACTGCATCCTGTGTAGTTTTAATTAATCCATTAATTAAAATTCTCTAAAATAAATCTTTTTATCTTTTATTTTAATAAAAGATTAACTTTTAATTGTATTTTAATAGGGATTAAAATTTTTTTGAAAGAAAAAAAAAGTTCCACTTCTTTATCAAAAGAAAATTATTTAAATATAATTTAAACTAAATTTCTATAACAAATATATATATATTTGGTAACATCTATTTGATTCTACTCTTTTTTAGTTCAATTTTAGACATCAACTAGTCTTTCCGCTTTTGCTAACTACAGTAAATAGACTTGAAATAGATATTTCAATTTCCCAAGTTGGAGCAAAAAAAAAACTTAAAAAAAAAACTAATATTTTGAAAATATGAATTTTTTTACAGTATAGGCTTTTTCATACCTGCACTTCTATGTGTAATATATATTGGTGGTTTGAACGCAGACTTTCACATGACTCTTAACTATACATCATCAGCGGTATGAGATAGCATGGATGGTTGAGGGTCATGTAAAAGTCAGTTCAAACCCTATAAAAACTAATATTGTAAATATTTTGTATATATTTTTTTTTTATTTCTACTAAAATCAAAACTAATTAATATTTGTATTTCTTTATTCTTACTTTTTTCGTAATCCTATGTTTTCAGTCCTTTTCAACAAAGTCCTCTTGGGATCTCTCTTAATATATTTTTTATCTTTGAGTGGTAGGGCAAAGTTTATAATTCCTTCCCTCGTGCTTTGCAGTTACTTTAAATCTTTGCCCTTGGATGTTGAGTTAGTTTTGCTAGACTGATGATATATCCATCCTTTCTTTGGGAAATTCATTTTATGATTTTACTTTTTCTAGATTTGTTTGATGTCTTATTATTTTCACAATTTTTATTATGTTGATCTCTACCATGGGTACTAACAATTATGTCTATTTCTTGTGTAATTCTAAGTTTAAACAAAGCTTTATTATCTCCCAGACTCTGGGAATTTTCGCTTTATAACTAAATTCATATGCTCTGAAGTCATCTTGTATTATTTTAACATGCTGGCAGCAAACTTCAATTATTCTCTTGTTTCTTTACAATTAAGATTTTCTTTATCATTATAAAGTCTACTTTCACATTTTCCTTGATCAATGCCTTTTACATTCCTTTCTACTTCTTGGTAGGTCAATATCTATTTTTTCATATCCTTCTCCAAATTATTCTCCTCCACAATTGTATCAAATTTTGTAGTATCACTGTCTATTGGTTTAGTATCTGACATGCTCATCTCCTCTCTGTCATTTTCTTCCACACACAAGATTTTTCCTCAAGTGCAATTAGAGAGTTTCCAAAAACCTCATTAAATAATCATTGTACTTATCTATATTTTTGTCACCATCAGAGTTGTCTTCTTCCTCTTCTGTCAACATTTCCTTTAATTGATATTTGTTTAAGTCATTACTTTTTGGGTTTTCTACCAATATTTGTTTTTCCACAAATAATTTAGAATCATAGTCATCATTACTCTCATCTGAATCTTTAATTAGCCATGTAATATTTCCATTATATTTATTAAGTTCCTTTTTATCATTGTCACTGTGCTGATTCATTTGTCTCTATTTCTTTAACAAATAATATAGAATCTGCAGCTGTACCATATTTGTAACATCAATATCAATCTATTTGTGCTTTACACAGATTCTTTTAAAATAATTGGACAAGTTTTATAATCATCCTTAACTTATATGCTCAGTGGATCCATATTGGGGTTAGTACATACCTCTTGTGATGACAGCATTACATTAAATTGAGCTTTTTGAAGCAAATCTCTTATTAAATCTGATTTTTGATCTTCAGCTTCTTGATTGTTGTCTTCATGATCTCCTTTATGTTTGTTCTCTTCTACAGTCTCCAACATATCATCTTCTGTAAAATCTTCCAACACCTCATTTTATAAAATTTCTTCTACATTTGTATGTGATTTTATAAATATATGATACTAGATTTTATTTTGTATGACATCACTATAAAATTTTGCCTCATCTGACACATCTATTTTTGTCTCTTCAACTATTGTCAACTTCCCATTTATTTTTATCTCTATGATACCTTGTTTCAAATATGATGCTTCCATTTCATTTTCTTTATTGTCTTCATCATTATCCTTATTCTTAATGTCTTGATTCTATTTCTCAATGGAGTCTATATCACTTTTTGGAATTTCATTGCTATCATTTCCATAATCTCTAGTTTTACATCTTTTTTCCATATTTTATTTATATTTTTCACCCATCCATTTAACACAACTCTCGTCCATTCTCTGATAATCTTGCTCCAATTTTTCTGTTTTCTGCTGATCTTTTTCTAATTTTTTTTCTAATGTGCACTTTATTTCTTGCTAACTTTGATGAAATTCTTGTAATAATTAGTGCATTAACACTGTGTAGCATGCCGGTTTTATTTCTTCCTTGAGCTTCCATAATGAAAAAAAATCATATTTTGATTTGTGACTGATTTCTCTTTAGACAAATCTTCAACCTCCAAGATGGTCTATCCTTTCTTGTAGTCTTCCTACTATTGTACTTTTTTCTATTTTTACTCTGTGCTAATTTTTAAATTACCCCTTAGACTATCTTATTTTTGATTGCCCTAGTAAATATTTCAGGGTCAGTATAGTCATGACAAAATTTAATTTCCAGGGTTGTTATATTCATGCCAAAATAAAAAAAATTCTTATTTTTCTCTCAAGATTAATCTAATCAGGATCCACTTAAAATATATTACGTAATGGATAGAATATGCCTACAGGTATGGTTAACATCATTTCTCATTTAGAATTTCCTATTTATATTAGCAAATGGTGTTATTCTGCTGCCTGTTAGAATCAGGCCTCAATAGATGTTACAGGTACTAAGCCCTATATAATATTGAAGTTTATTAATGGAAATATCTAATCATAAATCCTATAGATTCAGCAATCATTAACAGTATTTTTATAAGTACACTAGATTCACTAGACTCTTTGGAATAATGTAATTACTATTATATGTAATAGTGCCCTGGATCTTGTAACATGCAATGAGAAAACTCTAGACTAAATAGTTTAAAACAAATATGTATTATAAATTCAATATTCTTATTCTATAAGTTAACATAAATGTTTTGTAAATCTGTTGACCAATAATTCCTTTCTTCATTATTCAATTTTTGGAAATTTATATCGAATTTTGTATACCATCTTGGATCTTAGTAATATATTTAATGAGGTTTATATAAAACTGTTGGTTATAATTGTTAAAACTAAGCCATGGAGGTGTGTGCAAATGCATTGAATGTCAATCTTATCATAAAAAAACTTAACATGATTCTGCTGGAGTTAGTTTATACTAATTATCAGTTTTATAATAAACATTTCGTCATCTTGCTACTAAATCGTCATCTAAATTGTATAAACAAATGCATACATTACTAAACTAGAAAATATTTTCAACTATATATCATTAATAAATCCCTTAATAATAACTATATCAAATTTTTTTGTAAATTTAAGAACAGCCATGAGATTAATTAAATTTTCATGTGCTGCATTATATGTATATATCATTAAAAACCGGTCAACACTTAGACAACTCCAATATCAATAACAATCAACAATTTCAAACTGTTGTCAAGGCAACTTTCTTTTAACAATATGTATATATATTCTAACATAAGATGCACAAATCTATCAAATGCATTAGAAATCTTGTGCAACTTTCTATACATATAAGCAATATTTGTTATATCAATTGAATTCTAGTTCAATGCTTTTAACAAACATTCTACTATATTTTAGTTAAATTCATAATACAAATACACATCAAAACCCTATCTTTGTCTTGCATTGGTGGTCGAGAGGTCAGTGCAACTGCCTTGCACTTGCAGGCAGTTGCCCGGGTTGCGGGTTCACGTCCCGGCTGATGCTATGACACTTAAAA
Organism: Epiperipatus broadwayi; assembly: GCA_028023455.1. Taxonomy (NCBI): domain Eukaryota; kingdom Metazoa; phylum Onychophora; class Udeonychophora; order Euonychophora; family Peripatidae; genus Epiperipatus; species Epiperipatus broadwayi. Next base: position 6,568,750 of record JAQFVV010012449.1, on the reverse strand, counting down.
AAAAAACCCTACCTTCAATAATCAAGTAACCAGATAAGCTTTTTTTACCATTTTAATATTTGATCTGAACAGAAATTTCATAAACTCGATGGCATCTCTGGAGTTCACTTCCATATTAATTCATGCCCTCTAATTTAGATAATGGTTTAACTTATAATTTAATTAGGAACAACAATAATAAAATGATAAAAATCAAAATCTCTAATGATAAGTAATTTCAGAAATTGACTATTAATTTAATTTAAAATAAAATTATTAGGAATTGCATTACTACAACTTGTTCTCATTTAGAATCTTAAAATAATTATAATAAATAAACATTTTAGTAAGTACTTTAATTAACGAATAAATGATAAATGTTAGTTTAAATGAAATATGCTTAAAGAATACAAATGGCATAATAGAATATGAGAATAAAAAATCTAGATATAAAGAAAGTTCATTAAATTTAAAGTGAAGTCCCAAAAGTTTATAAATTTAAATGACTTTGTAAATTTACTTATGATTTTATATGAAGAACACATGTTCATCAGATTTGATAGCAGTTTTTAAAAGCAATTGTGATGTATCTACCACTCACATTAAATGGAATATATACTTAAAACTTATAATTCAGGATCCTGTGGTTTTCGCTTATTAATTATTTGCCTCACAAGTAGGTTTTTACAGTTCAGAAAAAAATAGTTTTTTCTATTGATTTCCAGGTGAGAAACACTATTTACACAGTAAGGATTTGGGTTAAATTAGCCTACCGTAGAAAAGCTTCCTGGTAATGTAGATAAGTTCAAACTTGTCACATCAATATGCAACTTCACTTTTATGATAACAAAACCAGCATGAAAACAAAGAAATAAGAAAGTAAGAGACCAATTTTTTATATATTATTTATACAAAGTCTTTGTCATCTGGAATTTAATTACTAAAAAAAATATGTTTTAATTTTGAAACTAATTGAAATATTCATAATAAGTTATCTATACATTAAAGTAACTTTCAGTTTACATAATGGCCTATAAAATTCATTAGTTTTCTTTTGATAACATAGAATTGATACATTAGAAATTGTAGGTAATTATATTAATTAAAATGAAACTGCATTCTATGTAGTTTTAATTAATCCATTAATTAATATTCTGAATAATAAATTTTTTTATTTATAATTTTAATAAAAAAAATTTTTAAAAACATATTTTAATAGAGATTAGAACGTTTTTTTAAAGAAAGAAATAATAAAAAAAAAACATTTCCCCTCTTTTATCAAAACAAAATTATGTAAATCTAAACTAACATATTTATTTAAAAATTAAAAAAACAAATCCTTTAACACCACTTTTTTTTTTTCAAATCTTGTTTTTTTAAATTTTATTAATCATTTTTTTTTAAATTTCAGTTGTCCTCGGACATTTTAACCACATTATATGGGCGTTGTCAAGGATTGATTATTCCTATAATATATATATATATATGAAACATCACATGATCACCATTCTTCATGATTATATAAGCTGTTTAAATAGAGCCAAAACTTCATACAGTAGCACCACTCAGTGCTAGCCAGAGTAATCAATGTATGCATCCAGTGGCGCTACTGTATGGAGAGTTTTGATTCTGTATAAACAGCTTGTGTAAGCATGAAGACTGATGATAATGTTGTTTTTAGCAGTTTAATATCAATCCTGCCCAATAGGATTATGGTCACCATAGTTATTAAAGAAGAAAAGATACAAAAAATATGGATGCTTAACTGAGTTCAGATTTATACGATTATATAGGCTAATGATCTTGAATTGAAAACATTAGTAACTCAAAGCTTTATAGTTAGCTAATAAAGTAAAAAAAAATGACTGCAGAAGAGCTGCATTAGATCCTAAAATCTAGGTGCAGTGCTCTCAGATCCAATGCTCCTCACTGATGAAAGCCACTAGCTAGAAACTAGTCTAGGGGATATTGGATCAGTAGGCACTAGATAGAGATTTTATGCAAAAACCTTCCTGAGCATCCATTGATTACTCTGGTGTGTAGTGAATGTTGCTACTGTATGGAGAATTTTGCCTCTGTATACAATATATATATATAGTAAGAGTACAGTTCCAACCTATTAGAAACAAAAAGGGTTTGAAACAAAAACATACTTAGCCTTTATTATGTAAAAGCAAATTATAACATTAATTATATTATAAGTAGATTGTGACATCGTCTTTTGTTTTCTTTTTGATATGTTAAGTCTACTGACTACAAAATAAGAGTAATTGATACTCAATTTACCAAATTGCTGAATTTTAAGTTATTATATTATTAATTTAAAAAAAAAATAAAAAAAAGAGACTAAACAAAATTAAATCATATAAACAATGGAAATACGGTATGATATATGATGTTCTATGAGCTGTATTTGCCCACTATTGCTCTAGAGCAGCAGTCAGCAACTGGTGATCTACGGACCACTGGTGGTTCATGAAGTAATTTTAATGGTCCACAAAGAAATTCAGATATTATTTAAATTCACTAAGTTCATTTAATAAAATTTTTAAATAAAAAATAATTTTTTTAGCTGTATTTATTATATGTAAAATAAAACAAAAACATTATATTGCTAATTGGTTTATACTGTGTCTTGCAAAACATCTACCTCAAAGACATTTAATTAACCTTTACTCGGTCAGCGGCATAGAAAAAGTAAAAAAATAAAAATAAAGAATTCCATACAATTGACTAGACATCAAAATTTGTCTATGGCACACCCTTGTGTTAAAATTATTAATATATAAATAAATATATATGTATATATTATACTCAATGCTCGTATTAATTCGTACCTTTAAAATTATGTTAATGGTCTGCAATATCTAAAAGATTGCCAACTGCTGATCTAGAGAAGACCAGACAACATCAAATGGATTATCGACTCCCAAAATCCAGGAATTTTCTTAATTCAGAAGGAACCAACAATCTTATCATCTGTGTATCCATGTGCCAAAGAATCTGTGTATCCACATGCCAAAGAATAGCTAGTTAACCTGGACTAACAATTTCAATTAGTCAAATTATATATTGTATAGAATCCACTTTTTTTTGTTTCATAACTTTTTGTTATTGTTTTTTTATTGAGAGAATTGATGATCATGCTCTAGAACCATCAATCATAATTATGTAAGGGAGGTCTCTAGGTCAGTCACTATAATTTTTGATTGTAATAAAATCTAAATGCTGATCACTAGATCTACCAATTAAAGAATTAGATGATTGACTGGTGTTGAGGTGAGATTTTATCTATAAAATATTAAATGCTCGCATTGATACAGGACAAATTTTATATGTTTATTGTTATTGTTAAATTAACTTTATTATTATTTGTTAAACCACTGAACATCACATGATCACTATTTCTTATTTGTTATTATGCATGACTGATTAATCCTCTTGTATGAATGGCTATTGGCTATCATAAGCACTGATAATGTTACAGGGAGACTTCATACCCAAAAGTGACAATCAATAATCCACGGGGCATGACCGTGGATTAAAGTAGACAAGTTAAAGTCAGGGAATAAAAGGATTGGTCAGCAGGATAATCATATCAAAATAATTATAAATTACAATGTTAGACTAAGCAAATGCTTTGAGCTGGTAGTGGATGACCATCCTACATGGAGTCAATGGTTAGGGGTGATCATAATATTATATAAATCAAATGAAGGATGATCTGACCTATCCAAATGTCAAATTGATTTGTTTCAAAAGATTGCAAATCACCCATAATGGAATAAAGCTGTTAAGGATTTATTTTATTTAATTAGAATTTGTATATCTTTCCTCATTTATCTAACTTTCCATTACCCATGCCATACCCCACACATAATTCAGATGTAACTAATTATAGTTTTATATCAAATTTATGGTAATCATCAACTTAGCTTATTAGATTTGTGCATATAACTGCATAGTTTGAATACCAAGGAGTAATGGGAATGTGAGGAGAACCCATGACATTGAGGACCTAAGAGCAATCATATGATAATGATAAATATATATCAGAGTGGAACTCAGAATAGCATCAAATGTGATATATTTACAACTGGAAAACTTTAAGGGCTAGAACTCATACTATTGCCTCAATGTACAATAAAATGAGTGGTGCAAATAGCTATTTTATTCCACTGCATTACAATTAACGATCAATTACCAGGGCTAGACACTATCCAGTTACATCATTAGGAATCTGATCACACACAGAAAACCTCCATTTCATTACAATATAATATATTGGGTGTGTGTTTACAAAGAATTTCCAAAACAGCAATAAAAATATTTTATCACAAATTTACTTCTTATTTACACATGAAATATTCAAAATGAAAGTATAAAGTTAGTTATTAAGTAATTACACAATTTTATAATTCAGATAGATCCAGATTAATGCCAAAGAATGTATTTAATATGTAAATTACTGCACTTATTTCTATAGCAAATATAAATATTGCTAACATGAAAGATTATTGTAGGCATTAAAAAATATAGAAAAGTAGTTTAAGATAAATTTTTTCAAACAGTTTACAATTTTGTAAAGATAAGCTCAGAGTCACAAAATAGAGGCAAATATTTTTTTTTTGCATTGTCATATATTGTAATAGATTTTCTTATTCTGAAATTACCTAAAATTTTAGTGATAAAATCACTAAAATTCAATATGTGTAGTATTTATGTGAAGTTATGTTTAACCACTAAATGTCACATGATCACTATCTCTATACTAACACATAATTGTTGTAATCAAAGGCAAAACTCTCCATACAGTAGTGCCACCCTGTGCCAAACAGAGTGATCAATGAATGTCAGAAGGCTTGTGCATAAAATCCCTATCTATTGCCTACTCACCCAATATCCACAGACTAGTTTCTGGCTTGTAGTAAAGTAGAGTTAAAGGTGGCTGCTGGAGGGTTGCATTAGATCCTAAGATCTAGGTGCAGTGCTCTCAGATCCAAGGCTCCTCACTGATGATGGCCACAAGCCAGAAACTAGTCTGGGGATATTGGGTGAGTAGGCACTAGATAGGGATTTTATGCACAAGCTTTCTGGCATCCATTGATTACTCTGTTTGTCACAGAGCAGCACTACTGTATGGAGAGTTTTGCCTTTGTTAAGTTAGTAGGCCTTACATAGAATAGTATACACCGAAATTAATTGCATCTGAGAGAGAAAAAACAGTGGGTGAATATATCTGTCATAGGCAATTTAGCTTTATATTGTTTGAAAAAAAAAAAGAAAATGATATCCAGATGGATGAAACAAAATAACCTTTCTCTGACACTTTTGTGTTAATTTACACAATTTTGATGTTACTACAGAATATATGTGCGGAAGCGAAATTATAGATCCTAATTTTGTTGAATGTTCTACAAAAAATATAATTTTTGAATCGTCACTTCTAGTTTTAAAAAAGCAGACTGAAAAAGTCATCATGAGCAGAAGCAAAATGAACTATAGAATAGCAATTTTAATCGTATTATAGTAGATATCAAAGCGGCACTAATGAACAAATGAATTGTATTCCCTTTCATTGGATAATATTTCATCTGTTCTGTCAATTCTTTCAGTTTATAAAACAACTTTATATTTGTGGTTTTCATGATCTTAACTTGTGTTTTAATTAAGAGAAAGTCACTCTGTTTGAAGACTTTCTAAAGGAATACAATATGTATAATTCTGATGTTGGAAAAAACCTTAAGCTAAAGATGTAACATAAAAGTATTCATTCTCTTTGCAATCAAGAGTACTCAAAAGCGTTCTAACAAAAGATAATAAATATTTAATCTGAGTAAATGCTTTTTACTTATCATAGTTTTGTATAGCTAGAATATATTTATGTTGTTTAATTAATGAAAATACATATATAGGCATGTATGTTTATATATAGGGATGCACAAAGTAGTCCATTGTTAACTAAAATATCTTTTGAATCCTCTTTGAAGCATTAAAGGAAATGAACAAAGTAAATAGCTAATGCCCACTTGTTAAGTTCTTGTTACACTTAATATTACTATGTAATTATTCATATGGTAAACCAGTACAGAGGCTTCTCACCAACATGCAATAGCCAATGTGCATTTATTGACTTTTTACCTCCGAGTTTAAGATCAAAAAAATACTACAGTATTTTTTCTCTGTTGCTTGATAGATCTTAATTGAAACATCAGCTTTCTTGAAGGTAGGGTGAATAGGTGTGTGAATACTTTTTGTGTATACTTGTGTTTAAATATTACAGATTCAGCCTGTATTCTGCTCATCTCTCTTGTGTGTATAAATGATTTTAAGGTCCTATATATAAAGGGTCAAAATGACTTACAGTCAACATATATATGACAACAAAATTGGCAATCAAGGGCTTTCCATATGCTTTCATCAGATTTTCAATGATATGGATAGATAGAGAGTGGAGAGGTTTAAAACCTGTCCAAATTTTAGTTTGTAGACTTACTACCTTAATATAACCAAGACTGAATATATATATATATATGAGTGAGAGATGATGATCTAGACCAACTGATGAGTATTGGTTCAGCATGAAATACATGTATTGGAGATCACTTATCTTTTTCACATGTATATGATTATGTGCATCAGTTATATAAGATGGAGTGGATGATTAAAAGAAGCTTGAAAATCTGGCTTCAATCCCTCTCTAATCATGATGGAATTAAAATTAAATTATGGCCCTTATTTATGGATGGTTGTAAAATTATTAACCAATGTAATGATTGACAGTAGAGGGCGCTAATAATCAATTGATTGCAGATACAGATTGCCATTCAATGATGATTATGATGAGTTTAATTTAGGTATCTACAACTGTAGATCATTGTCAAATAAAGCAAGACTACACAGACTTAAAAAAAAAATTGAAATGACAATTAATTTAAAAAAGGAAATTGCACTTTATTATAAATATATAATATTGGAAACACAAGTGGAAAATGATTCATTACAAATAAAAAATGAAAGAACATCTTTGTGTAGATTGATAATATATAAGACAGAGTGACAAGATTAATTATTCAATGCAGATAATCCAGATTTATGCCCAACAAGTTCTCATTGGTATTATGAAATTATGGATATTTATAAGGATATAGAAAATAATTTTGATCAAACCAAACATTTTAAAATTGTCATCGGTGATTTTAATTATAGAATTGGTAAATGATTGAAAGATGAAAGTGCTGCGGATAAATTTGGTTACAGTGAAAGAAATCAGAAAATGTACAAATTTTTGGAGTTTTCAAAAAAAAAATATATATATATACATTTTTTCTTTGAAAAAAGTTAAATGTAAATGGACATTCAATGGTACAGCAGAATTGGATTGCATTTTGACTATCAGAAATATGTATTTAAAGATTGTAATGTTCTTAATAGATTCAACCCAGGAAGTGATCATTGGTTAATGAGATATACAGTATGTATTAATGCAAATTTAGAGAGACAAAAATTATTTTAAAAAGGCAGTAACCTTCAGAAATAATCCAGTGAGTTTAAATTAGTACTTGGAAAAACATTTAAAAATATTAACTGATTTTGAAGACAGTTCGGACTTCACTGAAATTAATAAGAACCGCAAAAAGTATAGTTATACCACTAAACATCAAATGATCACTATCTCATACTAGCACAATAATTGTTATTAAACAATTCAAAACAAAGCAAAACTCTCCATACAGTAGTGCCATCTTTTAGCACAAGATGGCACTACTGTATGGAGAGTTTTGCTTTGTTTTGAATTGTTTAATAAGTATAGTTATACAAAAAAGCAGCAATTTACCAATAAATTTTCTATTAAGACAGGTTATGTATGAGAATTTATTAAAATAAATCACTAAAAATATTTTTTAGAGTTATGATAAGGTATTTGAACACAGATTTTCAAACTCCCTTCAGCCATCCATTCTATCTTGTGCAACCAATATATATGACCATACACTCATGAAAAAGATAAATGATCTCCAACTGATGAGTGCTGGTTTAGCATGAAAAATGTATACTGGAGATCATTTCTCTTTTCCACATGTATGTAGTCATGTTTATCGGTTGTATGAGATAGAGTGGATGACTGAAGGGAGTTTGAAAGTCTGGGTTCAAATCCCTTACCATAACATTTAAATCCCAAAATATATGAATTATGCTTGTATTTCAAATATTTAGAGTTATATAATATGATATTTTAAAAAAATTAATAATGATATAAGAAAATGTAATTGTGAATTGGCAAGGAAAGCTGCAGAAGGAAATTAAGGTCTCAAAAATGTAAAACATCTTGATATTTTGAAGAAATATTGCTTCAGCACTAAGAAGAAAAGATATTTAAAAAGAGATATGACATCATGAAATGTATAGAAAAGTTTTATAAAGAATTATATAAAGAATAAGATAAATATCACTTCATCTGAAATGGATTTTAAATGAAAAGATGAGACATAATTAAATCTATGAAAATCTACAAAAAGTAATGAAATTATCATTGATATTTTTAAAAAAAAGTGGGTGAAGAAATAAAAAAAATTGTTGACAAAGCTTTATACTAAATGTCTAAATAATAAAAATATACCAGATGATTGGAAAAATTAGTAATAATATTGATATTTAAGAAAGGTGATAAGGAAGATATTATAAATTATAGACACATCAGTTCTATATAGAATCTTTCCTGAAATAATTACAACTCCTTTACAATAAACTTTTGATTCTAACCAACCAAAAGAATGGCCTATATTTAAAAATAGTTTTAGCACAGTAACTCACATCCAATTATTGAGAGAAGTTATAGAAAGAATCCATGAATATGAGCTGTTATTGTACTTTGGATTTGTAAATTATGAAAAAAAGAAGATTCTATAAGCATTTCCACAGTAATCAATGTTATTGCATTATAAAGGTATAGATTTAGGAAATTACTTTATTCTGAAGAATATTTATCCAAACATAACAGCAATAACCAGATTATGTAAGGATACTAAGAGAATTAACATTGATAAAGATGTTTGACAGGATGATTCCATATCTCTAAACTGCAAATAATATTTTTGGATTAAAATAGAAAACAAAGAGAATAAAAGTAAATGGAGATTATTTAAATCATGAAGATTTTGCAAAAACTGCAGTTGTTTTTACAAATAATGTCTGTAGAACTTTAGGAAATGTTCTAAAAGTTATCAGATAAAAATAAGGTAAGTCTAAAAAGATTAAAATAATGTTCAATGGATTTTTTCATAAGAAAAAAACAAAAATTGAAAATCATGAATTAAAAGTCAACAACTAGAAATACCCTAATCAGATTATAATACAAATGATAACAATTGGATGAAAATAATCATAGAATTAAATTTGAATGAAATGCTTTTGATAGAAATAATTTATTATATATATATATATTGTATCCTTTATAATTGGAATAAAAAATTGAATATTTAGGTTATTTTTAGCATATAATTTTGATATTAAAGTTAGTAGGAGTTCAAACTTAGTAGATAGGAGCTTATAAAGATATATTAGATAGTTTGAACTCATTTGGAGATTAATTAAATAATAAAATAAATTGTTTAAAAGATAATATTAATTTTTATTTATTATTTTTAAAAGATACTATAATGGTAGAATAGCTTAATTATAGCAGTAAATATTTTATATTATAGATTTAAGGTAATTATTATTGTTTAAAATATTATTTAAAGATAGTAAATTTAATATTAGTTTAAAATGTGCTTTCAAAATGTTAGGGAAAGAAAACTTGATTTTAGCTTGCTAACAAAAATTTGATACAAAATAATGTGTAACAAATATTAACTCTAGGGATATTATTAGTAAAGTAAGGAATAAAATTATTATTTTATTTAAGTATAATCTTTTATTTTAAGTCAATTTTAGGTTATTAAAATATTAAAAATTGTTTTAACAAGGATATTTATTGTTTTTTAGATAAAGATATTTAATATTGATGACTCATAATTTTAAAACTTAATTTTAAAATGATACTGATGCAGCTATGAAAATTAGAAGATTGTTACAAGCAGTGTTGACCAATAAAATCATTAGATTAAGACCAGTATAAAAACAGATTGAGGTGAGTCTAGACAGATTTTTATAGTTTCAGTGATTTAGAGATTTTCAGTGATACAGTGATTTACAGATTCAGATTAAGACAGATTTAGTTTGAAATTTATAACTAATTTTTTTATATTGTCACAGTAGTAATTTCTTTTAACTTATTATTTTACTTAAAAGTGTTTTAGAAAAATATAATTGGAATAACTATTTAAATAATGATTCACTAAACACCAAATTTCCCTATCAGTTTATTCTACTTGAAACTTAGCTTAAAATCTTAATAATTTTATGGAATGTGATAGCTACTTAAATATGGAAAAATGAACACCAAATATCAAGAAATATACTGCAACAAGACTGGATGTGTATGCCTGAGTGAATGAACATTTATTTGAACTGACTTCATCATATTGCAATGCAGCTATTTTATTAAAGTTAATTAAGAGAAATCAGATATTTATTTAAAATGATTATCATAGTGTTAAATTTGAAAGAAAAGAAAATTAAGACTCTGCATCTAATTTTAAAAACTGAATTTAAAATGTTTTATAGTATGATGAATGACTGTTTATTATATAATTTATAGTAATAATTCACATTTAACTTATCTTTGAAGTAATCTAAATGAACTTGTTTTAAGAACAATGTATTTAAAGACAAATTGAAGAAGATGGCTTTGAAATGTCTTTTATGCTTTTAAAATAACTTGCTATTGATCAAATCAATAAATAAATGATATACTTTAAAAATGATTTTATTTGGAAATAATGAACTCTGATATATCTTTTTAAAAGATTGAAAGTACATCAGATAATAAATGCTTTGGATGATATTACTGTCTTTTTATCTGGAAAAGAAAAATATTTATTGAGAAGATATATATTTTAAAAGGATAAAAAAATCATATTTTTTTTTAAAGAATAAAAAAATTTAATTCATGAACTCAATGTGTGCTTATAAATGTATTAAATAAATAATTTATATTACATAATGTTTGCTACTAATATTTTTGACTGATGGAAAATGTGAATATTGCTTATATTATATTTACTGCAATATATCTGTTATACACAATGGCCAAAATGTACGTAAGGAAATATTTTTAGAAACAATGGATCTCGAATTATTTTAAGAAGATAGTAAATGCCCAGAGGAAAAAAAACTGGAATGAACAATTATTTCTTTGGGATGATTAATATTCTTCTTGGATTTTTACTGGATTTTATTATTATTTGCACATTTTTTCAAATGGTTCCAAGATAAGAGTATGATTTGTGCACAAAACTGTCCAACTGTAACTATGCAACAGTGAAAGATTCCTGACAAGCATTTAACTTATGAGCAGGTGTGAAAAAAAATAAGAAAAAAATATTTTCGTAACTTTAAAACTATTTTTTTAAATATTAAGATTAATATTTAGCATATTATATTTTATTATTATTTCAAAACTAACTTATTGTTATTATATTTTAAATTTAATTTTAAATAGATTAATTTTATTAATATTAGAATGTTAAGTAATAAAAATGGGTATTCAGAAGATAATTTTCTCAATAAGTTAAATTACAATTGTAATTGATTTTTTTGAATGTATGGTCCAAAAAGCAGATCGCCATGAACAATCTTAGTAATGGTTAAGATCATTGGTAATTTTTTTTATTATTTAGATTATATTTTGCTTAATAATTTTGTTTCTTTTATTTAAAAATGATATATCTTAGTATTTTAAGATTAATATTTCATATTGCTTGAATTTAATATTAAACAATGGAATGAACTGTTGATAAAATTATCATCATGTGTATTTTTATAAAAGAATTGATAAATGCAGACAAATGTTTGAAAACATCAAAGGATATTTTAAAATATTTATTTAATATGAATGCTTGAATATGCATACATTATATAACATTGTTACATTATCAATGTTATTTCTTATGAATGTTATCTGCTGAAATACAGAGAAAGACCTAATACCGATCTCCAAATTATATAATAACAAATAAATAAACATTGTACTGATATATGTTTTATCAAGAGCATTTGTGCTTTAAAACTTTAAAAAAACATCTTGAAATGAATTTAGATCTTTGTTGTTTTTTAAATATTGTTTTGGAAATTATTTTAGAATGCAGTTTGTATATTTTACGATGTTAAGTGAGTTACTCAGTGTGGAATATGTAGGATGGTGATTGAGAGAGTAATATTTATATGAAGTCCTAGGTATTAGGGATATGTTGAAATCTGTTGTATGTAAATTATATTTTCATACTTTAAAGTTATTAAACTATATAGATAACATAGGACCATATATCATTTTTTATGGACAGTTGTATTTCCTTATCATGCCATGACTTTAATCTTAGGTGCCTGATGAATATGAACCTATTATTATGATTTGCACTCTATCCATGATGATATTGTCTTACTCCTTTGAGCCATTCTTGTTATTATTCTATATCTTACACTTTAATTACTATCTATCCCCACAGGAATCATTGTAGAAGATAGTTTTATAAGTTGGTAAAGTAATGACTAAATCAGTTGAAGTTGATAATTTTGTGAGAGAACAAGATGAAGTATATAGACATTTCTTTCGCAAATGATGTTGAGATGTTTGATGATTGTCATAGTATATAACATAAGAGAAGAAGAATTGATACTCATACAAATATTAGAGATCACTTAGCTTAAACAGATGCATATTTAAACTGGAATGAAAGTGAGAATAGTGAAAATGATTTTTGGATGATATGATGAATGTAAGAGTATAAAAATGAAAGAAATTCAAACATCAAACAATATAATTTATTGATAGTTCTTTAAATGTTATTATAAATAATTTAAACCCATTTAAGTTACAAAATTTATGAAATTATCTCTTACGTATTTTGCAGAAATAGTAATTTTTTATAGAAGGAGATATTCATATTTTTTATTAAAAATTTTATGCTATTCAAATATCTGGATGATACTTTGCTAAACTGCAAAGAAAGTCTTTAATAATTTTTCTTTTAATATTTTATTTATTGGATTTTAAAAAGTGTATTTTAAACTATAAACTTATATTGATGCACTACATCATAAGAAGTATATTTTATAACAGTATGAGATTAAGTTTTCTTAGAAATTAGGAAATTTATTGTAACTGTTCCCAACACAAATAATAGAATACTATTTTACTGAATGAAGATTACATATTATCATTACTGTTGTAGGTTTTTATTTTATTTTGAAATGGCTGCAGTGAAGGCTATCTTATTTTATTTTTCTATTTATTGGTAAGATTTACTGTATATATATATATATATATATATATATATAATGTTAAAATAATGTTAATTTTTATTTTGTAATTTTTTTTTTTAATATTATGTTGTTATTATATTGTTAATTTATAAATAAATTTGTTAACTGTTTTTGAAACTTATCTTAGTCAAGTTGTGATTTATCTGTGTGTTGATTATTTGATTTTTCATTCTACATGCATGAGCCACAGAAATTAATAATTTGAAATATTACTTATTGGGCATATGATCCTTAAAGATTACTTAGACATTATTTCTATTATATTTGGTTAAGTAACAAAGTACATTATTATTATTATCATCGTAGAAGATGTGATCACTGGTAATTATTTTAAACTGACACCACCAATGAGAGAAATACTCGATATTGCCACAATATTCAAATACATTATATTTTTATGAATGCCACATTATACAAAGAGGGGTTGTATAATGTTTATTTAAAATTTTATTATATTATTTATGTTTTATTACTAAACTTTAATCATTAAATAGATTCAATGTTGAGAGTCATTAAGTTATTTTAGTTGCTTATTAATGCTATTATTTTGAAAGAGTAGTTAGATATCATGTAAAATCCCTCATCATATTTAACTACAGGTTGTTTATTAATTCATTCATTTTGTTATTAGTTTGTAAGAAATGAACCTGAGATTATTATTCTTATTATTTTTGGAGAATTGTAAATTGTTCTATTGAAAGATGATAAGAAAGAAATTATAAGTCAATGTTAAATGTCTAATTAGTATTTTATTAAAAGAATATTAAATAGGTAATTTATTCTTTATTTCTGTAATAAATTTATAAATTATATTTTAGGATTATTATATGTGTGTGTTTAAAGACATGAAAGTATTTCATAGTATTTGATTAGGTGAATTTGGTGGGATAATATTCTTATGCCATTGGGAGTGTATCTTTTGGGATGTATTCTCAATGTACCTTACTGAACGTCTCAGGTTGAGAGTTTTATAATATATTTGTTATTTTGATAGAATCATATTTTATTTATAATATTGAGCAAGTTTATAAGTTCAATTTATTATTGAAATGAATAGATTGAGTGTTATAATTGAAACCCTGATTATTTATGTTGAATTTAAGTGTTATAGTATTTTATTTAATATGTTTGCCTTATATTCAATTACTGAAAAATATTGCTTTATTAGATATTGTATCTTAGTAATGTATCTTAAGCTAGTCAGAACAATATTATTTTAATAGTCATTGTTTATGTAACTTAACTGTAGTTCAATATTGTTATATCTCAGTTAGCCGGATTCTTTTGTTCAGTAGTTTTTCCTTTAAGAAAAGGGTGCAATATATATATATGCCTGATTCGAACTCAGACTTTCATATCATTTATATAAATATATATATATATATATATATGCCTGATTCGAACTCAGACTTTCACTTGCCCACCACTCTCCACACTATCTCATAACCCTGATACACTTGAACACATATATGTTGAAAAGATAAATAATCACCAATACACACATTTCATACCAAACCAGCAATCATCAGCTGGTCCAGATTACCATCCTCACACATATATATAATCAGTGCTCAGCTTTATATTAAGATAGCCAATCTTCATACTTTAATTGACAGGCTTCAAACTATTCCAACTCACAACTCTTCAGCCTTCCATTTCATTGAAAATCTGATGGTGGAACATTCAAAGTCCTTGTTAGTGCCAAGGTTGTCATCCTACCCATGTTGACATATTAGTTATTCTGACCCCTCATGTACAGGAGAATAATTCATTTATACATACATAACATGTGTGTGATCAGGTGGGTCAGCAATATGAGATGGCACTGAGAGTAGTGGGTCATGTGAAAGTCTGAGTTTGAATCCTTCAATGACATATGTAAATCTATAGGTGTGTTGTGCACAGACAAAGAAGCTTTTAATTTAATTGAGTACTAAGCTAAGCACTTTTGGGAGATATGTACTCTCATATTCATAGCTATTAAAACAGGTAAAACTCTCCATACAGTAGTGCCACTCAGTGCCAACCAGAGTAATAAATGGATGCCCAAAAGCCTGTGCATAAAATCCCTATCTAGTGCCTACTCATCCAATATCCCCAGAATAGTTTCTGGCTTGTGATCTTCGTCAGTGGGTGAGTAGGCACTAGATAGGGATTTTATGCACAAACCTTCTGGCTGCCATTGATTACTCTGGTTGGCACTGAGTGGCACTACTGTATGGAGAATTTTGCCTGTTTCAATAACAGTAATGTGCCAGCATAAGAAATAGTAATCATATGATATTCATAGCTAGGCATGTAGTTATGTTTTGCCAATGTATTTTTAAATTTTTACAAAGCATTCTTAAATAAAACTTTTCTAATGCCTTCATGTTGTGTTGATAGGATATCCAAGTCTCACTTTCATACAATAAATTAGATAAAACAACAAATCAATATATAATTAATTTAATTATAATAATTATTTTCCTGTGATGAAATATATATTTTTTAATTTGTTAAAAGCTGCAGCAGTACATTTTAATCTGTATTGTACCTCACTATTTAACTCTACCGTTCTGTTTCTGTATTTAAATCTAACTTTTAAATTACTATATTTTATATACTAATAAATCTAACTTTTTACAGCAGTTTTGCAAGAAACATTTTGTGGATTAAAACAGGAAGCTAAAAGAGTAAAAATAAATGGAGATTATTCAAGTCATTTATATTTTGCAGATGATGTAGTTGCTTTTGCAAATAATGTTTTAGAGCTTTGTCAAGCATTGGTGGTCAAGTGGTCAGCGATAGCTACTTTACAAGCAGTTGTCCCTGGTTAGCGGGTTCGCTTCCCGGCTGATGCTATGACACATGGGGGAAAAAATGTTTTAGAGCTTCCGGAAATGTTGCAAGAGTTATCAGATTAAAGTAAGAAAGTATGATTAAAGGTAAATGTTAAAAAGACTAAAATAATGTTTAATGGATTTTCTCAAAATAAAAAAATAAAAATTGATAATGATGAGTTAGAAGAAGTTAACAACTACAGATATCTCAGTCAGATTATTATCACAGATGGAAATGTAGTGGATGAAATTAATCATAGAATTAAACTTGTTTGGAGTGCTTTTGCTAGAAATAATATAATATTAAAAGGAAATATGCCTATGTGTTTTAAAAAAAAAAGTTTGTAATAAATGTGTTTACCAGTACTTGGACATTTAACAAAAGAGCAATAGAGATCTGACCACTCAAAGAAATATGGGGAGATGCATGTTAAAAGTAACAAGAAAATATCAAAAATGAAATATATTGGTGTGAGAACAAACAGGTTTTACTGACATCATTGAAAGAATTAAGTGACTGAAGTGGAGTTGAGCTGGACATATTGCTAGAAGAGATAATAATAGATGGACAGTTTAAATCTTAAACTTGACTCCAAGAGATTGTAAAGCAGCTAGAAAGATGTTGGATGTGATATGAATGGATGAAATAAGAAAGTGTGATGCTGTGATGTGGAGAAGAGAGGCTAGAGATTGAACTTGGGAATACATTCATCCATCCAGTTGATCGATAATAGTTGAAAATGATGATGATAATGATATTTAAATTGATTCATCCAAGCTAAAAATTGCTGATGATTTTTTTTTCAACACTAACTGATAGATATTTTAAATATTTAATTACTAAGTCATAGTCTTTATATATTGCATTAAAAACATTTAATATGTTTTGTAGATCTTTTCAACTGGCAAAAATTACACAATCATCAGCATATAATAAATTCAAACTCATCAAGTTTTTGTTTTTGCTGTTAATTGATTTAAATTTAAAATTCCACCAACAAATCTATATTACATCTTGATCCTTGATAGTTTTAAAGACCACTTATATAAATTGAAAATAATGTTGAAGCGCATCTTTGTTTAACATCGGTTTTTATTTCAAATGCTTGATTTTCTATCTGTAATAATTTTTCCTCACATTCCATTATGTTGAAACTATATAATATAGATAAACGCTGGTGGTTAATAAATTAACTTTAAAGAATACCATAAGCCTCTTTGATTAATTGAGTCAAATCAATAAAAGCAATATATAAATCTTTCTTTAAGTCATTTTAATGACACTTTTCTTGCATTTATTTGACAACAAGATCACAATGGGTTTCTCGTAATATCTATGACTGGAAGCAACTTTCAATAAAAACATTAAAAACACTTTTATTGCAGTAGATAATAATGATATTCCATTAACACAATCTTGTCTACTGCTTACATTTTTGAAAATTGAACAAAAAAAAGATTCTTTTCATCCAGTGGAACAATTTTATAAGTTTGTCTATTCCCTATATTTTTGAAAATTGGTACCAAAAAAAAAGCATCTTTTTGATGAGGTGAAACAATTTCATAAGTCGATATATTTCTTAAAAATTTCAATATTTTTTAAGCGAATATATCACCCCATATTTTTAAAATTTTACAGGTATTTCATCAAGATCTGTAGCCTCTCCATTTTTAAGATTGCAAAATGCTGTTTTGATTTCATTAAGTTTGATATGTTTGCCCAAAATCTAAATGAGTAGATAAAATGGATATATCATTAAAAATCACTATCTTAAATCTTGTACCATTATTTAAAAAAATAATCAAAACACTTCTTCCATTCTTCAAAATGTCATTATCATATAACATAGTTCCATCTAAACTACAATATAAATTTTTCAGATCCATATGCGGGCTTCCAGTGGATCAAAAAAGATCTGTTGACTGTAATCATTGAATGATCATTAATAATAAGACCATTGTTTGAGAAATAGTTATGATTCTTCTTTTTGATAAAATGTAAATTTACTTGCATCCATAGCACTTTAAAAAAATTCCAAGCCCCAATAACATGACAATTCTGAAAATTCAAATTAGCAATTTTATTGT
Organism: Epiperipatus broadwayi; assembly: GCA_028023455.1. NCBI lineage: Eukaryota > Metazoa > Onychophora > Udeonychophora > Euonychophora > Peripatidae > Epiperipatus > Epiperipatus broadwayi. The sequence continues at coordinate 6,550,436 of JAQFVV010012449.1, read as the reverse complement.
TCAATAGCTATGAAAAGTTAGTATATATAATAGATACATCTAAAGAACAAACATCAACTCTCTGGAAATATGATTGGAATAAGAATTATTTTTTAATGCAACAATTATTTTAATCATGAGGCATGCTGATTTATTAAATTTCCAACATATATAGACATTTGCCCATATATAGGCATTTGGGTTGGAAAGAATAAGTGATTCATTTTATTCTTTCTTAAATACTATATCTTGTGTGGGGAGTGAAAGTATTCATTTATTATTAACACTCATAAAAAGCACATGCACAATAGCTTGAAAAGGCTGATCTTTAATGTATAACAATTTATGTTTGCAATAGTTGCCTAATGTGAACTTAATTGATAAAAAATTAACAGAATTACATACTTAATTTAAAGAATAATAGCATGTTGTTCAGTTAACATTATAGTTATTATTAAATAAAATGCCCTGCTTTTTAAATGGACTGTTATAGCAAAGCCATGTTCAGTTAAAGGAATGAAATAGATTTTGAATCCCGGTCTGCCAAGAATTAGCCTATCTACATGGGAAGTGAAGCTTTTAAGCTTTATTATTTAATTATTCAAAATCCTTACTTTCGCAATGAAAAATTATTAAACTTAAACGTGACTATAATTACGAAAAAATTAATATTTAAAACTAAAAAAATTTATAATGTTGGATGGATTTTGTTAATAATACATTGAATTTAATTGATATAGGTAAATTTGCCTTAATAATATTTATAATTTTAAATTAAATTTAAATTTGCCAATTCAAATATTTAAATATTTAACTTTCCATAATTGTGTTATATTTGAGAAATCACTATCCATAGAAATACAAATTAAGGTCTTTTTATTTTTTTAAAAAGGAGTTTTTTCACTATATCCTGTTCTTAAAATCGTTTTTAACTTTCAATCCATACACACATATATTGTAAGGGTTCAGATTTGTACATCCACATAACAAAACCTAGGGTCCAGGTAAAATACACTAAACTGATCGAAATGGGATAGGAAGGTCCCAAGTCCAACCAAGCTTCAACCTATTTACCAGTGCTCTATGGCTTAACACCTATGAATGACCTTTCTGAGATTACACACAGGCCTTATTTAATTTGCGAGCCACCTCCGAACAGGGAGAGACATGAGACCCATAAACTAATCACACATGCAATACCAAACTGGGTTAATTAACCAATAATATGTTAAATTTAAAGCAATATTAATATTTAACTCTAATGCAAATCAAACATACCTAAACAATAATTTAATTGGGATTGGAATATGAGTAAAATAATAATGAAGGTGATGTAAATTTTAATAAGTTTTATTATAATTGATAAATGGAAAAATAAAATATACACACAATTAGAAGGCAGAAGATATATGGCATTTGATGCATGCAGGCATTATACAATGGAATGAGATTGATTAAAGTGTTACAGTGTATAATCTCATTAGAGTACGTTTAATAGGTTTGTGCGCAATGAATTAATTATGCCTATGGAGAATTAATATGCCAAATACAATTTCTGTACGATGGTTTGCTAACTGATAAATAACTATACTAGTCAGAGGTATACTAATTAATACAGCACTAATATGATTGCTGTTTACATAAATTAAATAAGATTCGTGCACCAGAATAAAGCTCGAGGATGATGCAGATCTGAATCTACAAAGCAAATATTCTTGTGGTTTTTAATAAAACATGAATATAAAAATTATAATAAGGAAGAACAGGCTAAACTAGCATCACCCATAATTTACTGTAGACACTTCACTAAATATCATTAAAGAGTGGCAGTGTGGATCAGAAATTATATCCACATATAAGACATGTGTGATAATTTGGGGACAGAAGGACTTGCTAATGAATTAGGTAATAAGAATACAAAGTCCAGAACTCAGATAAACTTATTTAAAGATTCTGGATCCTTGTGCCCCAGTTCTATATGTGATAGCCTTAGCCAAACAATATGCTCCCTAGGTGCGATTTGATGTTCATCATGAATGAGTTGTAGTCAGTGAATGGGACAGTCTCTGCCATTATCCCATGAAGATTAGCAAGATATTATTGTGTGAATACATATACACATTTGCTATGCACAAGGCAAAGTGATAAATAAGTCAAACTTAAACTAATGGTGCCTTAAACAGATAACTACTATCTGCATTGCTGACGAAAGCCAGTTCATACAATTAAGCATCTAATTACAATGCTATAATAAAAAAGGGTTAAATTAACATAAATAATCTTGTTTAATAAATCACTAATCTGCATCATTAATCATATTCTATGAGGGGGGGGGGGTATATTTGATGGGGTTATAATTAATAATAAAATATAAAATATACCTTAACCTTATATTGCTATGGCTAGGTTTCCACTATCAGATAAAATTATATTTAAACTTATAAATTATAATTATAAGATTGCAAACCCTAATAACTATTTAACAAATATAAATCTAAATCAATTTATATCATTATAACAATCGCAAGTCAATCAGATATTATTCCGAACATAATATAATTTTGAAACAGTGAGTCAGGTTAAGCTAATTAAGCATTATATTTATTAGGTCAAAGATATAAATTATAATATCTTCAATACAGAATTACTAAAATTAAATACGCTCATTGTTTCGAGGTACACTTGCCATATTATCACATATATAATAAAATGAAATTTTATGAACTAAAATTTATAAAATAACGAAGGCATCACCACACATTAAAGTAAAAGATAGGTCTTAGTTAATAAAATGATTATTAATTTTATATCTTGGAGAGTTTACAGAATTAATATTACAGAAAATTAGGCAAGTATTTATCAGTGGCTTTATATTTAATTTAGATAAAAGTTTTAGAAATTAGCTTTGAATGTTCATTTAAATTTAAGAATAGCTATAGTTTTTAAAGTTAATGTTCATTTTAGAGTTCTTGGTAATGATCTTAGGATGTTACTTATAGTTTTATAGGAGCTCATTTGTTGGCACTTCTTGGTGGTGAATATTGTAGTAATTCTTGTTCTCAGGATAGGCAGCATTCTTCCAGTTGAAGTCTCAGTGCTGTGAGTTGTCATTAGGAACATCTTTCATCGCTATGATGGCTATGTATCGCTTCAGTATGTAAGATGGAGATCACCATTTCCCAGGCTTGGGAAACTGCATTTCCTACCTATCCTACTCAGCCATGTTAAAATTCAAACCAGCATGGATTATTTAGCAGATGCTTCCTAAAATTTTACAGAGTGTTTTTGCATTGAAAAATGTAACCTATTTATACTTGCTTGCGATCAAGTTATAATTTTAATAACAAATTTTCTTGAGTGAAACAAGCAATTAACACCTTTAAAATTTTATATTTTAAATGACCAAAATAACTTTTATCTTTTGTCTTATCCCTAAACAGGATGTTTTGCAAGATTCATTTACTTTTCCCATAAGATTTTAGCAATAGTCACAGTTGGCTAAATCTTGTTTACAAGATGAAATATATTTTTGACAACATTTATTGTCTTAATAAATTTTTAGATTTAATCGTCACGTTATGCTAAAACAGATATGCATTGTGTGATTTTATTTTGCAGATTATTTTAAAACAGATCTGGGAAAATATATTAAATGATCAAATAACATGATGCTATAGATATATGATGGTAGTACGTGAAATACACCTATACATAAGCAATTTAAGCAAATTGAATACAAATTGGCTTGTAAAATAAATTAAACTATAATTTAAAATCCATTTTACTTTTAAAAAAATTACAGGCATTGATATTTACACACATATATATATACACGATTATACATATACATCTGTGTAGGCATCTTAAGAAGGTACACTTTAAGGGTTTAAACCTGGCACATATGAAAGTTGTAGGGGTAAATAGGGTGAACATATATATGACATGGGAAGTATACCATTTCAATATAAAACATTTTATGAATTTTTTTTTTTTTAATTATTAAAAAAAATTTTTAAACAATTTTGCTTACAGATATTTAAAAAAAATCATAAAAAATAAATCAATTATAAATCGTTTTGTCTTATCTTTCACATCAGAATTATTTAATTAATTTCAAATACAATAATTGTTAACATCATTATTTAAATAATAGCAAGAAATTTTTTGTAAAGTATTGATTATATCTTTAGTAATTATGTCATCTGCTAATCCTTTAAATCAGAAGGAGTTTTACTTTCTTGGTAATTTATTAAATTGTGTAATCTATCTTAGTATCTAAGTCTTTATGTTTCGCCCAAGGTAGCTCAGTCATGTACATGCATGTAGAAGTGAGTAAACTATATTAAGAAGTCTGATAGCGTAGTAACTTTTTAAATTTAATCAAGGAGCAACTGATATTAACATATACCTCTGATCAGTTAGTATATCATTTTTATTGTGTGACTATGAATGTCATAGATAAATAGTACAAAACAAATACATACCATAGAAATATAAATATTTGTCATTTAGTCATGGTAATCTCTCCCTTTGATTTTATTTAAATTACTGGAAATCACTATTTTTGTTAGAATGTTGGATTTCTCATCATCATATTATATCGTTATTATCAACTCATCAACAAATATATTCAGGTATATAAATAATGCACCATGCTCCAGCTGTTGATGTATTTAATAATTTATCTTATTAACATTAGTAGTTATCTGTTATGATTTGACCCTGGTAAACAAATATTTTTTCAGATATATATACATATGCACAGAAATATGTGGCCAGATATATAGAGGCAGTTACTCCCATAATATAAATTTTGTTACAATATACATATATATTATCAATATGTAACCTGAGACTTGTTTATATGTGTACACAATTATACATTAACATTTATAAAATCTCACTCTAATCAATCTTTCTCTTTAACATATATATTATGAACATTTATTTTGTGTAAAAAATAAATACAGTTACAATCTAGTATCTATTTTTTATTATTATAATTTCTAAAAGATTAGCTAATATTATCTCTATTAAGTTAATCGAGTAATTTACTGCTCTATTTTATGTATTTAAAATCATATAATTGCATTTTTATTTATTTAAAAATAAGTCAATACCTATGTTGCTATCTACCCAACCACTGATTTGAAAAAGTTAAGCCAAATTTTTATAAATTCATCTGTTGTTAATTTCTTATAAAAAAGAAAGAAAAAGTGTTACTTTTTTTCTTCCCTTTTATTACCATTCAAAATTAGATAACTTTAATTTCAAATGTTTTGATTAACAAATAATTGTATTTAAAAAAGGATATATATATTTTATTATAAAAAACACTTAAAATCAATTTTCTCTGTATTTAAACTATATGAAAATGATTTCACATGCAAATCTTTTTAGATTCCTATAAATTGTAATAAGCCCCTTTTCTATTAATTGCCCTAATTGGAATCATATTACTTTCAAATGAGTATAAAAAGAGCAATTTTATCCGGGCAGATGTTATGACATATGAAAAAAAAATAGCAATTTTAAAAGCATAAAGTGCACTTCTTCATTATCACTATCAATTGGTCACATTAATATTATTTTTGCTTGCTGAATTCTACAACTAAGTTGATTAAGTTTTGTTTTGGAGGACAAAACAATGTGCTATTAAAAGGAGACTTAACTAAGCAATCAACTCTCTTTCAAGTCATACTATTTTACTTTAATCTTTCTAAATTTCTACAAATAAAGAAAAAGAAAGCAATTTTTCTATAGAGATAGTTGAAACTTCAACAATATAATTATGTCTTATTATCTTGTATACTTTTTCAATATTACTCAATCTTATTATATTTTATTTGAAACTAGAAACTTATTATATTATTTTGCATGAACTATATGAATTTTATTTGATTAATCTATGGTTAAGGTGTTTATAGTTCATTATAAAATATAATTATGGATTTACATTTATTATATCTCGCTTATTTTATACCTGTATTCAAATACATGCTTTGCTTTATATCTTATTATAGAAATAATTACACTTGGTCATACATATTGGTTTATAATAAAATTGTTAAATTTACACACCTGCTCTGATATATATATATAAGCTATTTAATATAATTCATCTATATTGTGCATTTATAACTTATCCATAAAGATTATAGTCCACCTATATAGGGCATATAACTCCTTTTGTTTAAATGCAACTCGAATGTAAATGTTTTTATTGTGAAATATGTTTAATTTCTTCTTTAAATTAAACAACCACTTTAATCTTTGCAAAGCTATGACATGCTAATAAAAACTTGATCTCATTATTATGGAAAAATCTCCAATCTCCTAGTGAAAATATATATGGTCATTTGGAATCATTCTTGAAAATGTTCTTTTAGATAAGTGAGACAAGATAAATGATTGTTAAAGTAATCAAACTTAGAATTGGGGTGAAATTATTTTCACTCCAGAAAAGAATACTACATAAGATTTTTGTGGTCTTTTATATTTTATTATTATAATATTTAGAATGTTATATGCATTTAATATTTTGTTAATCTCATTTTGTTTGTTCTTCATTCAGGTATATCTAACATATATAATGAGATATTTAAAGGTGATGTATATAAATAATTAATTTTATTCATGTTTATTTAGTTTTGTGAGACTACAGTGGGGAACTTATGTATGCTTTATAAATGTTCATAAAGATAGAGTTGCTACTTTGACATATATGGTATATTTTGCTTTGGATTGGCTTGAGTTAATATTTTGAATCTAATGTCCTAGCTCCTCATTGAAGAGAGCCATAGCTTGAAACCAGTCTGGGGATGGGGACAATCATAGATAAAGTCTTCAGGTACTTTCTCTTGTAGTATTTGTCATAAAAAAAAAGAAGCTTGTTTAGAGTTATTAGCAGGCTCTTTATATATTACATATTGGTAATGCAAGCTATATAGGTCATTTGACATGTGACTGATTTTTACTAATATTATAATTTTGCTATTAGGGCTTTGGCTATATCAAATTGCTAAGCCTACTAATATATGACACCACTGAATTTAGTTCAGGCCCTTAATTAAAGAGCAGAATTTGGAGACATGTAGGTGTCTGAAGATTTAGATTTTTTTTCTTAATATTTAAGAATTATATATATGCTTGGCTTGAATTAGTATTTTGAATCTAATGTCCTAGCTCCTTACTGAAGACAGCCATAGCTCAAAACTGGTCTGGGGATGGGGACAATCATAGATAAAGACTTCAGGTACTTTCTCTTGAAGCACATATCATAAAATAAATAAATAAATAAGCTTGTTTAGTACTATTAGCAGGCTCTTTATATATTACATATTGGTAATGCAAGCTATATAGATCATGTGACGTGGCTGATTTTTACTAATATTTGGATTGGTATATAATTTCTATGACTGTTATCTTTAAAATTAACTATTTATTTATCTTTCATGTTTTGTATTGGTCTTTTGATTGTATTTTGCTATATGCATTATAAATATGAGTAGATGTGGTTTAAGATTTGACAGTTAATTATTATCAGAATGCCTTCCTTTTCATTATTGGCATTTCTGCCCGGTACCATGCATTTATTGTGTCAATTATGTTGATGATTTCTCACTTTGCTTAGATATTATTTGTTAGGCTTTTCCCTTATGTTAGCAGTAGATACTAATGAGACACTTGTATATGTGTAGCATCAAGCTAGTATTGCTCTGCTCACTTTAGTGGAGGCTTGTTTCTTCACCATCATATCCCAGAAATCCAAGTTATGTATTATAAAAGGCATTTGCATAATTATGCTCTCCCATTCATTATTATATATTTTCAAATGATCGTGTGTCAAGTAAAGTATTGAGTTTGTATTTCTTGACTTCATAAGCTTTAGTTATCTAAAACTAATACATTATACTTCTTTACATTATATCAAATTATTAAGTTGGAAGTCAAATTCCGATAATACACTATTACTTTAAATATTATAAATCTCCACGCACTCACTCATCAGTAAGAGTTTGAAAAACTTAAGTGAATCACTTAAGTTTAGAGTGCATTTCTATAAATACAATAACTTTCACTGACCATGCTAAATCAAGGCTTGAGTCTAATAGCGCATTATCGGAATTCGACTTCCAACTTAATAATTTCAAATTTTCTGCGCATTATAATAATAAGATTTATATTATATCATTTAAATTATAAACTATATATTAAGAAATTATATGCTCATTTCAATGTGGATTTGTCTTATTATATTACTAGCTATAGCTATATTATTAGTCCATTCAAATGTGCTCATTAGATTTAGTATGTATCATTAATTATTAAATCTAAGCTGTTGTATAATTTAAAAGTACCACAGATATGGTATATTATATGTGTTATATCTAAGTTATCTATTAATGAATGTAAAGGTTTCTTTAATTTATGTTTACTGTGAATAGTAATAGTAAATTATTTATATATTTTTTACATTGCAAACTAAAGGAAAATACATTTAATCTTTGTAATAAATATTGATTTTATTCTTTAATTACATTTCTGTGTCTGTTGTCATCTCCCACATCTGTATACCAGAAAATCCATTTAAATAGTAAAAGTATTTAAAGTGTATATAAGAATACATATTATTTGAAATTGTCACATTGATACAATTCATGCAATCAGATTTATATAAGATTACTTTATTACTGCTTTTGTTGTTAGAGTATTTAGTGATGCATTTGGTACAACAAAATACCCTCTCACCTACAGATCACTTTAGCTTTGCTGTTGTTAGATAATTGTTTTAAATTTTAAGAAAACTTGATGATGTAAGATTCAAAAATAAAAGTTAATCTTTGCTGGCCAATATTATGTTTAGAACCCATCTTTAGATAAATCTGTACTTCATTATAAATGAAAAAAGTGTTGATAAGATGTTAAGAAAATAAGAGTCTCACTGTTATTATCACTGCTATTAGTTAAAAGAACCTAAATTATTTTATTATTTTTTAGATGGTCATTGAAAAGTCAGTATTCCTTACAATTGAATTAATTAATATTTAAAAACCTGAGATTATTATTACTATTTATTAATATTGTTTGTAGAATGTAATTATTAATTGACCAATGATTGATCTATCCACATCTTGTAAAATCATGCATTAATTAGTCCATGAGAGGACTTATTTAGTTTTTGTTTGTTTAGCCTATGAGAGGAGTTATCTGAGGTTATATGTTTATTTAATGCATTAGAGATCTTGTAGTGATTTAGATCTAGGTTTAGATTTATACTTTACTTTATGATTACTTGGTCATTCTCTGGAATGTTACATTTGTAAATTTTGGTACCACATCTCGAATAATTACTTAGGGCTAAGATCTCATTATGGATTTTACTGCTACAAATAAAGCTCATTAATTGGTTAAGACTTAGATTATCAACTTATTCAAATATATATATATATTCCATTTTAAAAGCATATGTTAAAATTTATTAATTGCATGAATACTAATATTAAGATTGCATTATTTAAATGTGAAATAGATCATGTGACTTATATTCTATTATTATTATTATTATTATTATTATTATAATAATAATAATAATAATAATAATAAAAATAATAATAATAATAATAATAATAATAATAATAATAATAATAATAATAATAATAATAATAATAATAATAATAATAATAATAATAATAATAATAATAATAATAATAATAATAATAATAATAATAATAATAATAATAATAATAATAAACATTGATTTTTTTGTCTCTCTCAATGCTATGCTTAATTTCAAAATATTTTCTATGATTTTCTGGTGATAATGGCAATCGTAATATTCTAAGAATATCATATTATGGGAAGGAACTCCTACCCCTTCCCTTCCAAAGTTCTTTATTCATAATGCAAACTCAATTTATGTAAAAAAAAACCTTTTAGCTTAAAGTTCTTTTTTATAATCTATTCATTAAGCACTCATCATTATTTAATGTTTTGAATCATCAGTTGCTTAATCTAAGGGTCTATTATTGTCTTTAAAATCTGTTGAAAATCTTGATTTTATTGGTGGAGATGCACTAAGTATTGATGGCTGAGAATCTCTCGAGAAAAAGTTTTAAATTCTTTGAAAATAGTGTGCATGACCTCATCATATGAAATCAGTTTTTTTATTTTTTTATATGCTTTTATATTAATTTGTCATGTTTGTGTATGTGTCTGTCTGCATGCACACAGTTTTGAAATTTTGGTCTGGCTGAAATTTTTTTTTAGTTTAAACTGTATTTTGTTTTTAATAAAAAAAGTTTTATAATTTGAATTTTGCTATGGTAGAGATTTTCCTTTAGTTTTAATTATTTTTTGTTTTTAACAAAATAAGTTATATAAAAGATTTAATAAATAAAAGTTCTTTTTGTTCAGGTACTTCAGCATCACATCTATGTTGTTATCTTAAACGGTCTTTTTCTTATAGTTCGATAATAATTAGCCTGATAACAATTTGTCAGCTGCATTTTGCCATTTATATAAAAGTTTTATAATCATAATTTAATTTTAGAGGATAAAATAGTACTATGTCAAAATAATTAAATTAAATGTTTTTTTTTTTTAGTTTTAATTATTTTTTGTTTTTACTGAAAGAGTTTGATAAGATAAAAGATTTAATAATAATAATAATAATAATAATAATAATAATAATAATAATAATAAAGCTCCTTTTGTTCAGGAGTCTGTGGCATCATGTCTACATTGTTATCTTAATTGGCCTTTTTCACATTATTAAATCATAATTTATGTCAGATTTCTTTTTTTAGTTATAACTAAAAATTAAAAAATAAAATAATAAGTAAAAAAAAATTTTTTTTAAATAATACTTTTACATAACAGGACTAGCAGACTAAAAAGTAGAAAAATAACGAAGTAATCTTACTAAAAAGTATTAAAAAACTGAATCTCGGTTAACTTGCCATTCTTGGAAAATATCAGACATCTTAAAAATCTAGGCTTGTTATAAAACAATTGGAAATTGCAGGGATGTTATCGTTTCATGAAAGCGTTTTAAGATTTTTTGATTTTTATGATTTATTTGAGTCTCAAATGCCTTTCTGAAATGACAATATTTCAACAATTTCTATTTGTTTTATAACACGTCTAGATTTTTAAAATCTCTGATATTTTCCAAGAATTGCAAATTAACCAAAATTGTTTTTTTTCTATTGTTTAGTCAGATTGCTGTTATTTTTCTACTTTTTAGTCAGCTAATACTATTTACATAAACGTTATTTTAAAAAATCTTTTTTTACGTATTATTTTATTTATATCGAGATTCTTCTCTGCAAGCTTGTTGATTTACTTTTCTTCGTCCAGTTGCATTAATTCCTCATTAGTTAATTCTTCCATGAATGATTGTAAAAGTTCTTCAATGTTATAATTATCAATTTTTTATCAGCATCTTTATCCAAAGTGCCAACAAAATGTCACATTAGTTGTTGAAGTTAGTACAGTTTGAAGATTGCAATGATTCTTTGATCCATATATTGAAGAAGTGATGTGGTATTTCATGATATTAGTTGCTGATATGATTCCAGTTGAAAACATATTATTACAAGTTTGCAGCTACATATGTTGATATCTTAACATACATTGATATTGCTACATATGTTAAGATATCAACATATATAACTGCAAACTTAAAATAATAATTCAATATCATTAGAAAAGAAATGTGACATTTCACTAACTGAACCAAGTAAGGGAAAGTAAGCTCTCATTTGTTAATCATTAAACTAAAAAAAAAACAACAACAACAACCTCATACTGAAGTTTTATTTTTTAAATTCATAGTCTTACATTATTTACGTGAAATTATTTAAAATTAAAAATGCAATGTTTAATAATATTTAACCTAACTGTATTATTGTAGCCATAAAGTCTTATTTATCAACAGTGTAAGAGTAGCCAAATTATAGAACTGGATATTACCAAAATCTAATCACTCAGTTAACTTTGAAAAAAATAAGTTTTGACATTTAAGTGTCTAATGTAATTTTGTCTTTGGATATTGTAATCAATATTTATGACTTTTTTTAACAGTAAGTATGTGCAGATTTAAATAAGCAGCACTTGACATACATTAACTGTAGTCTTTTTTATGGCATGAGATGTCACATTTTATAACACAGTATTTCTTGAAATAAGCAATAATTTTAATAATATACTACATTGCAATGGCAGAAATACAGGTCATTTAAATAAAAGTTAAAAAGATGAAACTTCATTTTATTTGTATTGCATTTTCATCATACAAAATTTATTATAAAATGTATAATACATGAAATCATCTTCTTCCTTTTCTTTCTTTTTATCAAAAATATGTTTATCTTAATTTAACTGAAGTTAGTATTAATAAAGGTTTTAATTTAAAATTGCTTGATTAAATATTTTAGCTAATACGTATACAGTACACCATTGTCTTGAATATGTTTAAAACAAATTGTAAGATTATAATTTAAAACTTGGCAAATAAGCATTATTTTGAATTTAGATTTAATAACTTTTGATCATATAAAGTTGATTATTAATTGCATAATTCATGAAATCATTCTCTTTTTTACTGAAAATATTTTAGATTTATAATGTATCAATTTCAATTTGATTGAAACTTAATTCAAAATTAGTTGACTGAATATTTTAGATAATATAGTACACAATTTAAAATTAATTATTAATAGTATAGCATATGAGCAAAATTTATTTTGGGTGAATGAAATTTGTATCTTTTTACATTTGCAATAATGTCTGCTTTGGCTTGTATATTTCTGAAACAAATTATATTATGATTTAAAATTAAGCAAATGATATTTTACTTATATTTGGTAACTTACTTCATGTAAAGGTAATTATTAATTGCATAATGCATGAAATCATTTATTTCTTAAAATAACTTGCAATTACTCTAAATTTTATAATAATTGACTTATGTATAGATAAGCTCTAAGCATACACATATACATATACTTTTAAAACTGATGCTCATTGTTAAGTGCATGTTAATTTGTAAAAGCATATGAATGGAGATTTATCCTTTTTTATATAATATGATGACTGTAATTTTTGCAGCAAGCAAAATACAGTTAATCCATAAAAGTGAATGGATATAGTTTTAAACTAATGTATATAATTTAGAATATAATATTAATATTTGGTTATTGTATTCATCAAAATAGACTTTTGATTAATTATTGTACTGAATGAGACACTTTTTTATTTATTTTTGTAATCATCCAACTTTACTTTGGCTGCCATCAAAGATTGCATTGATTGTCTTGCAAGAACATTGTATGAAAATTAAATAAAGTACTATACATTAATTATATTTTACTTTTATAATCAAACTATTGTATACTGTATTATGTATAATAAATAAATTCTGTATTGCACATTTTTAGCATAAATGTCACCACTTTTCTTTCAGATGCCAAAACGTTACTATTCTATACCATCATCAACCTTATAAAATGGCTATTATTTTGAAATAGCCACCATTTTTAAAATGGTGGTTTTAAAAAATTGATTTTTTTTTTCAATTGTTGTAGTGAATAATAAGCTGTAAATCAAAATAGTGAGTAAAAATTGATGATCATTATATTGAATCCTGGTATAAAGATGCAATTCTAAGTAAGATAAAAGTATATTGAAAATGATTGTGAGGGAAACAAGCATATTGATCACTAATATTTTAGCATAAATAGCAAGATAAATTTTGGAAAGGAAATTACTGTTTTTTAAACATTAATTTTAAAATGGTTAAAGGATAAATAAATATGAAATTCAAAGAATTTAGACTGAAGGAAGTCATTTAAGTGAGATATATGTTTTATGGATTCATTAAAGAGTCAGATATGAACTACATACTATCAATAATTTCTTTGAAATTAGCATTCTAAAGACAAATTTGTGATGCATCTTTTATTCATCTTGCAATAATTTATATATAACACTTACTATATTAATAGTAGAAAAAACTAATTACACATCAAAACTGTTTTAAGAGGAAAAATATTAGAAAATATTTTCAGTAACTCAATTTTATTTTTAATGCATCCTTTAAAAGTAATTTCATTAATCAAATATTATTAACTATATTCTTATTTTAATTGAGAAATTCTGTATATCTTGGAAAATATATATTTTGAAAACAAAATTTACATTTTTTAAATACATTTGAAGCACATTGAGGAACTACATATAAAGTTATCCTTTTGCTTTATACCATCTATTTACCTTTAAGCTACCTTTGATAGATTATACATTCTTAAAATATAGTCAATTTACTTTAGAAATACAAACATGAACAAAAACAAAAAAAAAAGGATATTGTTATACACAGATGTATCAGATGGGTTTAAAAAAGAAATTGCCCATTCAAAATTGATATATTGGCAATAGGTAGAAAATAGATTAATGCACAATGGTGAATGTTGACAAATAATAAGATATAACAAGAATACTTCTAGTAAGTCATATTTTGTTTTAGAAGCAGCATAGCATGTATAGGGAACAATAATGTATGAGATTTTGTCATTAATGCTGTAGGTTGTTATTTAGTTCTTTAATATAATTACAGCCCTTAGGCCAAGTTAGTCTATAAATTAAATTTCAGTCTGTGGCTCTCAAGGTGCAATAATAATTGGACATGTTTAGAAATGGATTGCAAGAAAGGCAAAAATCATTGTCATAGAATTTAAGTCACATCTAGTAACAACAGAACCCCGAAGTACTACAAAAATAAAAATTAGTGACGATGATGGCTATCTTCACCATGAATTAGAAGCCTGTTAGCATTGAATTATCATAAATCATTGCCATATTTATGTACACATCATGTTGTTAATGTTAGTGTAGTGGAATTGCATGACATTGGGCTGGTAGTATTATATTTAGTGATGATCACTACCTTGTCTAACACTGACAATAATTGTCGAATTGAATGCATGTCAAGCAATCATATGGCCTCAGAAGTAATATAGTTTTACATTATTTTTAATTAGATATTTTTATACTAGATGTCACAGCTAAATAGTTTATTGGCATGTGAAAAAACAAGAGGGATTTAGATATAAAATCCATGGAGTTGACAAAGATTATGTTGTGGAAATGGTATGGAGTAGGATAGAGAAGAATATTGGAAAACTTAGGGTGAGGAATGGAAAGGGAAGTCAAAGTGGCTAATACGTTTCTCTGGGCATAGTTGCTGAGAGATTCCTGACTCTGTATAAGAAGTCACAGTGCATCACATTACAACATCATCACATTATGTTGATGGCTTATTAACACATATATCAAAATTCTGAATCCACTTTTCAGAGGATAATAAGAGGTGACAAATGCTAAAATAATAAAAAAATATTTGATCATTGTCAATGGTAGTTTGCCATAAAAGGTTGAATATAAGGAGAGAAAAAGATATTTTAATCAGATTTCAAGCAAAGTCCTGTAAGTTATTTATGGTTAAAGAAGAGCATAAGATAACTGAACAATTTGTGTTATACAAAAGCAATCCCTCTTATGCTAATGTTACACAGGCAGGCCTTAGAGAGCCTAACATTATGGCATAGGAGACTTCAAAAAATCACAAAGATTTATTCAATTTATTTGATGAAGAGGTTGAAAAGAACTTTGCTGATAACTACAGCATTCCAAATATTCTTAATCTAAATTTTCAGCAAAAGAACATTGACTTGATAGTAAACAGATTTAATAATACTATTCCTTCCCAATTACATAAATCCTTTCTTAACTTCCACAGTGAAAACACCTCAATCTTGGCTGTTACCAACCCTTCATGTGATCTATATAAATTTCTGATCAATGTGCTATATTATGAGATAACTAGGAAGAAACTATGGAACCTGATTCATAAAATTCTGCTACATCCTAATAATCATTACATAATAATTGAATTTAACAAACTGACTCAGAAATTACACTGCCAGAAAACTTTCAAATATCTTGATTGGAAAATTATTTGCAATATTAATATGAATCGTCCTACAATCTTGTCAGGCAAAATCAAGAATTGTTACCTTAAATTTAAAGAAAATGATTTACAGCAATTACTTAAGCCCTATGGCAAGTCTCAAATTTTAGATATCAAATGATTAAGGGGATAGACCTTCCAGTTTTTACTAATACTGCCTTCTTTGAGCTCTCTCTGAATAAAGAATCAAACCCAAATGACATTCCTATTCTCTACTATGCAGACACTTCCCTTCTTGTCATCACTTTCTGTGGCATTCCTCTGCAGTATTTCTTCTGTTGCCAGAGAAGCATTTGGTGAGAGACTGCCCAACCAGAATCTGCCATATTTGCAAAAGGACTAAAAACAGAACACACCAATGAAACTCTGCTCCAGTAGCACAGATGGTGGATACACCCATTTCCAAGCCTGACCTTACAGCATCTGAAGCAATGGAAAATTCCACATACCCTTTATCAACTCCTGTTGATGGGGTTGCCCCTAAATCTTTACCATCACCTGCTTTCTTTGTATGTGCATTGGATGAGTCTTTTGAGTCAGCATCTTCAGTCATGGAGGAGACACCCCAGTTGCCTCTGTCCACAAAAAGGAAGGCAAAGGAACCAAACACAGATACTAAATCTTCAGTCAGTAAAACATGCTCCAAAAATACAAACAGTAATTGCATTACCTCCTCAAACACCGAATACCTTGTCTCCCAGCATCCAGGGAAACAATGTAAGCCTATTCCTAAAGCAGATATCCAAGAAAACATTTGTGAATCACCCAATAAAAATCTAAGCAAACCTTCTCAAACCCCTGTTCCAATTAAGGATAACAAATTGTGACTACCTAAGGTCTCCAAAACACCAAATACTGAACCTAATTCCACTGATGGCCTGCTTTCCAAAGAGTCTAGGAAAGGAACCTTTGGCCAGACTGTGGATCCTCAAGAGTCTAGTGCTGGAGTATCTACCATGGATGGCTTGTGATCCAGAACATCAGGGGCAAAAGCTAGTATCCATCCTCTTAGCAGGACCAGTAATTGCTGAGTGTGTGAACATATATACACTAAATGCTCATTCAATAATTTCCAAATTTTCACCACTTGGCTAATTAAAACACTATAATTTTTCTCTGGAAGGAAAGCCACATGAAGTTCAAAATATCGGGAATTAATATACAGGGTCTGAATTCCCTAAATAGAGTGGATGCATTGACCAAATGGTTTAAACAATACCACATATTGTATGTCTCTCTGAGACCAAATTATACCATTTTTCAAACTCCAAATTCCCGAGCCTCCTTGGTAATCTTGGCTATTTTCATCACTCAGTTTCTTTTTCATCTGCTGCTGGCGTGGTGATCT
Organism: Epiperipatus broadwayi; assembly: GCA_028023455.1. Lineage (NCBI taxonomy): Eukaryota > Metazoa > Onychophora > Udeonychophora > Euonychophora > Peripatidae > Epiperipatus > Epiperipatus broadwayi. The sequence continues at coordinate 6,533,076 of JAQFVV010012449.1, read as the reverse complement.
TAATCTCCAAAAGTAGCCCATTTGAATCCTTTAAAATTAATTGTATAAACCCATATATAGTTATTGCCACCCTATTTCACAAGGCCTTCATTTTAAACATAGTATATACATATCTTCATCATCATCAACCATTATTAATCCACTGCAGGATGAAGGTCTCTCCAAGTTCAATCCATCTTTTCCTATCTTTAGCTTCTCTTTTCCACATGACCCCTGCACACTTTCTTATGTCATCCACCCATCTCACATGTGGTCTCTTTCTGGGTCTTTTACAATCTCTTGGAATACAGTTTAAAATTTCAATAGTCCATCTATTATCATCTCTTCTAGCAATATGTCCAGCCCAACTCCACTTCAGTCTTTTTATTTTTTCAATGAGGTCAGTAACACCTGTTTGTTCTCTTACCCATACATTGCTATCTTTTTTAATTTTTCACTATTGTTTGAAATAATGCAATTTTTCTAGTTTACTTTTTTTGTTGTTAAAACAATTATTTTAAAATAAAAATAGAAACACTTTTAAATAGAAAACTTAGTTACTATTTTATTATTCATATATAATTATATGCACATACTAAATATGATACATTGAGTTTAAAATTGTTTAAAAAATATTAAATTTAAAGAAAAAAAAATTATCTGTCCTTTCACAAGAATTATTTAAATCAAATTAAAATTCTAAGAATAATTGTTAAGTGAAATATATGAGATTACTGAATATTTTTCATATTTTTCTTATCTCTTTTTTATATCTATCAAACTAGTTGACATACTGAAAAAATAAGTGTTTCAAATGGATTAGGGTGCTATAACTTAGTTATATATCAATTTTCAAGCAATTCTATTGAATTTAAATATATTAAATCTCAATTTTAAAATTTCATTCTAACTTGAAAAAGATCAAAAGTTAACAAACAAACAGATTTTCCAAAATCAATAAAAGCATTTAAAAAATATTTAATATTATATTATTATATTTATTGTACTTTGATCAACAGTGTAATTAAGTTTTGACATTAAATGACATATTTCCATGTGTTTCCATGAGGACAACTTGAAGATATGACTTTAGTTATTTATTATTTGGTAAACATCTTACATCTTTTATTTATTTCTAAAATAGAATAAACCTGGAGATTAAAATGCATATACTAAAATACAATAAATTAATGTTTTAAAAAATTATTTTTGAAATAATAATTAAATAATATCTCAATAACACAAATACTTATTAATTTTTTTTTTTGTTTTGAAAATTTTTAGATTATTTTTTAGTCAATCTTGGCAAATGGTAGTATAGAGATAGGAATATAAGAAGGTACCTGAGTACTTATGAAAAATTGAAAAGAAAAAAGAAGACAGAAGTTGAAAAAAAAACAGTGAAATGCTATTGTAAAATTTTAAAAAATGAGATTATGCTTCTATGCATTATACTGTATAATTACAGTACTTACAAATTTTGAAAGATAAAACAAACTGACAAAATAAATGAAACTATTCAGTTCAACATCAACAAATCAGTTCATCAAAGGCTAATCCTAATTTGAATTAAAAAGATCTTCCTTTTCATTCAAATTAGGACTAGCCCTTTGATGATAAGCATAAGTCAACTAAAGAAAAGAAATTTGAATTGTAGCTGTTTGAAGTAATAAAGAGGCAAATAGAAATATACAATCCAGCATCAAATCTATTCATAAAAACCCCTGTTCCTGTTGGAACAAAGAGCCAATAATTGACAGGCTATCTAAAAAACCATATCTTCTTAAAAATAAAGAAACTGGCAAAAAAAAAAAATGTTGACATCAATGGTCCTGGAAAATGACCCGAAAAATTTACAATGACTATTATGAAAACTGTTATGATACAATAAAAGCTACAATTTTCTGAAAATGTAAAGAACGAATTTCTCCAAAAATTATGTAAAGAAATGAACAAAAAGGAAACATCAAGAATGAAGATGGCTACTTTACTCAAAGAACAAGATTGCAACATAGTGTTATGCATGCAAACTGTTTTCTTCAGTTATTATTTGTTTGTGTTTAAATGGACTTAGCAATTGGGCATATTTAAGTTTACAATTTCGAAGTCATGAAAGATTAGAATATAATTTTCAAATGATGTACAAATTATTACAGCCTGAAAAAATTTAACATTGGAAAAAAAACTCAATATAAAAAAATACTCAGAAATTAAATACAAAGTGTAAAAAGTGTGTATAAACAAATAACTGCCATGGTTTTATATTTATATTACAATTTGACTTACAGAGAAAGTAAAGTTGATTTTCATAGACCATGTAATAGTAATTTCTTAGATGACAGAATTGTAAAATTTAACCCAATTATGAAACAACATTTATATCTTTGCAAAGGTACATCATTTTCCTATTTATCTCATAAGATTCAAGATGAGCTGATTTCTGCTTTAGCTAAAAAGTGAAAAATAAAATAATAAAATTAATGAAAAAATCTAAATACTTTACAATTTTATTAGATTGGATTTAAAATATAAATCATCAAGAGGAATTTTCTGTTGTATTAAGATATATTGATGTAGATAAATATGAAAAACTATTCAAGAATTTTATTTTTTTGAACATTACAGAATGTCCACAATATATTTTTCAGATTGGCCTATATAAGGGTGAATTTTTAAAGATAAGATGGCCATTCTTATCTTTTTAAAGTTGCTATGTTGTGTTGAGGTTTGAGAGGTCCATTTATAGTAAAAAAAACCATTGTTTGACTATTATTGTTTGATGTGAAGAGAAGTATTATAAATAATAAGACAAATGAAAGACATAAGAAGAAAATGGATAAGTTGATGAGAGGAGAAGGAAAAGAAGAAGAGGGAGAAGAAAGAAATGAAGAAAGTAATGTATGTAACTTGACATTAATAAAATTGAAAGAAGAACAATTAAGGATAATAAACAAAGGATTGAAGTATGTTCCATATGAAGATAGTAGCAGAGAAGATACTATGGATTTACAAATAGGGGTAGAAAAAATGGTGCAGAGAGTGTTGGAGTATAAATATGGGATATATTATTATGATATTAAAGATGTGTATAGTGTTATGAATGGAAATGATATAAAATGGATGAATGAGTTAAAAGAAGAGGTTGGTAATATGGTATATAAAATGAAGTATGTAAGACAAAATAGGAAACAGATGGAAAGAAAGATAAGGATAGATGAACTTAAAAAAGAATATGAAAGAGATGTAATTTTTATGAAGTCAGATAAACATGGAAAAATGATTCTAATGTATAGAGAAGAATATATTAAAAAAAATGGAAGAGTTGTTGAAGGAGGAATTTTTTGTTAAAATAGGAAGAAATGATACAAAGATGAAGAGTGATAAGATATATGAAATGATTAAAAGATTGTGTAATAAAGGAATGATAAGTAGGGGAGTAATGGAAAATATAGTAAGTAAGGATTGTGAGGTGGCAAAGACTTATGGAGCGCCAAAAATATATAAAGAAGGGTGCCATTGAGACCAGTGATTAATGGTATAAGATTTTATTATGATAGGGTATCAAAATGTTTGGGAAAGATGTTTAGGAAGTATGTGAATAGGGAGAGTGTGGCTTTCATAAAAAATAATAGGGAATTGGTGAAGGAAATTAAGGAAAGGGTGAAAAAATATGAGAGATATAATTTGATAATGGTGAAAATGGATGTGGTGTCTATGTACACAAATATAGATGTAAAGAAAGCAATAGGGTTGGCAGTGGATAAGTATAGGAGGGATAGAGAGAAAGAGGTAGAAATGCCAGTAGAAGTGTTGGAAAATTTAATGAGTTTGTGTTGTAGAGATATTACTTTTCAGTTTAATGGGAGTTATTATAAGCAGAAAGAAGGGTTATTGATAGGAGGGTCATTAAGTGGAGTGTTGAGTGATATTTACATGCAAGATATGGAAGAAGCTATGGTGAAGGAGGAAAATGCACTAATTTTAATTAAGAGATATGTAGATGATTTCTTATTGATATTTAATAAGACTGAAAGACAAGTAAAAAGTATTATGATAAGGTTAATAGGTTGGATAAGAAGTTAAGATTCACAATGGAATGGGAAAAGAATAATGAATTGATGTATTTGGATATAATGATGAAAAAAGAGTATAGTAAAGGGAAGTCTAAAGTGAGAACAGGGGTGTTTAGGAAGATGGAGAAGGGTAATATAGTGAATTGGGAGTCTGATGTAGATAAGCAATTTAAAATTAATGCTATAACATCAAGAGTATTTAGAGCAAATAATTATTGCAAAGATAGATATGATATTTAAGGAGTTTAGGGATAGTGAGTTTCCAGAAAAGATAATGAGGAGTATTGAGAGTGTAGAAAGGAAATGTAGAAAGGAAGAAGAGAATGAGAGAAGAGTAATTGAAAGGGATAGGAAAAACAAATATATAGGAATAAGAGTACATGATTATAGAATAGTTAGGAAGATTAATAGTATAATTAAAAAGCTTAATGTAAAATATAGAAATGAGGTGAAATATAGAATAGTAAATAAGAAGAGGAAAAATTTGATGAAGGTTTTGGATAATAAATATATAGATAAAGAGAGGAATTATGTTAATGGGGTTTATATGATAAGAGTGTAAAAAGTGTAGAGATAAGGGGGTTAGAAATAAATATGTGGGTGAAACAAAGAACTCTATATATACAAGGCTGAGGCAACATAGGTATGAAAAAAGTTCACCGGTGTTTGTGCATATGATGGAGACAGGGCATGATTTGGAGAAGGAAAGTATAAAAATGATTAGTTATGCAAATACTAGAAGGGACAGAAAGATAAGAGAATCATTGTTAATTAAGAGAATAAGGTCTAGTATTAATAGAGAAAAAGGGATAAGGACCTTGGTAGTGTGAAATTAAACAGTAGCAAAGTTTAGGATGATTAAAGTGAGGGGAAATGTAAAGCTTAATAGGGTAAAGAATTAAAGTTTAGGGTAATTAAGTAATAGAAGTGGTTAATAGAGGAAGCTAGTTGATGGGGAAAGAAAGGAAGTTGGGAAGTGGTTAATAAAAAAGAAAGATGGAGGAAAGGTGAAGGTAGAAGGAAAGTTAAGGTAAAAATAGTTGAGTTTGTATTGGTATTAAATGTTATAAGAGGGTAATTAAATAAGTAAGGATGGTAGGGAATATTAGAGTATAGATGAGAAACAGAATTGAAGGGATGGTATGAAGGTACAAAATGAAGTAAGTATGATATAAATGGGAGTGTAAAAAAGGAGAAAGAATGATTTTAGTTTATAGTTTTTGATTTTTAGTATTTTGTTTTGATTTTTTAATTTTTATTTTTAAGTTTATTTTTTAATTTTAATTTTTGATTTTGGGTTTTTGGTCTTATTTATGTAATTAATTATGTTAAAAATGATAATTTTTGGTATTAATTTTTAGATTAATGTTTTAATGGGTTTTAAGGGTTTTGTTTTTAATGGTTTGATGATAAAATTTGAATTGTTTTAATACATTTATTTGCTTGTAATGTTAAAAAATAATTTGAAAATGATTTTAAGGAAGTTTTTATATTTTTATTATTAATTTTTTAATTTTTTTGTTATTTTTTATTATTTTATTTTATATTATTATTAATTTTTTATAGTTTAGTTTTTATGTTTTTGGGTTTGTAAAAGATTGGGAAAAAATTTTTTTGTTTGAAAAGTTTTTGGATTGAGTTGTTTTTGCTTTATATTATTTTGTTTTATTATAATTTTATATGAGAATATGAAGAATAAGAATTTTGGTTGTATTGATATAATATTTGTCTAATTTTTTATATTGTAGATCTGATGAAGACTGCTAGTACAGTCGAAACTGTTATAATAAATAAAATTATTTGTTTAAAGTGTTAAAGGAGTGTTGATGAGTTTATAGTGAACTATTATAATTGTTCAAGGTGCATATGATGAAGGTTAATGCCTTTCTCTAAAAGTATTTTTAAGTTCTGTAAATTACTGGTCTATATTGAAATATTACACGAAACCTCTTACTCTAAAACTTTTGTTAAAAACTAGGTTGGAATGCTATCTTGAAATTATGAAATCTGTAAAATATCAATTATCACAGTTTGCCCTTGCTTTAAAACAATCTCCCAAACATTCCAGTGATATGAAAATGAAATCCAAAATTAAATCATTTGAAAATAAACATATTTCATTTGAATTTTTGAGTTTAGTGATTTGGCTTGAAGTAAATGTAAACAAGATATTTCAAAGGCTTAACACGGGTGTTAGTTTCACAAATTCATATTTAAAAAGAATACTAAAATTTTTTGATAACTGTTGCAAATTAGGATTTAAATCTTTTTTAATTAAGTGCAAAGAAAATTGCTGCAGAAGTGACTGTTACCTGAATTTAAAAGTTGACAAAGATGATGGAAAACAAACAACTTTTTTTTTTTTTATGAAATAACTGATCATCCAATTTCATCTGGGCATTATTTTTGAATTTAATTCTTTTTAATTATAATCGATAATGCAATTTCATCATTTAAGAAAAGATTAAACATTTACAATAAACATTAAACTAAAATTATTATGTTTTTTTTTTGTATAATTCTGATAACATTTAAAAATTCTCGTAGACAATCTTCTTGAACTTAGTAGAAACTTAAGTGTTCTTGAAAAATGACACAGATTGTATAGATTTATTTAATAAAATTAAAATTTCTCATCTAGTATTGCTACCCAAAAATACAATTTTGCAAAGTGTGCAATATTTATATAAAAATAATTTATCTGAATTGCATCCAAATTTTCTTTTCTTAATATTCTATTAACAGTATCAATAACTGTAGCATCTGCAGAAAGATCGTTTTCAAAATTAAAGATAATTAAAAGTCATGTAAGATCTAGCATCAGTCAAAAACGCTTCTCTTCATTAGCAATTTTTTTTTTCATATGTCATAGCATCGACCGGGACGCGAACCCACAACCGTCTGCTACCAACTACTTGCTTGCAAGGCGGCTGCGATGACCTCTAGGCTAACAATGCTTGACTTCATTTCAATTAGCAGTTTTATCTATTGAAAGTCGCAAAAATAAATAAATTATGTTAGTGTTATAAACCGATTTGCAATTAAACATCAAAGAAATAAAATCTACACTTTTTGTATTATTCCGTATATATTTTATTTTGTTTTCTCAAATATTGACTCAAAAAAAAACAAAAACACAAATCCGTATTTATAATAAATAATTAATTATTTATGTATTAAAATTACCAATTTCCGCAATTTTATTGAATCAATATTTGAGTAAACGAACTAAAATACATATAGTGCAAAAAATTATATTTTATTTTTTTTTGAATTTTTTTGCGAATTCTGATTCAAGATAAGTAAAAATTTTAACAAACCGAATCGTTGTTCGTTTGATTTATACGAATTGTAAAGCAATGTATCTATTAATAATTTTTATTGGTTATTCATTAGACTAGAGATTATGCACTTAATGAATATTTCTGTAGTTTAATTTTCACTATACCACTTTCACGCAAAGATGTTAAAAAGCGGATAGAAACCAGTCCCTATCTTGCGTGAGAGTGGTGTAGTGAAAATTACGCTAAGGAAAGTATTACTCATTAAATATATCTAAATCTGCAAATAAGACAATTTCTTAAAATATCTAAGTGTTTTTATTAAATGTAAAAGAAACCATGCATAAAAACATTGTATCGGACTTGGCTTTTTATTGGATCGGTTCTACCAGTCCGGTCTCTAGATGTCAAGCCTTGACAAAAAAAAAGAACAACTAGCAACAATAATCTGTTTTCATTAGGCATAGCATTCGTAAATCAGCTGTCTGAAAGAAAAATTAATATATACGTACAAAAATATATATACTGTACATTTTAATTCTGTACAGTTCTAGTCAGATTTAGATAAAACACGTAATCATATCTAGTTAGAGCAAATAATCATGTGAAACAATACTTTTATTATTTCTACAAGGAAATGTTATCTTAATTATTTATTCCATACCGATGGCAGGTACAGCTTCTGCCCCAAGATAAACCAATTAACGTGAGAGTAAATGAGGCATGAACGAGAATAAACGAGACTTAAAACAATTTAGTAGTTGTAGCGGCTCGTTTATTTCGGCAGCTGAAAGATTGTTTTAATTTGACAAAGGTATTGTTCAGTCGCAAAATAAATCTTACAAATGTATGCATTTTAAAATTTGAAATAAAAATGATCCACTTCCATTCATAATCTAACTTCAGCTCACGTTTTCGATAGGATTAATTTTACGTCCGGTAAGTTTATTAAATCAATGTTATTATAATGCTGAATTAAATTTTTTTATGTACATTATGTTAGCTGTCTATAAAGCTCATGAGCAAATATATTTTAATGAATTAGATTTTTTGTTTCGACGCCGTAAAATATTAAATGAAAAATTACGTTACAATTGAATGACAAACTGTTGCTTTTTTACCTTTTTGCTTTGTAGAACCAACAGAGACATGTGCTTATGTGTTCGCGGATGCATGCAGTTGTATATCAGCACCCTATGAAGTATACATCTAAATTAGATCTTAGTAAATAATCGTACATAATATGACTTTTTTATTCGAAGAAAAAATCCGGTTACAGCTATCCATGTGTAGGATGAAAATCATGTTTCTCCTGTTGACGAATGTCATTTTATTTTTTATTTTTTTTTAAATATTCGTTTTTCAAAAATATATTCGTTGCATTTATTTTAAATAATTAGTTATAACGATTAAATAGATAACAAATCGATATATAAGAACATTTATTTCTGTTTTTTGCCCCCTCTAATTATTTTTCGTTTTAAATTATTTAATTAACAATAGGAATTTTCGGTGTATTGTAAAATAATTGTATGCGATTACAATTTGCGCCGCCGAATTTCTTTGATCGGCTTGGAATAATTCCTTCGGAAAATTCATTGTCATTTATTAAGCACTTATTAACTACATAGGAAATTTAAGAATTTTGATATAATTTATTATTATATGTAACAACATTTTAAAAAATTACAGCTTTTTAAAATTCTAACTTAACTTTTAAATGGTAATAAAATATTGTAATACTGTATACTATATTTGTTTATATATTTAAATTTGATTGGTTTGTTAAAAAATTCTGTTATTCTTTTAAACTAATATTTTTTTGACTTGATTAATAAATAGTGCGTATTATTTGTTTTTGTATAGATAAACGCTAAGACAAACATTTCAAATTATTTGTTAATTAATTGTAACTCTCCTAACTTTTTAATAAATTATATGTTATTAAGAATCTCCCTACTTGACTATAGTTAACATTTTGAAGTACAGAATATTTTTGAGAAGTGGAATATTGGATAGTCAAAGTACACACATAAATAAAATGACATGTTATGAAAAAAATTGTAAAATAGAATTTGATTAACAATTATTCATTAAATTTATGAGTCCTAACATCCAAAAATTGAGAGGTTTAGGATAAATTTTGTTAAAATAGTAATGCACTTTTTCAAAACTAGACAGCATGAATTGCCACTTTTTTTTTTTGGACACAATTTTTGATTTCTCACTGAGCTTTATTTTCATGTTCATTTCTGTTTTTTAAAAATGTTATGACTTTAAATGTCATCAGGATCTTTGCATCCAGAAATTTTATGTCCTGTAAATTCTCTTTTAAGTAGTATCTCATTTCCCCACTATTTAAGTTTATGGGCATTTGTTTCCAAAATACCATAACCATTTTGAAATTGATGAAAGAGTTGATCCACTTGCATCTAATGTTTGCTGGTAAAAGCTTCTTATTTGAATTTTTATTATCCACTTTTGAAATTACTAGTATCAACTATGGCTTTTTCATAAATGCTGATTGATTTAATGCATATCTTGCATGTTATACAGCCATCTTTTTTTAGAATATCATAATAGCTCACTACTTTAGCTGATTATTATCTTTCAATACAGTAGCGACATCCAGGGACAAACTGAACTGTTTTATCACCAAAGACAAGCTTTGAAAACAATACTTTTTAAAATTATATGGCCATGGTGCAGAGTAGTGTATTAAGCTATCATGCATAGTCCCTGGGATTCAAATTCAAATCCAACAATAATTTTCTCAAGAGGCTTAGGAATTTTCTTTTAGGTATTGAGCTCATAACAAACCAAGCTAATTACCCAACATTAGTCAGTAGATGGGTATGTAGCTATTTTTAGTTAGAAGGTAAAACAAGAATGAAAACTGCTCAGACATTGGCAAGCCTGGTAAGTACTGCCTTCTTTACCGTTTCTCTATGAGGATCTGTTGGAGAGGTATTGCCTTTCAGGGGATTATTTATTAAAAAAGATTTTTTTTACTTATTTAAAATAATCTATTGAAGAAAGCAATAATAGATAACAATAGAAAAAATATGTATTAAATAAAAATTGTTATTTAAAAAAAAAATAATAAAACTGAAAAATTACAGAAAAATGAAACACAAATTAAAATATAATAAAAAAACTTATAGAATAAATTTTCTTTACAACACATCAAATTGATTTGTCATTTTTAATCATAGAAAATAGCATGATATAGTTTCTTTATAATTTGTTTTACAATATAACTTTTTTTTATAGAAATTACTACTGGATCATTTAATTAATCTTAGGATTGTTGCCTAAATAATTTTTAAAAATTTTCAATTTAGAAAAATTATCTTTGGCTGCTGTTTTGGTTGTAGGTCATGTTAATAGAAGTATGGAGCAAGATACTGTATGAAGAAAAAAAGGAATTTGAAAATATTTAAAAATGATAATTAGGAAAAATTGAATATTTGGAATTTTGTAATATAGTACAAAAATTTAATAATGATATAATTGTTATTAACAATGAAAGCTATAGAAGAGAAATTCTCAAAAGTGTTAATGACATTTTGATACTGGAAGGAAAGTTGATTCAGCAATAAGAAGAAAAGGTTGAAATATTATTAAAAAGAGGGATGACATTATGAAATGTGTGGAAGAGGTCTACAAAGAATTACATAGTAATATAGAGTAAGAAAACAAACCTTGTAGTCATAATATCTTCTGAACTACCAAACATTTTAAATGTAAGAGATAAGACATGCTCCTAAATTTATGAAGAGAAAATCTTCAAGAAGTGATGAAATTATTAATGATATCTTAAAAGAAATAGGTGAAGGAATAAAAAGAATTGTTGACAAAACTATATACCAAATGCCTATGTAATATAGGTGTGCCAGGTGATTAGAAAAATACTGCAGTGATATTGATATTTAAGAAAAGTAATAAAGAAGATATTAAAAATGACAGATCTATCAGTCTTTTATTAGTTTTGTAAAAGATCTTTACTCATCATCTGGACTTAAAAAGTGTTTTTAGCATTATGGATCACACATTTAGGTATTGAATTTAGGTTTAGAAAAGATCAATAGATATAGTTTTCATTATGTTTTCTATTTGTAGACTATAATGATTAAAGTTTTGAAATGTCAAGATATAGATCTAAGATATTGTGGTCTGAAAAATATTTATTAAAATGCAACAACAGAGATTAGATTACATTGGTGACATTAAGATTAATATTAATTAATAAAGAATGTATGACAAATTAAATACAGTTTTATAGCAGTTTTATATGAAATATTCTGTGGATTAAAATGGGAAGCTAAAGGAATGAAAACATAATGATCTTATTTAAGTCATCTAGATTTTTCAGATAATGTAATTGCTTTTATAAGTAATGCTTTAGAATTTCAAGAAATGTAAAATTTATCAAGTAATAGAAAGAAAATAGATTTAAAGATAAATAGCTAAATGCCAGAAGTCCTTTTGGTAGAAATAACTGAATATGAAATATGTTTATCTATTTGAAAAGGGAAATTTTTAATAGATTTGTTTGACCAATTCTTAGATATGGTTCTAATGTTGGGAATTAGAATCAAATATATGAGTGAGAGAACAAAGAAATACTATTGACATCATTGAAAGAATGAATAAATAAACAGTCAAATGGTTGTATTGCTCGAGAGTTTATAAAAAGTTTAAGTATCGGAAGTAGAATTCATCTGTGGACATTAGGCTCCAAAGTCTGACATTCTATCTCCGTACTAAACATTACAGGGCATTGAAAGAAAGATTGTAATGGAGTTGGGGTAGTTATATTACCAGAAGAGATAATAATAAATGATCAGTCGAAATCTTAAATTGGATATTATGAGATCATAAAAGATGTCATATCAGATTGATGGATGAAATAATAAAATTTACCGATATTATGTGAAGAGAAACTATGGATCAACAAAACTGGCATAAACTTTGAGAAACGGTCACCTTGCAGTGGATCAACAATAATTGAAAATAATAATCATGAGCAATCTTATATTCTATAGCAGGGGTGGGTAGGCTTTTGCAGGACAAAGATTACTTGTAATTTTCTCCAAATGTCATGGTAAACATCTTTATATTACAATATAATAATAATAATTACAAATAATACCAACTATTAAAATAGTATTAATTTATTATCAAAAAATTTATTATATAAAAAATTAATATAAAATATAAATTTCAAGTAGAAAATGAAAATTTATGAAATTGTCAGAAGATTTTGCACTGCATGCGGACCATAAATCTTGAATATTTGGGTATATAATTACTAATCACTACTCTTGCAGTTGAAATCTGGAAATTAAAATTTTACTTTATTATTATATTTATTATCAAAAGTCTAGAGCTACAACTTTTTTAAATGTACACTTTTTTTTATCCATTAGATTCCAAAAGTAATTTTTAGATTCTGAAGTATATGCTTTTAAAATTATGTCATTTTGCAAAAGATTTTCTCCATAGATAAAGAAAATGTATTATTTACATTTTTAATCATTTGTTTCATATAAGTATTACCAAATGATAACACATGAAGATAACTATTGGCTCTAATCTAGTAAATTCTTGAAAATATATCTCAAATTTGGAGTGAAGAGTTATTATTTCTGTATAATATTTATCTATGTCAAATGTACTTCTATTTTTTAACAATTCATCAGAAATATTTTTGAAAATTTTAAATTCTTTCTCCATCAATTAGACAGATAACAGCTTTAACTTATTTTAAAAAGTATTAACATATTTAATCTTATATATTGCTTATTTAATCTTTTCAGCTATTGTTTTGTTTCTTACTTGCATTCGTAAATTCAATTCATAAAGATGGTTTGCTATATTGATAATGAAAGTCCATCAACCAAATATAACCTCTAAGTTCAAAATACATTTTATCTCTTGACTTTAAAAAATCTTTTACCTCTTGTAATAGATCTAGACCTTTGTAAAAGTATTTCTTGACTGAACCACTGCATGATATACTAATTCACCAATTCAGATTTATTTTCTTCTAGCTGAGGTTGAAATATTTTTCTCTGAAGACTTTTATCTCAAATGGAGTTCAACATTTTTATGCACATTCCTATAATATATTTAGAATTTTATAGCAGAGGGTCTTGCTGGTTGAATAATGCAATGATATGATATGAAATCTGGGAAATCATCATATCTGATACATAGAGCCAAAAATTCAATGACAGCACTCATCAGCTGTCATTAATACAACTTTATAAATTAGGTTTTTTCTCTCCATATATATTTTTGAATATGTAGTAAACATCTTTATTTTATGTTTCTGCTTTAAAGGTAATATTGTTAATAATTCTCCTTTCATATTCATATCCTTAAAAACGTTATAAAAATACGAGCTGAGAAATATCAACTAAACTGCACGAAAAAACAAATCCAGTTGCCTTATCTTCAGTTAGTTATTCAGCTAGATTAGAATTGTTCATTTCTGTAAAACATATGACAATTCTACAGGAAAGTTCTATATCTTTAATTGTGAAAATAATTTCACTTTTGTTCTTGAATGAATCAAATCATTTCTCCATCTGCTAAAGATTTCTTGTGATTTGTTAACATGTAATTCATATGAAATGATACAACTGTTGGAACTGTAGATTTAATAATGAGTTTAATATGATTGTTGACTGGTTAATTATGGTTTAAATTCTTTTAACTTTAATTTGTATAATTTGCTTATTAATGGAAAATCTTTATTAAAACTTGCATGCATAGTTATAAATATCTTTCAATATTTCCCTTTTTTGTGATATACTTGTAGATATATATAATATACACATTTTGCATTCACCATTGTGAAGAAAAACTATTTTTCTCATTCAGTAATAAAATTATTTTCATTACATTTATGTTAGACATTATATTTTAAAATATAATTATAAATTTATTTAAATAAATTGTATCTTATTAAAATATATTAATAATCAATCTTATCTTAGTAAAATATAAAGCTACTGGATTTTTAGTTAGCATTATAAAGTTTTTTATTTCATTAATCTTAAAGGAATGATTTTCATGCTTTAACTATATAATTATTTACTTATAGCTTAATAATTTTTAGTAATTTTTTTTACATTACTTCCACTGGTGAAGACGATTGGTCATGTCTATAGATTAGTAGCACATACTGATATCTAGGATAATTTGAACTTTGAAAGCAAGCATTTGATTCAAAGATGATTCTTTTTCTATCCACTCATTTTGCCCTATTTTTGGAAATAATTATCCAAAATGATGTTCTGTTATTTTAATATCTTTCAACTATAACTACTTAACTTCTCATGTACTCAGAGCTGATGCTAGAAAAAGCATGGCTTAGAGCAATGTATTCATGTGTGTGGGAAGTGGGTGGGTTGGGGGATATTTTACTCATGATAAAAATTAAAAATACTGTACTTAAGATATTTTTTTAAAAAAATTTCTTTGCATTTATAGATATATTGCAATTATAAATCAAGTCAAGAATAATCTTCTTCATTAAATTTTTTATTTATTTTGAATGTGAATTCGCTAAAAAAAAAGACATTCAAGAAAATAAAATTTAATTTTTTGCATTATTGCACAAATTAATTTTTATAATATATAAATATTTACTTATTTACGATTATTTATAAGTTATAAATATGGCTTTGTGCAATTTTATTGAATGAGTATTTGAGGAAACAAAATAAAATACATATAATTCAAACAATTTTATTTCCTTGAATGTTTTATTGTTAATCCATTAATAACATTATCGTAATTTCTTTTTTGCAAATTCTGATTCAGTAGATAAAATTGCTATTGAAAAGAATCAATCCTGATCTATGCTGATTCCATATTAACACGACCAGAAAACTGTGAAATATTTAAACATGCACATTATACTTAGCTGAAAAATCGACATCCGTAAATCAGTGCTTCTACAATTATATTTCTTTGATGGGATAAAGCCTTCAAATTATTGAATTTTTCCAGAAATAAAAGGAAATGTAATTTTGTTTAACAAGTAATAAAACGTTTTATTTTTTGATTTTCACAGAAAGCGTAAATCATTGGGGAGGGGGGGGGGCGTATGGGGCCTTGATAAATGTAATGTCTAGCGTGGCTGCATTTTTACACTGCCCTCAAGTTGGCTCTGCATGTACTAATGTACAACTCATTATTGATATACTAACAAAATAATAGTATGTTACAGCTTTTATTGATTTTGATAATTGTTTTTATATTCTTACATGGATTTACTCTGTTTACTATAAACACATTAATCTCTAAATTTATGACCAAAAACAATATGGTTTTCTTTTTACATCTATAACTTTAATATAAAATAGAAAATACAAATTTAATAATTTTTTTTTTAAACATGGAATAGATTTTCAAATTTTTTATTTTTGTATTCCTGCACCCATCATTTCATGGCACCATAATCTAATAGCACAGGAAGTCAGAGTGGTGTAATAAAAAATATGGGCATAGACTTTCAGATATTTGATATCTGTAGCTCACCTGAATAGCAAAGATTATTTGTGACATGCCTGCATAGTGAAAGAAGTGGTCTAACTATGCACTGGTGGATGGCTGCAATACATTGGAACTGAGATGACTCCACTAATAAAAAACAAAAAAAAAAATGAAAATATTGAATAGATTTTTTATTTATTCAATCAGCAATCAGAACCTAATTAAGTAAAGAAAATATATTAATAATTTCACTGATATCGCAACTTATATCTATATTTGACTTATTTATTATGAGACTAAAATATATATATATTAAGATGCTTGCTTCATGGTAGCATTGGATAATTAGGATCCTTTTAAGATAATGTATGCGAATTTGAGAAAATAATAAGAAAAATAATGAGAAATGAAAGAAAATAATGAAATAATAACAATATTGATAAATGGACAAAGAGAGAATAGTGATCAAATTAATAGGAGATATTGGTGATACTAGCATAAAGAATAGTAGATAACTCAGGATTTAAACCTAATTTTGTTTAATAATATATTTATTATTTAAATAAAGCTAAAAAAGCAAATCATTTGTTGGATAATTTCAGAAGAAAAATTTAGACTTGTTTAAGAAAGCCAATACATGCAAATACAGGAGATGTGTTCTGGTAGAGTATATGTGTAGATGTATATGTACACATACACAGTTATCCTAGTAAAAAGATTTGTTCTCTAAGCTGTCTACAGCATCATATATGAATTATTGCAAATATTACTTAGTGACAAGTTTAGCTATTCACTACATTGTGTGTCTGGTTCATGAGTTACAACATGATAGTGTTATTTCATATATTCATGGATTGTCTTTAATTCTCTCACTGTCACCACAAAATCTTGTAAAACCTTTTAAAATATTCATACCACACATGGTTACACTGAAACACAACATGAATCATTTCAAACGTTTCAGTAATTTTTTTTTTCCAATTCAAAACAATATCTAATGTTAGCATGTTGTTTTAGCATGGGTTAAGGTAAGAAACACACTGTCAAAGTTCATGTTGTAACTTGTGATTCCAAGTATGCCTAGTACCTTAAGAGTTTTATGATAAATAGTTAAACCATGTCATTTTTTAATGCATACATTAATTTAGTGATGTCACTGCAGTCAGCTTGGAGAGAGAACCAGTCAAACTTTCCATTGGACACACTTTATTGTAATTATAACAAATTCGATAGCAGCTCCAATTAGTTTTATTATAAAGCTGCATGAAAAAAAAATTGTCTAATAAAAAATGTATAAATTGAGAAATAAATATGTAATCTGTAAAAAATTAAAAGAAAAGTTAGTTTAGTCATTAATCATATTGTTAAATATTTTATAAGATTACTTTGTAATATGTGAGAAACAGAATAATGAATTTCAATGTAAGAGAAGAAAGAAAAATTGTTTCAATATGCATGAGAGATTTGAATTGCATAGTTTATAAAAATCTAAAGCATTTTGAACCCTTTTTAGTTTGCCTTTTGTTGAATGGAGTTTTAAATAAAATCTCCCATATTTTTGTAGCAAATGTGATGGTAGATCTAAAAATAGTACTAAAATTTTGGAATTCATAAAATTTTAAAAGTTGTCATTTGAGGTTTAAAGTAGGCAACAATATTTTTCTTTCTTCCTATGCTAACTAATGTAAATAAGGAAAGAAAGAGAGAGATAACAACTTTTCTTCTTTTATTTATTTATGTATCAAATCGTAATATAATATCTATAAATTTGTTTACACAGCACGATGAGAAGGAATAAGAAAATGTTTTTTAAAAAAACCTGTCAAGAAAGATAGATCAAATCTTAATAATCAGCGGGTGGTGAATCCTTGTTGAAAAACATTGTTGAACCACCTCAAATAGGTCTGAAACAAGCAACTAAAGCATTGCATTCCAACCCAGTCTACTTTAATTTATTTGAAGACAACTTAAGCAGTGTTAAAATGATTTAATGCAGGGGGAGAAACCGCTTGGTTAAAACTGTTTTCCACCATAACTTGGATAGCTATTTTTGCTGACTGTTTTGAATATATTTTTAATACTCCACTTATAACAACCAGTATGGTGATTTTATCTAGAAGACTATGACTAGGTAACAAAAAACACACCAATCAAAATACCCAGAAAATGGAATTGGATCCGGAAACTAATGCTGAAGTTTGCCAAAACCAGTCAGTGCCTGTCATAATAATTCCAAAAAGAAAGAAATGAATAATTCCATAAAAACTGTCCAAGACCTCTTGATACTATACCCTATGTAACATCACCAATGCTGCTGTCTTTTCTCTCTAACATTACCAGAGTCCAAAGAGAAGAACTACCATCTTTGGAGGAACTAATGAAGACATCCGGAAATATATTAAAAGTGATGTCTGCAGAAAATCATAATTTGGAACTGTTAATTATTTAACATGATAAAATCTTATTATTATAGATATTATAAGACCTTAAACTTAAATTAAAATATCTTTTATTACCAATATATTTCATATGAGTGTATGTACAACAGTTTTTATTTATGCATTGTTAATAAATTAAAATATTTTTAATATATTGTTTATGTTTGCTTATCTAACTCAATCCAAACATTGGGCTTTTAACACCCATATACAATAATACCCACAACTCTGAGAAATCATGCAATCCACTGGGAGATATGCAGGGATGGTGATAATAATTTGTAAATGATGATCATGTGTTAATAAGTTTTCCAAAAGAAAACTTGCTCTTTAGAAGGTTTGGTGCTTTTAAGTTTTTTTAATATTAAAACTAGAAAGAAAAAAAGAAAAATATTTTGAGAAAACTTGTACTTAAGTTATAAATCATTATCATCGTTTGGTTAAAAATATTATATATATTTGAATTGAATTTTTTTTTTTAATTTTATTAACCATTCAACATATAAATATTTATTTGGAATCAAGGATTTATGGTACATATTTAATATATTATTGTATACCTCTGGTTCCTGGTTCAAATCTATTAACCATGGATTATTTATTGTTACTATATATATAGAATCATATTTTGCAACACTTAAATAACACAATAACTCTGTCAAATAATGTAAATTATTGTATACATACAAAAAGTATAAAATGTGACAACTAAAACCGAAAATATATACAGTATATGTATATGTAAAGTATATTCAAAATTACAAAGATACAATTTAAATAAAATATTTTTGTTTTATAGTTTTGGTCAGTATTATATGTGTTGAAACAAATGCTTATCTGGAACTTCTAATGTTGAGAAGAAAGTGAAGTGTGAATGAAACTAAAAGTATGAAAAAAAAAATTGCTAGAGTTCAAACGATTACTTGCAAATTAATCTTGGAGATAACATTTATTTCAAAGTGTTAAAAAAGTGATAATCAAAGATTATACGTCTGAGAAAAATTTAACAGGATTGATTGATTATCTGAAGAGTTATCAGCATAGATTAATTGCAACTGAAATAATTCTGGAACTATTTAATACATATACTCAGTATATATATATATTTTATGAAATTATTTTTTGGTTTGGCGCTTGAATTTCTAAATATTTCCTAAGAAAATAAGTAGATTACCTTTTCAAAATACCAATTTAACTTAGTTAGAAGTGATGAAGTTTCAGTAGTTTATAATAAATTTTTTAAAATTAATATTATATAAGGGATTCGAACTCAGACTTTCACACGATCCTCAACTCTTCATACCATTTCATATTGCTGACCCACCTGATTACACACATGTTGAAAAGATAAATAATCACCAATATACGTATTTCATGCTAAACCAGCAATCATCAGTTGGTCCTATTTACTATCTCTACACATATATACAATCAGTGCTCGGCTTTATATGAAGATAGCCAATCTTCATACTTTAATGGACAGGTTTCATACTACTCCAACCCACGATTCTTCAGCCGTTCATTTCATTGAAAATCTGATTATGGAACGTTCAAACCCATGTTAGTGCCATGATTATCATCCTACCCATGTTGACGTTAATCATTCTGACCCGTCATATACAGGAGAATAATCCATTTACATACATATGCTAGGGATGAGCAGATGTTTAATGCACTATGTTTCAATATGTAATTTAATACTTTCACACGACCATCAACTCTCCATGTCATCTCATATTGCTGACCCACCTGATCACACACATGATGAAAAGATAAATAATCAAAATTAATATTGAAATTATTATATATATCATTATACTTAATCTAAAAAGCCTGCAAAATCATCTTTTTATTAATTTAAATTTTAATACATACTATCATACCAAAATAAAAATATATTTTCAACCAGAGGAAAACAATTTAAAATACAGTACTTTGAACTGTGCATAGAAAGAAGTGAAGATTCCACATTTTTGGACAAGATTATGTCTAATTTAATTAGTTTAATTAATTTATTAAAAATCTGCCTAAATAAAAAAGTTCATATATGGTTAAGTTTTCTATTAATCCTAAGTACATGCAAATTCAAAAGAAATTAGCTAAAAGACTTGCAAATGTAAGTGACTACTTGTATTAACTCTTAAATATATTAAAAGAAGTAGTATTTCACAGTTATAAATATCTAATATATATGAATAGTTAAGATTTTAAATTGTATTTGATTACTATTTAAATATTATAATTTATATTATATTTTAAAACTCTTAATGAATATTAATTAAGAAATCTTATTATGGAATTTAAAAGTAAAATGCAGAAATAGAATTTAATCAAAAGTTACTTAGTATTGATTTATTATCTAAATTTATTGATTTCTTTGTTTTTAAAACTTTTTTTTTTTAAAAAAAAAAGAAAAGATAATGAGCAAAATGTTGGAGTTAGGATTCCCAGATCTTGTTACAGCTACAAGAAAAGTATTAATTACATTAAAGAACATAAGATCAGACTTAATGCTAGTCAATAAGCCATTAACAAAATTTTAACAAATTTTTTGAAAGATAATAAAAAGACAAGAAGCTTTACTTCTGAGATTTATATGGCTAATAAGGTGCAAGGCAATTTTCCAAAACAAACTTTATTATTCTATTAAACAGTTCCATGAATTCTTGTGGAAGCAATATTATAGAGACTAAACTAAGATTTATAATGTGGCCACAGGGATTACTTAAATCATGGGATCCATTATGACTTAATTGTTGAGAGTCACGTCAATGTCTTTCCTAAATATCTTTATGATTTGAGTTTAAATATAAAACATTTTTTTTTAAAAATATGTATAAATAGTTGTAAATAGTAAAACAAACAATTTTTTAAAATAATAAAATATTTGTTACTTATATATGTCTTAAAAGTTAACTTAAGTTGTTTTTTATTTATTATTATTATTTTTTATGTATCAAAGCTTCCGCTGGGAGAGAACCCACGGGACAACTGCTTGTAATGGCAGCTGTGCTAACCACTCGGCCACCAACGCTTGACAACTTAAGTTGTTTTTCTGCAAAATATATGTATGTTTAAAATTAATATTTTTAAATGACAGGAAATATGGATAAGAATTCAAGCCTTGCATTCTGTACAACAATGGTAGAATAGCAGAAGCTCAAGATCCATTGCAGCTTAATTGTCATTACTAGTACTCAAACTTCATGTAAACTTTGTAAGAAGTGGTTATGTAATATTACCATTTTTGATTAAAATAATATATTAAAAAATATATACCTATCTGTAGAATGAAATGGGAAATTCTTAAGTTGTGCTGATAAATTGGAATTAATTCAATCACAGAAAATTATCATTTATCATTCCCAACTACAGTAATTTTATTTAGTTTAACCTGATATTTATACATTGGGGTAACTTTTTGCATAACACAAATGTTTCTTGTAGGAAATTACAATAATCTTCATATGCAAAGCTTTAAAGGTATTGTCAGTGCAGACCACCTTTAAAAGACAAACTTTATAATAATTACAAAATTTAATTTGTATTAAGTATATGTGTATATCGTTTTGCCCACATCATGTGATTTTGTTATTTTTGACAATGTGAGTTGACAACTTGGATAAAAATACGCTCTATAAGAATGCATAATGTTTCTGATGTTTAGTATGTCACCTAAATTATGGTATAGTTAATATAGCACTGGACATTGATTAGAATAATATCTGATACTTCTTAGTGGTTTCCATCCAAACAGTGAATGTTGATTAAGATATTAAAATTAACCTCGATGAGAAGACACTAACATGATAGTGATTGTAATTAATTATTCATGAGATGAATGACTTTTTCATTTATATGTATCTGTATTGAAATCAAATCCCAAGAAAACATAGCAAGTCTATATGATTATTATTGCCACTTATTAAAAGACAGAGAAAAGTATGGTTAACGGCAATCAGAATTATAGAATTATAAAGTCCTTAGCATATATATATATATATATGCAGATTACATACTATAGAGACCTTTTATCAAAATCTTATTTGTTAGTAGAATAGACCAATGGATATTTATTTGCCAAACAGTATTATTCCTATATTTTCTATCCATTATTGATTATTTGATTATCCTTGTACATTATTTCATTATGGTACATATGCTTGAACTATGAGATATACATGAGAGTGAAGACAAACATTTATTTGAAACAATCTTTGTTATATAAGGTTAACTTGCACATATTTATGTGAAACATACACTCATATTTAAGTAAAGATAATAGAATATATTTTGTAAGGTTAAATTAATTCAATAAAACTCTAGAATGATTGATACGTAATAATGGAAGAACATAGTTTACTTTATAAATGAATATTATTAGTCATGAACATTATTTTATAATTGAAATCTATGGTAATCTGTAAAGTCATGTCTTCTATAATGATTATTATATTTTACTGTATTCCATTCAGTGATCTAATAGTGACATTGGAAACATGATTATGTCATTCAACTTCATTATTTTATTGTAAATAAATTTGTTTGCTATTTAAAAATGACTTCATATCTTTTAATATTATGCATAATTTAAATTCTACATATTAAAGTTAATTGTCAAATAAGAGCTCATAAATACTATAGATCTAGCAATATAACTGAATGCATCTGTTATCAGTTGACCTAGAGATGGAACAATGTATAATAAATGTGTTACTTAGGATGAGAAAAGATTTGATGTCATTGGAAGGATGAAGTAGATTCATGCAAGTTACATATTTTATATTTGAAATTATATGTATTCTTATTATTTTCCATAAAAATAACATGAGTGTTTAATATTTTGAGTGAGAGTAACATGATGGTATCTAGAATTCCAAAAGATCTTTATGTGTGTAAAGTCCATTCTACCAGGATTGAATACAAACAATATAAATGATAAGTATGCTGGTCTCTACTTTCATTACTATCTGAGCACCACCATATATACATATGCTATCTGACTGACCATTACAATATATACAATATTATTAAGTACTATGCTGGAAAAATAAATCTAACCAATCAAATTACTTCATTGTTTTCCTGATATGAGCTTCACACTATCATTAGCTATCAATCTAACTATTAGACAGATCTCTCTCATTATATATATATAAAGAGAGTAAATATATGATCAGAAGATGAGCTACAGATTTGAACACCTGAATTTCCATATCTTTATCTTAAAATCAATTGTTTATTATTGGTTTGTGTCGGCCTTTTTAAAGGTTGTTGGGATTTTATAACTTGCTTGCCAATGGCCCATATATCATAAATATATAATTAATTTATAGATTGAAAATTAAGTAGCCTACTTCAGAAGAAAAATATACCCAGTAACTCCACTAAGAGGAATAGTAAAGGAGAACTATTCTTTCTATCCCTAAAATAGATATGATATTGTGGATTTTTCTTTCGTGTTATCCTGTCACTAAGAATAGCTCTTTATACATTGTCTATAATTGGCTGCTTAAAAAAAATTCTAAGTTTGCATAAGAGTCATAATCTGAAAAAATAGATTTAAGTTCCATTTAGATTCAGAATCTAGGTTGTGAGCAGATGCACTAACTACTAATTTACATATTTATTTTCAATTAATATGTAATACTTTATACATTATGAAGAATAGTTTATTAATTACTGATATAAATATTATACAACCTTTGTTGGAAATCAAATGTTTTAGAGGGGAGGAAGGAAATGTAAAAATAAAAATGAAATAATGATATTATTTTTATAAGTGTTAAAGTTATTTTCAGTTTTTCAATTCAAGGAAACTTTTGAACATAATATGTAGGAAGTTTCAGTAGGAAGTTATCCTGATAGAGGATGTATGTCAGGTTAAAAATACAATCAGCTAGATAAAAACATATAAATATATTAAAATACATATTACAGTATAATTGAATAATGCATATATATAGAGAATATTTTTCCAGGGATAAGACAAAAGAAACACACTCGTATATTGAGAAGCATTTCTGTGGTGTTCAAGAGTTATAAGAAGCAAAATTTATTTATCCATCTCTTTTCACAAAAGGCTGATTATTTCTTGGGGCAGATATGGCTCAAATATCAGCCAATCTTTGTAAATTCCAAGAAAGTATTCTACTTTTATATATGTATGCACATATATACATTGGATTTTAAAAATTAACTCGCCATTAATTTAAACATGTTTTTAAACATTTTCATCTAGTTATATGCAATCTTTTTGCTTTTAATTTATTCACAATGGTAAGAGAATGTTGCTATATAGCAGTAAGTACAACTGGTAATAATTTTAGTTTTTTTCAAAATATCTTGAGAATTATTATTCACTATAGTAGAATTTAATATTATCACTAGATTGAAGATCTCTAGGAACGTTGTATATCCAGATTTTTTTTTTTCATGAACATCTAATTATAAGTAGTATTGAAAACACAATGTACTTTTATTACATTCCATAGTTGATATAAAACTTTTATTTGTAGTTAATAATTAATCACATATCATAGTTCATTAAATCATTTTATAAATAAATCCAAAATAAAATATAAACTTTTTTTTAAAAAAAAAAAAAACAAACAAGCTAAACCTAATTAAGCAAAGCAAAAGAAAAGAATATCATCCTAGGAGAAACACCAGAAGCGAATTGTGGTGCAGTAGTAAGTAGTAATAGTAGAAGGAAGTGGAGTAGTTAGAAGGAAACTTGTCAAGTCAATTAGTGTTGTGATGATAAAGAGAACTGAAAATTACAATAATATACATAATGGGACAGGGAGAGAAACTTTAAATCTTGATATTGTTCAATCAAAAGGGATTAGGATTACATATATTCTAGGTGTTTTTGTTTTTCATTACTAGCATATATTAATAGAGATAAGGAAGATAATATGTTTACTTTTTTTTATATGTTAAATAAACTATGAAAAAGCAGACAGTGCCTTCAATGGGTTATTATTATTTTTTTAACAGTGATATTTAAAAAATAAATCTGCACCAGTAGGAATATCTCATCTCTATATCAGTGATGAAAGATACATCAGCTTACAATTGTATTTTTGTTTTGTGATTAGTTTACTAAACATTCATTTGACAATATTGATTAATCTCATACTTTTCCCCTCTAAATATGAAAAATTAGGCATCTTATTGATTATTAAGTAGATGATTATTATATTTGCCTATATGCTAGTTATTTTAAAAAAAAATCTTATTATTGTTTAGTAATTATATTAAATGAGATCAAAATCTTTATTCATAGAAATCCTATTAGATGAAAAAAAATATGCATTCTATATAGTATTTGACATTTAAATCATGATCATGTAAGTGAATAGACTAAATCTTCCATGAGTTCTTTCCAAAGATTATTGTAATCAAGCAAAAAAAACAAAAAAACAACAACATATAATTATTAGTGATATTTTGTCTTTACTTTTCACCATCTTTTCAACAAACTCTGCAATATTAAGATCATGTAATAAAGAGTGATAATAAATTCTGTTAAATGGATAGAAATAGCATGTTATGATAAATGATCATGCACATTGGAATTGGCAAATATAGATTTTTTTGCAAGATAACTCACATATAAGAATAAACGTTTGCATTCTCATTTTATTAAAAGGACTTTCATTTTAGTCATAAAAGTTGTCTAAGAATGGAATTTCTATGATATATATGAGTAAAAAATGTTTCTAAAACTTGAGTCGACAATCAACAATGCTGCCAATTGTATGTAGTATATATGATATATTAAACATTTCTGTCATTGAAGATTATTTCATAATTTGCTGCCTTTAATCAGATATCAGAAAATAAATTGTGTCTTAGAAAATGTATAAAAAGCTGTTAAGCAGATCGGACCTGCCAATAACTCTGTATAATTTCAGTATCTAAGACTTGTCTTAAATTAAGACCCCCTTTTTTTGATGTTCCTTCAGAAATCTGCATTCAAAAAATTATGGTGTAAAAAATGAAATTCTTATGATGTGCCAAACAATTTTCTTTTTTAGATCCAATAGTAAAGCTAGCTGGATTTGATGTTTATAAATGCAACTGGAGTCTTGTCAGTAGATTCAGGACAATCGATGGTTGTGTGCTCATCTGCTTTGTAAATAGAATTTATTAGCCACTAATGTATATAAATGGAAACAAACAAGTCGTAAAGCACATAGTTAATGATTGTTAAGAGTATGGCTATAATGGCAATGTTGGAAGACTTAATAAAGCCATGAGCTGTAGATTCCTTTACAATATTTTGTTAATAATTAAGAAAATCCATAAGCTAAATAGTAATGATGATGATGATGGTAATAATTATTATTATTAACTATTTTTGGTATTTATTAGACTAGTTAATTGTTGATTGATGTTTAGAAGCTTCCTTGTTTGTCTTCAAATTAGTTGTTCCTTTAGTAATAAACAGATGGATATTTAGATGGGTTAACTATAGGACAAGTACTTTAAAGAACCATTGAGATTTCTTGAATATACTGAACTACCTAAAAATTTCAGCTTCACTCAAGAAGTTGGCAAGACAAACATGTGATAGCCCCTACATTATACAGCTCTTCATATAGCAAAGTATTTAACTAAAGAAAGTAAATAAATGAATATAAAATGTAAATTATGAAAGTAGAGAGTGGGAAAAAATTAGCATTAGTAGTAACCCATATTAAAATTTTTATAATACAGCCATCTTGATTTAATGATACATCGATGTCACCAAGAAACAAAAATTAAAAATTAATACCCTTTATATAGTAATGAAATCAGATCCATACGGCTGTTTTTGATCTAGTTGTTAGTATTCTTCGATGCATTAGCTATTGATTTTGTACAAAGTTTATATTTTAGCTTTTAAAGTTGAGGAAAGGATGATAATAAATCACTAAACATCTAGAAAACTGAATAATGGAAATAATGAAAAAGAGATTAAAATGACAATTTCTACAGCTAAATAAAATTTTAATAATGGAAAATTAATAAAGTACTTTAATACTAAAACTGTTTCTTCATGTAAATTATGAATGTATTTTTTGATCATTTTAATTTTATTAAAAATTGGATTTAAATATATGAAGATTTTATCTTATTTCTTTGCTCTTACTTCCAATTTTTTTAAATTTGTTTTACTGTCTTCAGTCATTTAAATCAGAACAAATTATTAGAAGACTCCATGACATCAGTTTTGCATTAACTGCAATAATGGAATGTTTGTATAATCACATTTTCTTATTTTAATTCTGTATGTAAAAGTCCATATTATAAAAGTCATCTTTAATTTTTTTTTGTCTTTCTATCTTTGCTGGGTTTTTCTCCTGACATTAGAGTGATTATATTCCTTTGTGAGGAGCTGCTAATGAATGAAGGAAGAAAAACTAGAAAGAGAAAATAAAAAGAGATTGAAGTTAGATTTGGATAAAAATGGTAAATTGGAAGGGTAAGGATATTTATTGAATAATCAAATTTGTTATGTTTTTAGATATAAATGATTTGTGAAATATATATATATTAGGAGAATCTATAAAAAGGAAAAAGATAATGATTGACTATATTAAGAAATAAAATTACTTATGAGCAATAAAAAAGTCATAATGCAGTTTATGGAAGATGGTCTAGGATTATGTGAGTGACATAATAGCAGATCTTTAGTGATAATGATGAAAGAATAAAATAAATGATCACAATCATGTTTTATTTTTTTGTTAAAGTGGAATTATTGAAAAAAAGTTATGATGTTTGTTTTGAAAAAGATATTTTACAACAATCATTAAAATCAAGTTAACAAAAGATTGAATGGTGTATAATTCTATTAGAATGTGTTTTGGTTATTTGTATTTTACAGGAAATCTAATGAAAATAAAACAGGAAGTACTGACCAAAAGCACTGTAGTTATCTTATTAATCCAAAGTATGAACAGAGATAAATCTAAAGTTTATTTCAGATTATTTTTGAATGCTAATTTTCTTTCTCTTGACTTTCTTGAAAGATATATTATATCAATGTGCATTCTGTAATCAACTATGAGTTATTATTTGCATTTTAAATACAAATGAAATTATTATTAACATCATAATCAATTTTTATACAAAAAAATTAGAAAAATAACTTTATCACTTGTATAGTGAGAATGTACAAAATATTTGTAATAAGCAAGTGAATTTGGAAATATTATGAAGAAAAATCTTAAGGCCAAAAATACAGAAACAGCTGATATTAAGCCAGATAATTTTATGAAACTCATCGCAAATGAACCATATTAAGTAATTAAAGTTCACATAATTATTATTTTGCTAATAATCTTATAAAAAACAATAGATGAGATTATAAAAATCTCTAAATCTTTAAAAAGATAAAGAAATATTGCACATGATAATGTATCTATATTCATCTGTAAAGTTTATACTGAGCCTTTAGCTCCAACTCTAATATATATAATTTAACTTTAAAAACTACTTTTTCTAATTGTTGGAAAATTGCAAAAATAGTCAGATCTATTTAATATTGGACTCATTTTTTTATTGGAAATTTGCACAAAATTATTAGAAAAAATAGAGTATGATAGAATTATATCTCAATCAAAAAATATTATTCTCCTATATGTGGTTCTGCCAGGACAATATTGAAACAAATTTGCTACATGTATTAGATGTTAGAGCACAAGCTATTGACTCACAAAGTCATCTTTTGATGGAGTAGATCATAAAATTCTGTTAATGAAAGTAAAAACAATTGATTTATCATTGTTTTCTAAAATTTATAAATTTTATTCCTTTTAATAGAAAAGATTATCTTCATATCAATGGAGAATCTTCTTTTATAAGTATTTAAAAAGTATGGAATTTCCCAAAGAAATATTTTAAATTCTACTCTTTTTGCCTGTTTATACCTCTGAATTGGTATCTATTACAGATATATAAAAAAGTGTTTTTTATTATTCAGGTAGCATCAACATATTTCTAGAGATCTAATATACAAATGACCACAAAGTATTATAAATTTATGTTAATGTTTTTTAATTCTATAATGTGTTAGTTTACTTTTTGTAAACAATTGTAATTGATATTTAAGCACTCGAAGATGCTGAGTAAAAAAGCTTAACAGTGAACAGTCTTAATCTAATTTCAGTATCTTTATCATGATTGTTATTGATGTGGTGCCAACATCTTATAAGAAAACATTAAAAAATTTAATTCAGTATCTTACTCAAAGAAAACTATTAGCAATACTCGGTATTTTATTAATAGTAACAAAATTATTCAAAGCTTTAAGCAATATGATCTGGGACATGTTTTCATTCATAGATTTGCATTCAGTGGTCATATCTAAAAATGATTAATAAATATTTTAAAATTATGGGTATGATTTTAAGGTCCAATATTCAATTTAAATTAGAAATATGTTGATTATTTTTGACATTTTAATTGTACCTGTTTTGCATTATAGATCTATTATTTAAATTCATACAATCAGGCAAATATTTTAAAAATTATAAAAACTTCAAGTGCTTAGTATTTTAAATATATTTATAAAATCAATCTTATATAAAGAGGATTAATGGTATATAATAAAGAATTAGTAATAGACATGCCATTTTTGTTTAAATTAATACATGATAATGTATCATTAGAATATGCAATCACAAAAATCTCATTCAGGAATTCAACTTTTACTTTTAGATGTTGTGAACTATTTTATTTATTTATCCTGAAACAATTTTTTAATTGATTTTTTTATATTGACGTTTTAAATATATATACAAATTCTGTAAATTCTTGTGACCTATTTTTGAGCTATTTATTAGTAAATGAAATGATGTGAATTATTATTATTATTTGTTAAATCATCATTCTATTTTTTTATTTGCACTTCCTGTTAATGATTTACTACAAACAATTTTCCTTATCATTTAAAGCATCTCATTGAATAGTGGTTAACACATTTGCCAACCATATCAGACCCTTTAGGTTTATATTCTAATAGAATTTCAAAGTTTTCCTGTTCAGTGAGGATTTCACAGCAACCTTAAAATTTTTATTTTTCAAATAATCAGTTCATTCACTCATAGATTATAAAATAATATTTAGCTGTTCTTATCTAGAGAGAGTAAACTCAAAACCAACTCAAGCTTTAGTGTTTATGTTGCCATCTCTCTCTTTTTTGGAAGAATGGCAGACAATCCTTTGACCCGAAGTGAGCTATTTAAAAATGTTACTGTTTTATTGTTAATTAACTGAACTGATATTAAACAATACAATATTTATCTGAAGGTTTATGATAATGACATTTTACTTGTAGTTATATATTAGACTATTTCTTTCTGTTTAATTGTTTAATATTTAAAAAAAAACACCTAATTTTATTTATAATTTTCTAAATATATTCAATTGTTTATAATAACATACAGGTTAGTATAGAATACATTTTGAGTGATATTTTCTCTTCTTCAGGTATTTCTAGTGTTAGCTAACAACAAAGCTGATATGGGGATTGATAAATAACATTTAGATTCATGAAGTTTAGGATACTGCTCTAATCAACTAAGCTATTCTCTTAAAAAACTGTTGTCAGTAGAAATTGTGCAGTTATCTGTGAGGATTCTCTTGATTTCTCCCCTTTTTTCTTCTTAAGAATCAGGTTAATGAATAATTGATTTACAGATTTATTTACCACTATTATGTAAGTGGCTTCTTTAAATGTTTTTCTTTTTACTTTTTCCCTTGAGTTTTTCTAATTAAACATAGGTTTACTGATACAAATATGGTATTTTAATTACATCATTTTTTCTCATCATTGGTCTATGTTTTTTTAATAATTTTTTAACAGGGCAGTTAGTTTCGGTGATATATGTCCTACATTTTCATGATATTTCATATGTTTAATTCTTGTTTTTCAATATTTGAAGTTTAGATTTTCTAGACATTGGGGTTACTTATAGTGTGCTATATAGCCTTGGAAAACTTTTGACTTATTAATTGCAGATATTTTGTAGATTATATGATGACCCTAATATATATAGATTCACTATTGTACCCATCATTGTTTTTGTTTGTTGATATTTCTTTTTGTAGCCTATTTAAGACTTTTTGTAATAATAGTTAGATATTCATTCTTTATGAGAGGTTGTTATATTTTGGCTCTTTCTTTTTCTAAATCACTACTCCTGAACACTTTTTTCCATACTGTTTTATAGTTATAACATAACTTTCTATGTTTTTGTTGACATTGAATGGAGATGCTACGTATTTTTCTATATGTGTTAATTTTCTGTAAGCAGTAGTTTTAATTTTGCCTTGAAATTGTCTTGCTACGAAAACATCAAATAACAACCAACCCTTAAACTATCAATAATCAACCTATAGTCAAGGCAATCATTTTTAACAATAAAAGTATTAAAGGAGGTTGCATTGACTATAGATTGATATTGTTGATAGTTTAAGGGCTGATGGTTATATTTTACATTTATAAACTTATTGAAGCCTTGAGTAATTAGCTTTATATTGTCTTAATAAATCATCTAAAAATGCTATTTTTTGCTTTGTTCTAATTCTATTATGAATTTGATTGAAGAAAATATGTTGGTGATGTGTGTTCAGAATGTGTCCACACAATAGTAAATCTAATTTTAAAGCAATCCTTAGTAATTGTTGAAATATAATAAAGTCTTATCCAGATGGCAGTACCTTTAAAATAGTAAATTTTTATTGAAACAGGCAAAACTCTCCATACAGTAGTGCCACTCAGTGCAAGCCAGAGTAATCAGTGGATGACAGAAGGCTTGAGCATAAAATCTCTATCTAGTGCCTACTCATCCAATATCCCCAGACTAGTTTTTGGCTTGTAGCTTTATCAGTGAGGAGTCTGCAACTCTATGGAGAGTTTTGCCTGTTTTAATAACAGTTATGAGCAAGCATAAGAAATGGTGATCATGTGATGTTTAGTGGTTTATATTTTTATTGATATGTTTTAATTATCAATATCATTTTTAAAAAAAATGTTTGTATAAGAAAGTATAAAAAGAAACTAAAATGTGATTTTAAAAATTAATTTTTATATAAAAAATAGTTTACCTTATGAATTTATAATCAGTAGCGAAATCAAAGTAGGATTTTATTAATAATAAGTCAAAAGTCGTAAGAGATTGTATAAAAAAAAGTTACATGATAATAATCATTAATTCACTATTTAAATATTCTTGTTATGTCCTTGAAGAGAGTTTTCTGTTACACAGTATAAAGTAGAAAAGGCTTACTATGCTTATTTTGTGTTCGATAGTTTCTTGTATAAACATATTTAACTGTTATTTTAACTGGTTTTATCTATATTGATATAGATATTAACAATTTATTTAGAAAATAAGTTTAGCAATAAGTTTTTATTCTAGTTATAATATCTAGAATATCTAATTAGTCTTGGAACGCATATGCAGAAGTTTATTGTTTTGCTTTTGAGTTTTATTATACAAATTATAATCAGTAAGTTTGGATATATATGTATGTATCACATACACTTATATCTCAAATTTTAAACAAATATGAACAAAAAAAAATCAGTTAATCTTTCTAGAAAAGATAGCAAAGATAAAAGTGAATATAAGAGTTGGGCCATAGTGTTTTAAATATATTTAGAAGAAAGTTGTTAAGTAATAATTGACTAGTGAGAAAAACAAATTAGAATGAAAATAAGCATTTTTTTTTTAAAAAAAGATTATTTTGTCATTCTCTGAAAATGTTAAATAAGTAATAACAGGCTTTTAAATGCCATGTTTGAAGAGTAGTTTAATATAGAAGAGAAACTTGGACAACTAAAAAGAGAAAAAAACTGATTCTATACTTTTGACAGGAGGTTTAGTGGCTAAAGTTTAAAAAGAATGAGTGAAATAAAGTATATTTATTAACACTAGAAAAGAAAAGCAATTCGGTTGGACATATTTATAAGATAGAGAAATAGTGATGTGATTCATAGGAAAGGAAGATAATAGGAATTAATAGATGTTCTTATAAAAAGAAGTTGATACAAGTAATAAAAAGAATACTGCAAGAAAAAGCAAAACTTAGAGAAAATAAAGTGTTGTAGAACTTTGTCTTAAAAAATAATTTGTGTATTTTAAAATTAATTTTATAAATCTCCCTGTACATATCTGTCCATCATATACTTGCATTTGCTTTCATGTTGTTTGAAGTATATATATAAATTCATATTGTTAATATTCTTAAATAAATATTTTTTATTTTCTGTTTATAAATATTTTGTTTTCAAAAATATATTTAAATAAAACCATCAAATATCATAAGATCCCTATTTACATATTATTTTTAAGTATTGAATTTGTGATGTTGTGATGTGATGCACTGTGACTTCTCCTTATACGGAGTCAGAAATCTCTCTGCAACTATGCCCAGAGAAACCTGTTAGCCACTTTGACTTCCCTTTCCATTCCCCACTCCTTTTCCCATATTTTTTTCTATCCTGCTTCATCCCATTTCCACAGCATAATCTTTGTCAACTCCATGGTCTTTATATCTAAAACCCCTTTATCTTTTCCCAAACCCTGCATAAAAACCAATAAGTCACTTTCTGTATAATCACTTTGTTCATATTTATTCTTTCATAATTTCATTATTTTTACCCTTTCTGCTTTCAGATATTTACATTCAATTAACAGATGCCTAATATTTTCTATTCCTTTCTTACATAACTTGCAGATTAAATCACCCATATTTTCCCATTTATGTCTGTATTCCCTTGTTGTTAAAGACCCCATTCAAGCCTTAAAAAGTAAACTACTTTCCTTGCTATTATCATAAATTAACTCACACACAATATTCTGTTTACTTCAATAAATATTTAAATCTCTTTTACTCTCCAACTCCCTATTCTTTATTAATGCATCTATTTTTCTATCCCATTGCTTAACACTATAACACAACAATTCTCCTAACAATAAATTCTTTATCTAAATCTTCTGCATATCACATTACCTTTTGCACCATCTTGTTGCCTGCCCTTTATTCATAACCGAATTAAATACTATTTTGGCTATTCTTTTAGTATCCATAAACTGCAATTTACCAAACATTTTCATCTTGCTTTTTGCATCTCTCATATAAAAACTTGATTATCCCATTTCTCTTTGAATTCCTCCTTTGCTATCCACACTTCTGCATCTAATGCATGTCTTCCTACTTCTCTTTGTACTTTTTCTAAGTAATCTAATATCCCTTTACTAATACAATGCATCATTACCTATATGTTAACCCTGCTACTTGCATTCCCTTCCATACAATTCTAGTTACAGCATATTTATTATATAAGAACACTATTAATTTCTTTATCAATCCCTGTTTTTTTCCTTGCTTCATTTATCAATTTTTTCTCCCATTCACCATTTTAGTTCACCTATTTCAGTTATACCATCTAGTGTAAGTTTGAATAAGTAGGTCAGATGGCAGTGCTTAAAAATCCTTATATGCTATCTTATCTATACCTTCAGAATAGTTTTTAGCTTATGACTTTTGTCAATAAGGGATTTTAGTTCTGGATCTAGGATTTAATGCACCTTTCTTTCAGTAGAAACTTTTAATCTTTCATTATTATTATTATAAATTACCAGCCTGAAACAGCTTTTTAAATAATTGTGGGCATCTATATTCTATGATTCATGGTTTCTGCTTGCACATTATTATTAAGTAACAAATCTTTTTTTACCTATTCCAGATATACTACCTAATATAACTTGATTAGTCAATGGGTTTTTAAATGATCATGTTTCATAATCCCTATCTTGTGTTGTTTTATCCATGCATCTAGAATAGTTTCTATTGCATGATTTTTTATCAGTGAGTTGTTTCGTATCTGGATCTAGTGCCCACAGTTATTAACAAAATGAGGACACAATATATATAGATACAGAATTGGTGTCAGATCTACCTAACTATACACAAGTTTGCTTGATCTCAAAAAGTATGAATTTATTTTTTGAAATTTTGGGCTAATATTAAAAAAGGAATAAAATGATTGTTTAGAGGAAAGGGGCTATTAGATTCAAGAAAAAAAAAAAAAATCCAAAATACACTATAATCATATCCAAAACTCCTTACTGGTGAAAGCCATAAATGAGAAACTAATCCAGGTATATGGATAGAACACATTGAGTAGGGATTTATTGAACACTATTATATGGCATCTGTTGATTATTTAAGCTTACACTAGGTGGCATAATTGCAATAGATGAATTAGAATTACTATTTAAATTTCAACAGTGTACAATAAAAATAAATTTTTTAGAAATAATTTTTCTCTTCAAAAATGTAGCAACTTTTATCATTTGTTTCTGGAAATGCAACTTTGGAAAAGACCTATGAATTTGTTTAAAAATGAATATCAAAATTATTTAAATTATTTTTTTTGACTGTATGATTGTAAAAACTATACACAGTTCAGAAGAAGGTATGTTAATGGTTTTGAACTGTCTGATAATGAGTTTTGAGAATATTATGATAAGGAAGTTATTAAACTTGACATGGTTAGACCTTTAATTTGAAGCATAAATAACAAGGTTACTATTATTTTGTTTTTGCCTTATGTGGTATGCTAATTAAAAGTTAACTGTGGAAGAAGGGATGACCAAACTAAGACATATACTCTTCATCTGCATGATAAAAATATATACCTTTTGAGTAGCCTTAAAAGTCAACCAAATACTGGTCATTCTAGAGTATTGCCATTTATTATATTTTCAGAATTGACGTTAATTTGAAAGCATCTGACATTTATAATATTTAAAATAACATGATTTTGCAAGTTATCACATTTTTTGTCATTATTACTTTAAAAAAAGTCATTTATGTTTATTCTGATATAAACAAATGCCCCCCCCCCCCCGGACCATATACACTTATTTTTTTCCTCAATATTTTATTTTTAAAAAGAAAGGGGGATAATTTTTAAAGCTTTGCTGTATAATATTCTAATATGTGATAATTATTTAGTTAAATAAGTCTTCCTTACACAAATGTGCTAGTAAATTACACGTTTCTAGAGACGATGCTGTTAATTAATATAGTAATTGTTCTGTTAGATATTTTATTAAGGTACAGTATTCTATATCTTTTATGTAATTTTTTTTTATATGTATTTTTGATATTTTTTTTACAATTCCCTTATGAAATAATTAGCAGTTATAAAAGCAGCCTCAGGATAATTTAGCTAACTCAAATATCTCTCTTTTTAGTAAGTCATTTCAAAATCACATCTTCATGTTATTATTAATTAGATATTATTTGTCATAATCTTTTGTTTATAAAAATTTTAGTATTATTGTTTAAAAGAAAAATTCATAATGCATTTTAATTAATTTTACTAGTCTTCAGAACGTCAAATATATTTTTAAATTGCGAACTCATTAACAATATTGTTAAGATGTGTATAAACATGTGAGAACTTAGATAAGCAGAAGAGCTGTTTAATGATGAGCAAAAGTTATTATTTTGATTTCTGAGTGAAAGAGATAAGAGGGAGATAATTTCTGAAGATTATAGTAGTAACAGCATAATAACTTCCAATGTCCTTATTAAAGGGCAGCAAGCAGTTTTTTTGAAGCAACTTGATGCTCAACCTTTTTTACTTATGTAACCCCCTTAATATACTATAGGGAGGGGGACAAACCATGACTTATGAGAACATGCAACTCTTTCTTATATAATGTTGAGCTAGTGGAAATCTGTTGACTGAACTCCTTTTTGCCATTATAATTAATATAAAAGGTCAATATTTTTTTTTTAAAAAAGCTTTATAATTATTTATCTCATAAAGTGCGAGTCTGCTAGATTAAATGTAAGTTAAGTGTTAATGATGAGTAAATATATTTAAGAATCTTAAATCCCCATTTTAATGGAAGATTTGAATCTGGGATCAAATATTTGTTGATCTGAAATTTCCTTGATCTGTAATTTGTGCCGATATGATATTATTATTAAGGAGTTGTGCTGCTGGAGAACCCAGTAATTGTATATGATGATGTTAATAATATTAGTTTTAATGGACAAGACTTATGAACACATGATTTTGACATCTAGCTTTGTTGCATCCATTGACATTAATGATGTGTTAATGTGATATTAAGTATTATAGAATTTGTTTGTTTGCTCATGCTATATTAGTTCTTTTTTAATCCCTTTAGACTTTTTTAATCCCTTTAGAAGTTTATATGAAAATTTTATAAAAGATGGTATCATCATGTTGTGAGCATATGAAGGAAGTGGAAAATTTCAGTCAGAATGAGAAGGTTTTGCACTTATTGTTAAAAGAAGTAAACCAATAATTTTATGTGTAATGTGGCATTCAATCAGTACAAAGCCAGCAATCAGAAATATCACTAAGAAACAAATCACCAAAAGCAGTTTGATGTTGATAATAATTGATGGTTTATTATTCAGGATTTTATAAGACATTCCAGGTCTAGAAATGGCAGGACAGGGCCATGAATCATAGATTTTAAGCTTCAGATCTTTCTATCTACTACTGTATGAAACCATATAAGGCTATGGTTTGACTAATTAACCATCTAACTAAAAATTATGGGAAAACAAGTTAAAAGAAATTAAAATCATCACTAAATAGATATTTGTTAATTGACAATATTAGTATGGAAGCTAATGTGATGATTGAAGATAAAATAGAATGTTTTTGAGGTTAAGCTGCCCTTATTGTTTAAATTTTTTACAAGGACAGATTATAACATAAAAATTTCAGTGTCCAATAGTATAAAAAACAACTTTACACCACACTTTAGAGAGGTGGATAAAATTGTAAAGAGATGATTTTAAAAAATCTCTTGCTGATCTTATTTTTTGAAAAATCTACAATCATACACAACAATCCACAACTCTAAGTATTTATTCATTATGTTTCCTCTAATGTGAATGTAAGAAAAATATTAAATGTTTTCTGGCATTGCCTTTAAAAATGTACTTGTTGATATTGTATCTGATATTTTGTTGCAACTAATGGAGCACCTGAAATGATAAGGGAAAGTGCAAAATTAATTAAATATATGAAAAGTAATCGTAACTTTTCAGACTCTTTTTACTGTATAATTCATCATAAATACCTAATAGCGAAATATTTAAATAGGAAGTTGTTACAAAATATGATCTTGAAAGTGTCAATTTTATAATGCCTAAATACAAGTCCCATTAAAGAACTTGATGCTGAAGATAAATCCAATGATATATCTTTTCACTCAGTTGTGAGGGAGCTACCAATCAGAAATATTTTAACATAGAATTGTGTAATTATTAGAGTCTATTATTACCTTTTTTTAAAAGAAAAGAATCTATCATATATTAGAAAGAGATGAATGAATATAAGATCTAATGTTTCTTGTTGATATAACAAATCATCTACAATTTTGAAATTGATAATCTATGAGAAGAATAAGATTGTTTTTCGTATTACACAGACATTTTTTATCTTTCAGAATGAAATTGTTTTAAAAGAGAAATGTTTTACTTTTCAGAATTAAATGTTTTTAAAAGAGATATATTGTCAAAAGAATTTCAGTTACCTGTCCACTCTCAGAAGATAAAAATATATTGTTAATATTAAAATAAAAGATTTCAAACTGGAAGACTACAAAAATAAATTTCCTAGATAGGTTTGAGGATTTCTTTGAAGTTTTTTGTGAGTCCATTCATTTTTTGCATAATTCAAGTAATAGGAATTATAGATGGATCTGAGTCTAAAAGTGATACATAAATCCTAGTCTATAATAGAATTCTGGTAGTAAGTTTCAAATGAAAATATCCTAAAAATTAATATGGTCTCATGTCAATTTTTTAATAATATATTGATGTGAATCACTGTACCTCTATATTGTTGTTTGTGTAGTCAAAGCATTTTGTTATAGTACAAATCAAAACATGATGGGGGCTAAAGTTTATTCATAGAGATTTGGACATGTCAGCTCATGTTTAATGACTCACAAAAGTCAGAGATATACAAAATTTTTACTAGTAGTATGATGATTGTAACAACATATTTATAAAATAAAATATATGACTATAATTTTGTAAGGTGATATCTAATTTACTAGCTATTTATTAAGACTAACACATATAATTAAAAAGATATGTTTTTATTTTTTTTAATTTTCTTTTATTTTTGGGAGAATCATTTAAAATAATGAAATCAAATCTCATTTGAGATAATGAAATCAAATTGATATATGTGTATTTAGATATTTGTGTAGTTCATTATCACATCAAACATGCAAGATATAATTAAAACAATATTGGAAACATTTGGTATATATGTATGTGATAGAATAATGAGATATTCATGTATCAAATAATAATTATAGAAATGGGTAAAGTTAGCTGCGAGTCTGCTATTTAGAAAAAAGGTTTATTTGGAAATACCCAATTACTTGAATAATTTTTTAGTTCCTGTCCGAATTTGTACTTTTAATTATGAATATAGCATGCAGATGTGTTATCTGTTATTTTATAAAATCTTTTGTATATATATATATAAACGTATAGAGATCAAAAATCTCTCTCACTGCTGTAAAAGCAACATTAAAAATTCACAGAAACTTGTATGCCTATCAATCACACAGAAATGAGTCTCACTTTGACTGAAGTCACAACATAATGCTAATTGGGGAAATAAAATTTTATTCCTTCAGGACACAAATTGATTCAACTTGATATTCTTAATGGAGAATCACTAAGTAGTCATTTTAAATTATGACATTGAAAATAAACTGCAAAAGTCATATGGTATTTTGTTAAATAATCACCTTAAATTAATTATTATCATTATATAATCAGATACTATAGTTCTATTTAATTATCTTACAGGAGTGAGTGTGTAAATTAGAGATCACAAGAGAAAATAATGAGTTTTATTATTTTTTGTTATCTTTCTCATCTCAATAAAAAGAGAATTATCTTAATATATTTGCAATTGATGTTTTTCTAATTAGCTTCTAGGTAATAATGACTACTAATACAGACAACCTCTACTGATTTTTTTTTTTTTAGTGTATTGCTAGGCTTATAAGCTTCAGCTACAATATTTGCTATTTCAGTTCTTAAGTAATAAGCAAATATTTTTTTTAATAATAACAATCAATCCTTAATGCTATCAACAATCTCAACATGTAGTCAAGGTAACTTCCTCTAACAATAAAGGTGGTACCACCTTTACCTATGGTGTGATATATTTATATAGCCAAAGATATCTGAACCACTTCAAAATTAAAAGGGGTATTAAGATCTAATAAGAAAGTGATTGGCATTAACAAGGGATTTGGGCATTCCAACCCATTTTCAATGGTATGGATGGCTGAAGAGTTGGAGGGTGGAGTAGATTGAAGCCTTCCCATTAAAGTATGAAGATTTGCTATCTTAATATAAACCGATGTGTGGGAGATAATGATCTGGGCCAACTGATGAGTGCTGATTCAGCATGAAATACAGATATTGGAGATTATTTATCTTTTTCATATGTATATGTTCCTGTGTATCTGTTGTATGAGATAGAGTAGATGACTGAAGGGAACTTGAAAGTCTGGGACCAAATCCCCCCTATATATATATATTAAGTATTAAATTAGATTCTAGACTTATAACTAATGCACATTAAAAAAACATTTCTTTATTAAAATATAAGTTCTGAATGAATTAGTGCAGCGACAGAGTAATGAACTCAAGAAAAAGTTCTCAAATTAAAGTTTAGCCTGGTAGTTCTAATGCTCAAATGTTCTGAGCAACTAACCATTGTATATTAAGGGCTATGTAGAAAGTAATATTACTTATGGTATTGCCTCATTATACTTTGTATTGATTGGTGTTTTGAGAATCAATTAACAAATATGCTTTTCAATGAAGTACATACATTCTCTGTCCAATGAACGATTGGGTAACTTGTCAAATGAGAAAATAGACTAATATTATTTGATAATCAGAAGTGGTAATTTGCCATTCCTTGTCATTCTCTTGGAAATTTATTTTAGCATATAAATTTTAACATCCCATATATTTTGCTGAAATTTTTAAAATG
The DNA here is from genome assembly GCA_028023455.1 of Epiperipatus broadwayi. Classification (NCBI taxonomy): domain Eukaryota; kingdom Metazoa; phylum Onychophora; class Udeonychophora; order Euonychophora; family Peripatidae; genus Epiperipatus; species Epiperipatus broadwayi. Next base: position 6,491,690 of record JAQFVV010012449.1, on the reverse strand, counting down.
GAATATAAGTTATATTCAAAATTTACACAAGGCATCTTCAAAATTGTCTTTATAAACTTTTGAGGAAAATAGGTTTCATTTTCATCTTTTAATTTTTGTTCTTAATTAAATTATAGTTGTTTATGACAGAATAACTCAGTTAGCTAGAGAATTACCTCAAATTGATTATTTTTGTCAAAATTAGTTTTTTTCTTTATTGATTTTATTTTTGAACGCCTATTTAATATTCGTGTTGTTTTTCTTTTACTATTAAATTACGTTTCATAGATGATATTAATATCCTTAATAATGGTCAAACATAAATTTGTATAAAAGTAATTATATATAAATGATTAAATTTTATTTCAATTTTTATATTATTGTGAATTTTGACTATAAATTAATAGTTTCACTTACATAATGATTATTATTATTTAACTGATGAATTTTATTAATATCAGATTTTATTAGTTATCACAGATTTAATAGTTTTAAACATTAGTTTTTGTGATAATTTTCATTATAAAGAATAAAATAAAATTAATTGAATAGAAGGTTGAGCTGAAAGTTTTTTTTTTTAGTTTTGGTGGCCGAGTGGTTAACACAGCTGCCTTACAAGCAGTTGTCCCGGGTTCGCTTCCTGGCTGATGCTTTGACACATGAAAAAAAAAAAAAAAACTATAATTTTATTATCCACCCCCCTCTAAATATAATGGTTAGATATCTGTCTGTATTCTTTTTAAGTAATGTTTTCTCATCTTCAGTCTCTAGATATATTCTCGGAAATAAAATATTTAAAATCGAATAGATTCAAGAAGTAATCTGCTTTGATTTTTATGAGTTGTTACTGCTTCCTAATTTGCAAGATATAATAAACCATGAAAACAATTTGAAATATAAAAGCATTTTTGTATCTTGCATTAATTCAAAAGTTTATTTATTTAAAAAAAATCTGGAATGTTTACTAGACAGGAAATAAACATTAAAAATTATTTACCTATTGGGAATGCCGGGTCAGCATTTAGTTTAAGTTTGTGAAAATTCTTTTTTTATAATTCAATTTTTTTTTTAATCAAATAAACACATTCTTTAAAGCTGAATAAAATAAACTACATTAATTAAAAATACTGCACAGGGGCTCTTAGAAAGCAAGACTAAAGAAAGAAAAATAGAAACTTTTGTCATTTTGATGTTAATTTTCATTATTAGAAAATTTTATCAATTCCAAATTGTTACATTGTTATAATTTTTAATTTCACTTTAAACATGTATTTCTCTCAAATATTAAATAATTCTTTGAAAATTGATTAAGGAAACCATGCTATTTATAAGTTTACAACAATTAAAAATATCACTCAGAGGCTCCTATATATTTAAAATTATTGATGAAATATACTGCATACATACAATAGGCATAGTTAATTTACATTGTAAAGTGGATTTTTTTAAAAAATATTTTCGTATCATTAGATTTTTTACAGGCTGAAGGTCTTTCAGACTTTATAACTTTTCTTTTTTATATACCCCAATAATCTTTGTTATGCCATTCATCTATCTCACATGAAGTCTCATTCTAAACTTCTTAACATCTCTTAGTACTAGGATTTTGGTTTTTAATCTGTTGTCATCTTTTTCTTTCTTCTTTTTAGCAATATTGTTACTTGAGCTATTTATTAAAAAAAGCTTTGTGCTTTGAAATCTCTATGTTACTCTTTTATTAACTCTTCAAATCTCATATTGGTATGTATTGGTAAGATAATTTTTTTTGTATACAAAATATATTTTTATTAAATATTAGCTTAATTTAATATATACTCCATATAAGTTTAATATTATGATTAAGTGTATACATTATATTTTTAATCTCTAGTAATAATGTGTGTAAAATATTTATAATTTTTAACTACTTATAAATGTGCAAATGTTTAAATAAATGGATTGTAAAAATATATAAATAATAAATATTTTATTATTAATAACATAATAATAATATAAATAAAACTTTTTCTCTTACACTTTAAACATGGTTGTAAATGTGGAAAAAGTCATGTTAACGATCCTAAGAGAAGCATTTCCACCAATATCTTTTCAATTAGTTTTTTGAAATACAAATTCATTGTAAATTAGTATAAAGAAGTAATTATTAAAAAAAGATTGTCATGCATTTACATAAAGAGCATTATATTGTAATGGTCCAGGTTTTTCACAAGAAGAGGGTGAACCCATCTATGGTTGGACCTCAGGTCTTCAGGTAGGATGCCATGAATGATGCAATGAAGTACCTAACCTATGATCATATCTACCTCTAATGGGCTAGCTTTAAGGTTATACATTAAATTTAGATAAAATTTGTGCTAGCTTGTCCATGTCTCACCTCTCTCAAATTCAATTACGTCTCAATATTGAAACTTAGGGAGAAATTTGACTTACGCTCTCTTCAGGGGTGAATTTACACTAGATAGCAACTACCATCCCTCTATATAGGAACCCATTAAATTAAAGATCCATCCAATCATACTACTGTATTATTAAATAAGAATGAAATGTATGTGTATATGTATACATATCCGATTACAAATAAATGTGTAAAAGATTTTGATAAACTAGAGATTAATCAAGTTAACAATGTTTATTAATAACAATAAAAATTCAAAAACTCTTTAACATAATAAACAAAATTATAATTGTACATGTCAAGAAAATATTTCTACCATATCAATGATTAATATATTCACTATTACAAACCCCTAACTCATGGTAGAAGTACATCACAAAGCACTAATTATTTACAAAGCAGATAAAATTAATAATAAAAAATATTATAATGACCACAAAGCTAACTAGTTTATTTACAATATTATACAAATGTATCTATAATAGCCTCGTCATTCCAGTTATTGACATTCCATCTTCTTTGGGGACTCCTATGCATGTACAATTTTCTAAAGTTGATAGGAAAGAGCATCCACACAAGACAATTTATCATTCATACCAAAAAAAATAAACAATAATTATTAGTTAACACTAAAAGAATAACACAAACTCTGTTCTGTAATAGTGCTGTGTGCTTAATATGGAATAGTATCAAAAATCTTATTTCAATTCCATATAATAATGGTGATGATCAAATGTGAAGTCACTAAGGAGGGAATGCTGATCTAAACTTTATTTAACATAACATTTTTTTGTCTAACTCAATAATCTTTCCCCCTTTATTTTGTTATTTTCAATCATAATGGAATCTTCCAAGTTATAGACACATTTAAGCTTCCAAGTATGGAGATAAATAAAACTAGAATTTTTACAAACACATAAAAAAAATCAAAACTTTCATCAGTTCATAATGTCAGTGAATTTTTCAATAATGTCTTATGGATACAGTCTATTTCCCTTCAGATCATCCTCCTTTGGTAAATTGTTTATCACCCACAAGAATTCCTAGGCAATGTGCTTGAAACGATGTTTCCATTTTCTGCAGTTGCTTTTCTTCTGGATCCATTTAGATATTTCTTGTAGGACATTGATGTTTTTTTAGGCATTACATAGGCAAATACATTAAATTATTACGCTTCTATGATAGGTCTATAGCACTCCAGTCCTATGGCAATATTAAATTGCACAGTAGTTCAAACAAATTTACTTTTTCTTAATTTACTATTTGGCATTTAATGACTTATATAAGAAAAAAGTTACTTCATCATTTATATATATGCTGGCGATGGTTTTACTTTTTTGTGTGTGTTGGAATAATAACGCAGTTTTTAATTTTTAAATATCCAATTTAAAATTAGTTTATTTCTTTTGTCAAATCCACAAATTTATCAAACTTTCTCTGTTTAAATTTCGGCTATAATTTCTTATAATTTTGCGCTATGACAATTATACAGATACTCTGGAATGTTCAAAGAAGTCATCCATCTTTTATTGGAATTGAACATTCAATTTTTAAAGGTTGGATTTGTGCAATTATTATATCATTTGAAAAAATAACAAAAGACAATGGAAATGAACTGGATTTGATTTTATACTGGGCTTAGTTTCCGGTGTTTAGTATACTAGGATTTTTATTTCCTTTTCCATTGCTGTATGTGTCTATTGTTGCATGTATTATATTGATTGTAAGTAAAAAATAAAATTATGTAATAGAATTCTACTTTTATCTTCCATACTTGGTTGCCTAGAGATTGATTTGACATTAGGTCATCACTATGTTTACTAAGTCTAAGTCTTTATTCATGACATAAAACACATTGATTAATAACTCTTTATTAGTATAGGAAGAATTTTTTTAACTAGGTTTTTTCTCATTAAGCAAAGGAAATTAGTTTATTGTGACATTTGTTTAATTTAGTAACTAATAAGGCAAAAATTTGTCACATATATGTGTATGTTTACACATAAAAATGATATTGCATATTTAACCACTTGTTAGCTAAGTTTGTGTTTTAAATGATTTTGATTTGGTGGTGTGGATGGATAAAGGCTGTTTCCGATAGGATTGTAAGTTACCCTTACAATTCCATTTACTCTTACAGGGTTAAAATTTTATGATACAAGCAAAAATTTTAACACTTCAGTAGTATATATTGTAACATTCTTCACATTTTAGTTGTTTCTGGTGGCCCTTTTTTTTACACACTATGAAGTGAAAGTTAAGCTATGAAGATTGAAAATATAAATATTTTGTTCATATTTCAAAAAACATAGCTATATTTCCTGATTAACTGGTCTACTAGTTATTGTGACTTATGCTGCTGGCAGAATCAGCTTTTTTATTTGTTTTAACAAGGGTGCCAGGATTCATACAAGAATCCACTGAAATCCATCATGTTGCACATCGTAAATTAAGAAGAAAATAATTTTAAAGATCGGGTTTTTGATTTCCCATAACTTAGTTATTTTTCAGAGAATATTACACCCAGGGCTTAGTTAATAAATAAACATATTGGCAAAGTTAATTTACACCCAATAGATTAAAAATAAACTAACAATAATAACGCATGATGCAAAGTTGATATTAGAAATAAATATTTTATTCTAAAAAATTAAAATATTTAAAGATAAATTGTTAAATAAAATTGGAAGGCATCTATATGCTAATCCAGATAATAACATTGATCAATTAATTAACACACTTCACATTACACTTAGATTTCTTAGGCCATAAACAAAAGTCTCTTGAATAAGAAAGTTAATGTCTCTATCAGGATTATATTATAAGCTTAATTTTAGTCACAATCAGGAATAATTAATCATAGCTTATGGGTAAGTTTAGTGAGTTTATGAAGATTGTTGATTACTGTGCATGGTTTTTCATGAGGTAGAATGAGCTCATGTCCATTGGTTTTAATTTGTTTTTTGGTCCATCCTAAAGGCTAGTCACAAAAGCTTTTCTGTGGTTGATGGTCTTCATGATGAACAATATCAAAAGCTTCAGTCCACTCCAGCATGAAGAATTATTTCAGTGTAGAATGGTCCTGGATCAAGACCAGCCAAAAGAAAAACATGACAAGACGACAAGATGTTTGAAGTTTTTCAGACCTTTTATATTCACGATCAGTTTTTAGACTTCTCTGCACATCTATTTTCTTTTGTTTTTTTTTATCAGAATACCAGATAATCTAGTACGTTCTTTCATAAATTTAAGTTACAAAGTCTTTTTTTTCCAGCATAATTCTGCTATCTTTAATTAGCTTCCAAAAATTTTTTTAATAATTGTAATCTTTTACTGCGGAATTTTTCTTTTTATTTGTCTGGATTAGTAATCTGCATGTCATTTTAACTCTTATTTTTGATCAAAGTAATAATTCGAAACAAAAAAAATCAACTCTCATTGTACATTTAAAAAAAAAAAAATTACACTAATTAAAAAAAAATTAAAATTGCGTCTTTTAACAAGATCGCTAAATTTATTTTCTTTTAGCTTTTACCAAATGCCAATATATTTATACCATATATAAATAAATGGTACAATATATATATATATCTCATTCAGTGTTGGATTATCTGTTTTTTTTAAAGAAGGATTATAAAGCCTACTCATTTTATCTTTTGATATTTTCTTGACTACATCTAAGTTCTTTTATGGTTTCCTACTTTATTAAATGCATTACAGTAAAGTGAGATTTATATATGGGTCTTTATATATTTATGATGGTTATATGGTTTGAACTCAACCAGCAATGTGTTTCCATTGAAGATGGCACATAGTTAAACTTTTTAGCCTTCATCCTGCTCTCTTTTGAGACTTACTGGATTTTTTAAAGGTCTAAACAAATATATTGGAGTGTTCATCATTCTGTATGGATCAACTCCTGGGTCTTGGTTGGCTCTAAAATATCCCAGTAATTGCTTTTGTGCTTACCTGGGTATACTCTCTTCACAAATTAATGACCCTATTTTTTATGTCACCTCCCTTTTCTTTCTATTTTTTTAACTAAAGCAATTATCTATCTTTTCACTTGCATACAAGCCAAGTATGTCAATTATGTGGTTACTCTGACTGACCAAAATATGGCTTTAAAAGGTGGGCATTATATGTACCTCTAATTTTCCCTTCCATGTCTATCCAAAACATGTTTGGACCTGATTGTTTCACAATAGTGAATGGTTTTCAAATGTGTAATAAAATTTTTGGTATTTATTTTCCTACTGTTTACTAAGATGAGGCATTTTCATAAAAAACTTTATCTCCTATCTTAAAGTGGTGCTTACTTTTCTTCTTGGTGTTGTTCCTTTGCTCAGCCTTATTCATAAGCTGCTTGTATGCTTTTAGTATATTTCTTTCAATGTCACTTTGAGTATGTTTAACCATGGGTTGGTGCTTAATTGCTTTTTTAGTACCCTTGAATTGCTTTACTGGTTTATACCCTATATTTGGTTGAATGACCATAAGCTGTGATTTAATAAAATATGTAGATGCATCTATTCATGCCCTACTTGCTTTTGAACACCTCTTCCTTGTGTTTGTGATATCATCGGTTCTTCTCTCACTTTTTTTAAACATCATGTTTGGGTTATTCCTTTGGGATTGGTCCAGTTTATGTGTTCCAGGTCACAATCCTTGAGGTTCATTCTTAATATTTGCTTCTTAAGCATCAGTATCCATATGCTTAATGAATGTGAAAGGATCTTCATAGGTATTGCATAACTTGTGGAACTGGGGACCTTCTTGTTTAGTGGTTTGTGGTATGATGTTCACTACCATGATCCAATAATTACTTTTATTTGGATCATCTATGTGATGGTTGTAACAATTTCTTTCATGATGGTCCGGGTTCCTGGCATTGGTCACTTTTTTTCAGGTCTCTGATGGCAATCTCTGGGCTGTTTTCTATGTCATTCCATCTCTCATTATTCTGGGCCTTTGGGTCTATCTCAGTCTGCTGCAGCTGGGATTTAATTTCCATAAATCTTTGGTTGATGGCTTGATCCATCTGGTTGATCTGATTGTGTGTCTCAGTCACATTTTCCACTAGCTTCTCCAGAGTTGTTTTGATCAAGATAGTTACATGTTTCTGCTGAGACCATTTTGTTCTCGAGGCATTTGATATTGTGATCCATGGTTTTTAGTGTCCCATTGAGCATCTCCATTTTGATGTTCTGTCTTGTACAGAGTTGTTCCATCTTCGAGTGTATGCCATGGAACTCCTTTTGAACCTTATCTTGGAACCTCTCTTTGTCTGCATGAACCTTGTCTCTAAATGTCTCATGGTTTCTATACACTTCATTGCACTTAATATTCATCTGGCTAACTATACTAGACCTGAATTCCCCAAGTCACTGTTGGCATTTCACATCTTTCTTATTTATTTCATTCTTGAGCTCACTCAGTGTTTGTTTCATTTCATAGTTGTCCCTTTGAACACTGCCTAGGTTTATTGACAACTGCTCCATGTCAGTAGACAGCGTAGTTTCTATATTTTTTATTTCTATTTTCAGGACTGCCTTAAAATTATTTGTTTGCTTTTAAATTTTCCTCCAAACTGATCATCCTATTACTCATTTCTCCTTTGAACTCTTTCTTCATCCTATTCATCTCTTCCTTCGTGCTGTTCATGTCAAGCTGCTTATGTTACTGTTGATATTATGATTCAATTCTTCCTTCATGCTGTCCATTTCTTTTTTCATACTCTGATTCAATCTTGCTTCCATGCTAGCCATCATCATCTGGAGCATTTGTTCTAGAGTTCTCTCACTTTCTGTAGTCTGCGCTACTTTGACTCCAGATACTTGAGTTATCTCATTATTAAGCGCTTTTTGTTTTTGAGGTGTCACTTGATCTGCGACATGTGCATATGGAGGGTAATCAACCTTGGTCATTGACCACAGGTAATTGGATCAGTGAAGACCCTTATCCACTACTAATAGTATCATCTACTTCACTATCACTATTACTTCATGGTTCCTCAGAACATTTCATGTTTATGCTTAATAAATGTTTACCACTTCTGGTTATCAAATTTTTCTTTAATGGTTAAATATAAAGTTATTCATTTCTTTGTAGGTATAAATAAATACATGTCATAGGACTTTCTGCTACTTCTTGCCATTCAGCACTTATAATTAATTTATCTCTCTATTTTTTTTGTTTGTATGTCATTTTTAATGCCTACTTTTTAACCTGTCCATTTACTTGCTTAATTCATCTATTTTAAATTTAGTTTATTAGTTATTTATATATGGCCTCAGTTTATCATTTCATTCTCATCAGTTCATTTATGTGTCATGTTTCATATAAGGTTTTCCTTTTATGGTTGGATGTATTAATTGGTTGCTACTCAGGTAAATCCATCAGGGTTAATAAGATCCAAAAAGAAAAATTTTTTTTTTACCAATCTAATGGCTGGATCTCTTAGAAACTTCTGCTTTGTGCCCCTAAATTTTTGGCATCAGAAACTGTCCAGGTTTTCCTCCAGAAGAAGGGAATGCATCTTACTACAGTCGGATCTAGGGTTTTCTGGTAGGGTGCCATGAATGACACGATGAAGTGCATAACCTATGATCATATCTACCTCCAATGGGCTAGTTCTAAATTTACACATTAAATTTAGATACAATTTGGGTTAGTTCATCCATACCTCACTCCTCTTTTGGATTTAGTATTCAAACTCATGGAGAAATTTGCCTTCGGCTCTCTTCAGGGATGAATTTACACTAGATAGCAACTACTGCACCTCTATACAGGTTCCAATTAAATTAAAGATCCATCCAATCATACTATTTTATTATTAAATAAGAATGAAATGTGTGTGTAGTGTGTATATATATTCGATTACAAGTTGAAATGAATGTGTAAAAGATTTTGATAAACAAGAGACCAATGTAATTTAAATCAAGTTTAACAACATTTATTAATAACAAAATGAAAATTCAAAAACTCTTTATGATGATAATATATATAATTGTACTTGTCAAGAATGTATTTCTACCATATCATGATTAATATATTCACTATTCCACACCCTTAACCCATGGTAGAAGTATATCACAAGGCACTAATTATTTACAAAGCATAATAATTGTGAAGCTAACTAGCTTATTTACAATATTATACAAATGTGTCCATAATAGCCTCGTCAAACAATTCCAGTTATTGACATTCCAACTTCTTTGGGACCCTCTCCTATTTATGTACAATTCCCTAAAGTTGATAAGAAAGAGGATGCACACAAGAAGATTAATCATATACCGAAAAAATAAACAATAATTATTAGTTAATAATAAAAGAATAATACTCTGTCCTGTAGTAATGCATGTGCTTAATATGGAATAGTATCAAAAATCTTACCTCATTTCATATAATAGTGGCGATGATCATGTGTCAAGTCACTACAGAGGAAAAGCTGACCTAAACTTTATTTAACAAAAAAAATATTTTGTCTAGCTCAATAATCCCCCCCCCTTACTTTGTTACTTTCAATCATAATAGAATCTTCCAAGTTGTAGATATGTTTAAGCTTCCAAATAGGGAGATAAATAAAATTAGAATTTTTACAAACACATAAAAAAATATAATAAATCAAAACTTTCATCAGTTCATTTTGGGTAATGTTCATGAATTTGGCGATAATGTCTTATGGATACAGTCTATTTCCCTTCCTATCACACTCCTTCAGTAAATCATTTATCATCCGTGAGAATTTCTCAGCAATGTGCTTGAAACAATGTTTCCATTTTTTTGCAGTTGCTTTCCTTCTGGATCCATTTAGACATTTCTTGTAGGACATTTGATGTTTTTGTAGGCATTATGTAGACAAATAGATTAAATCATCACACTTCTATGGTAGGTCTATAGCACTCCAGTCCTATTGCAACATTAATTCATCCAAGATACATTGCACAGCAGTTCAAAACAAAATTACTTTTTCTTAATTTACTATTTGGCATTTAATGGCTTATATAAGGAAAAAATTACTTCATCATTTATATATATGCTGGCGATGTTTTTGTTTCTTTTTTTTTCTCAGTGTTCAAATAATAATGCAGTTTTTAATTTTTAAATATCAATTTAAAATTAGTTTAGTTCTTTTGTCAAATCACACAAATTTATCAAACTTGCGCTGTTTAAATGTCAGCTATAGTTTCTTATAATTTTGCACTACAATAATTATACAGATACTTTGGAATGTTTGAATAAGTCATCCATCTACTATTGGAATCAAACATTTGATCTTTACAGGCTGGCTTTGTGCAGTTATTATATCATTTAAAAAAATAACAAAAGATGATGAAAATGAACTGAGTTTGCTTTTATACTGGGCTTAGTTTCCAATTCTTAGTATACTGGGATTTTTATTTCCTCTACTATTGCTGTATGTGTCTATTGTTGTGTGTATTATATTGATTGTAAGTAAAAAATAAAATTATATAATAGAATTCTACATTTATCTTATATACTTGGTTGCCTAGAGATTGACTTGGCTATGTTTACCAAGTCGAAGTATTTATTCACAATGTAAAACACATTGTTTAATAACTCTTTGTTGGTATACATATATATAGGAAGGATTTTTTTAACTAGGTTTTTTATTTCTCATTAAACAAGGGAAATTAGTTTATTGTGACATTTGTTGAATTTAGTATTTAATAAAATAAACATTTGTCAAATTTAGTATTTAATAAAATAAACATTTGTCATGTATATATATATATGTCTATGTTTACACAAAAAAAATGATATTGCATATTTAACCACCTGTTAGCTAAGTTTATGTTTTAAATGGGTTTGATTTAGTGGTGTGAATGGATAAATGCTGGTCCTGATAGGATTGTAAGCTATTCTTACAATATATAAATTTTATTAAATTTTTAAGTCTAGATTTATAATTTTAAAAAATGTTTTCTAAGCCTAATAAAATTGCTAAAAAATACATTTAATTTATGAAATAAATTTTTTGATGGGTTCTTATATAATTATAATTAATATTCACCTACCATATAGCTATTTATAATGTCTAATTATGCTCAAGGCTAAATGAGTTTATAATCAGTCAATACCTAGACAATCCTAATATCATTAACAATCAACAATCTCCACTTGTTGTTAAGGTAACCTTTTAACAATAAAGATGAAATCCCATCTTTATCGTCTAATATATTTATATAGACACTAAAGATTGCAACTTCACCACAGAGATTGAAATTATTACACTTATTATTTAATTATAGGGTATTTGAAACCAGACTTTCAAGCTCCAATCAGCTATCCAATTTATCACATATAACCAGTACACATGACTACATGCATGTGAAAAAGATAAATGATATCCAATGTGTATATTTCATGCTGAACTAGCACTCATCATTTGGTCCAGATCATTATCTCCCACATACATATATAATCAGTACTCAGTTTATATTATGTTAGTAAATCTTCAAACTTTAATGGGCAGGCTTCAATCTACACCTTCCAAATCTTTTTCACATGTGTGTGGTCATGTGTATTGGTTGTATGAAATAGATTGGATAGCTGAAGGGAGCTTTAAAGTCTGGGTTCAAATGCCCTGTAATTACATTTAAACTCCAGGGATATTAAGTATACCTGTTATTAAATATTTTTTTTATTATTTAAGTAAATACTTTGGTTGCAGTCTGCAAATTGTAATTGCAGTTTGTAATGTTATAATTGACTGTTTATTAGTCTGCATTCAGAACAGGTTATAATTACCTGTTTTAGGAGAATTATTTAAACTTCTTTGTATCAGTAATATGAATATAGTATAATGTTCACAGTGGGTTTATGCCTTCTATTGCGCACTATAAAGTGCAAGTTAATCAAACTATAGAAAAAGAATATTCCGTTCATGTATGAGTTGAGATATTTCAAGAACTTATTTTTCCTGATTAACTGACTTAATATTTTATTATGATTTTCACTGCTGGCAAAATAAGTTTTACATTTATTTAAAAGAGTACCAGAGTATATAATCTAACTGATCCGTTGCATCACATTGTCAATTTGTAACTAATAACTAAAACACAATATTTTAGAAAGTTCGCTTTCTTCTCACTTTAATCTTTTATATGGAAATTTTTCCAGGGTTTAACTATTAAACAAGTATATTGGCAAAAGTAATCCTACATTTCCTAAAATAACCTTTTGTAATATAGTAAAATCTAATAAACTAAAATTAATAAGTACAATGAAAATTTGATATTAAAGATAAATATTTTATTATAATGAATTAAAATATTTAAATGCTAAATTATTAATAAAACTGGAAACAACATACATTCACCCATTCAGATTGTTATGTTAAATAATTAAAACAATTTAATAATTAGTGTTCACTTCTTTTATAAATTTCTTCTAGAAGGCTGTAACTGAAGGTTCCTTGGATTATATAGCGAATGTCTCTATCGGTAGTATATTATAAGCTTATAATTAGGTTAGTTTGCAAACATTTAATTAATCAAAAATCAGGGTATGAATAATAGTAGCTTAGCGGTAAGTTTTGCGAATTTATGTAAATTGTACCATACATGTGTTTCTTGAGATGAAAGAGCAAGTTAACTTTGATTTCTGCCGACATAGTAAGGCTGGACTCGAAAACTTTTTGGAGTGATCTCTTTATGATGAAAGATGTTTGCAAATGCTCCAATTTTCCCTCCACATGACAAATTAGTTCAGCATAGAGTGATCCTGGATACTTTGCAGTCCAGAATCAGCCAAAAGAAAAATAGACGACCTTGCTTGAAGCTATTTTCTTCTTTTTATAGTCTTGACCAGTTTTCAGATTTCTGCACATGTCCTTATCTTTTGTTTTATCATAAGACCAGTTTTATAATCTTATACAATTATTATTATTTTTTAGTTACAAAGTATCTTTTTTGTAAAATATTTCCGCCATCTTTAATTAGCATAATGTCTTACTTTTGTTTATCTGGATTAACAATCTGCATGTCTTTTTTTATTCCTTCCAATTTTAACTTTCATTTTTTAATTAAATAGATAATACTAAACGCACAAATACCTTTCATTGTACGAATCTAAAATAAATTATAACTGAAAAAAGAAAAGAAAACTAAATTAGGTCATTTGAACTGATCTTTAAATTTTACCTTTTTTTAATAACTTTTTCAAATGTTACCCAATGCCAATATAGTTGGACCATATATATTGGACCATAAATAAATATAGAATTTCAACTTTATTGTTAAAAGGAAGTTGCCTTGACAACAGTATGTGATTGTTGATTGTTATTAATATTGGAATTATCAAAGTGTTGATTGGTTTTATTGACAATTTATAATAGTATACATTTTTATTATACAGACATAAAATATTTTTTTACTATGACTACACACCTACTAATAATAATCTTTAATCAGTTTTTATAATCTTGAGAGTTCATAGGACATCCAAACATCAAAAGTGATGGTATAGAAATCAGGGACATTGAGTTCAGAGTCTGCAACTCTGTCACTGCACTAAATCTTGTAAGTCATCAAATTAATGTTAAATTGTGATTAGCACAATAATTTAATCTACTTATTCAATAGGTAGAAGCAACATATCAACTATAAATAATATCTTCAAATCAAAGCTGATTAGTAATATGTTTTGTCTTTTTTTTTTCTTATTAAAACTGTCTTATATAGTATTCTAAAATATCAATTATCCATATACAATGGCTGACAATTCAGTAGTCAGTGTACAATTTACATGATTTATTTTTTGATTTAAGTTCTTATAAAAAGTAGAATAATTTTAAGGAAGGACAAATTTTATCAGGAATAATTTTATTTTAAATTAGAAATTAAAAGGTAGAAACTTTTTTAAAAAGCTATTCTGCTAATAGATCACCTTGCAGATATTAGTGATTGCTGAGTAGTTATTTTTGTTTGCAGTAAGTATTTTTCAGATTGTCAAAAAGGAAATTTTTTTACCTAGTTTTATTTGCTCAGAATTTAGATTGGAGTTGTATTTCAATTATGGGAAAAACTTGTAAGAAGAAAATCTGCTTTCTATTACATACAGAATTAGTGTTTAGCAGCTTAAATTTTATTTTTAACAATTTCTTTTGCTACAAAATAAGTATATCATATTAAATATATGGTAAACATTTTTTGCACCATTAAATAAAAAATTACTAGTATATATAAAAATAAGTTATAGTTTTTAAATGATTCCAAAATTACATAATTTCATTTTTGTAATTTTATCAACTTAAAATAAGATTTTAAATTTTTTTTTTTTTTTAAATAAAAACCAAAATATAGTTATTATTTTTTCATTATAATAAATATATTTTGTTTATTTGCTGTTATTTCAATAATCTATGCATTTACCCCCCCCACACTTTTTCATTTATAATGGACTCTCCATTATACCCCTTTATTAGTAACTTTATAATAAATGTTAACTATATATCTATTTTTTCATTCTTCATCTGTTTTTTAATCTGTTCTGTTTGCCAAATTCATTATATTTATAAATTATAAATAACATTTTATGTAATGATTAAAAAAATACAGTATATATATTATTTTGTTTTTAGATAAAAATGAAAAATTATTTTAGTAAAAATTCAGAAGGGATTTGTACTCAGACTTTCAAGCTTCCTATAGTATCCACTCCATCCTATGCAGCCAATACACATGATCACATACATGTGAAAAAGATAAACAATCTCCAATGTACATATTTTATGCTGAATCAGCATTCATCAGTTGGTCCAGATCATCATCTCCCACATGATATGGACTCAAGGGTAAATCTGGGGTACTGGAAAATCATCCCCAGTCAATGAATCAAATCTAAATTTAAATATACAAATATATAAATAAATAGGAAGGACACGTGCTACGCTTTATCGAAGAAATGGAATTAGCATATTTGCATATCATTAAATGTATTAGCAAGCTATGATTATGAAGGCAAGATCCTTTGAAAGTGCTCAGCTAGTTTATTATTTTTAGTTATCTATTATATTAATAGCTTTTGGAAACAGTTGCGCCGCACACGCACTCGTGCTTGAATAAATGAATATGATGAATTATGATGAATTGAGCCTGGGAAATCAGCAAAAACAAAGACTAACTTTAAGTTCACCAGCATCATTCATTATCATGAATGATCAAAAAAATAAAATCAACAGTCAACTATGTGACTGGATTTGAAAGTGGTCCGCTATTACCGGAGTAATTATTTAGCCCTTGCCTCACTTGAGGCATATTATGTAAACAATAATTTGGATGCACAGACTCGGATACTAATTCATAATAATGTAGCAATTAAAAAAAATAATGCTGGGATAATAAAACATGTTGAATCAATGCCCTGACTATTAAATACCATTAATGTACTGGCCAACTATAAACTTAATTTCTAATAGTAAAACTAAATAAAATGTAGTGCATGGAATTTAAAGGCTATCCCTTTGCACCATTCAGCACTAAAGAAGTAATGAATTATCAACTAGGTGTCCATAATACTAAACATAAACCCCAGTCCATATAACTGACCATTATTCATGAATCTATCTCAGGGAGCAAGAACTCTACAATTGTCACTGAGAGCAAGAGATATTTAGGATTAAATAAATTCACTGGAATAAATGAAATATAAATTTAATAATAATAGTAATGATAATGATGATGATCATGATGGTATTATCTTTTGCTTACAGTAACAGTTATAGAGTTCTTTCTCCCTGAACTGGATTCATGCATAATGGTCATTTATATAGATTGAGGTTTATGTTAAATGTTATGGACATCCAGTTAATAATGATTTCATTACTACCTTAATGTTAGATGGTGCAAATGGATATGCACCTGGGTCTCGATTTATGAGGATTTATTTAATGCGATTTTGAAGTTATGCGATTCATGTTTCTTCTTAATATCTTTGTATGCAGTTTTCTTTTATGCGATAAAAATTTTTAGATCAGAAGTCGAGCTCCGATAATGCACTATTACTTTAAATATTATAAATTTTGTGCACTCACATGTCATATTTAAAGTAATAGTGTATTATCGAAGTTCGACTTCCATCTAATAATTTCAATATTTTCAGCGTTTTGTAATAGTACTGTAATAGATTTTATGCAATAAAGGAGTTCAGAATTCACTTAAAATCAGGATTTCCCCATTTTATATACACATTAAATTTTACAATATTATAATGTAAATCTGTTCAAATGTTATAGATGTCTATACTATGCATATTGGATTGTTGTTTTTGCATTTTAAATCACATTCTATTTTTGCTATTTAAAAAAAGAGTATATAATCAATTAATCATTTAGTGTCTGCAAGTTTATTTTTAAAAGATGAGTAACAGTGTTGGGCACAATTAAATTTGACAATTAAAAATTAAAATCTGATTTTTAATTGTAATTAACAATTTAAAAATTACATAATGTGATATGAAATTAATGTGATCATGAAACAATGAAATTTGATTTTTAAACAGAATTGAAAAGTAAAAAATTAAAGACAAAAATAAGAATTTAATTTTGTTAGTTTTAATTAAATTTTGCCCAACAGCGGTGAGTAGATGTCTTTTTATTATCATAAGTCTAAGTTCTTATTTTTATTTTAAACTTTTAGTTTATCCTAATGGAGAGGAAAAAACACTCAAGAAAGTGAATTTCTTTGGAAACAAAAATTTCAATTTTAGATCGCTTAGTGAAATGGGAAGGATCAACAGTGATTGGAAAATGTTTTAGTTTGGGCGAATCCATTATAAGAGCAATTTATTGGGATTTAGATATAAAGGCCATAGAGTTGACAAAGAGTATGTTGTGGAAATGGCATGGAGCAGAATATGGGAAAACTTAGACTGGGGAATGTAAAATAAAGTAGCTAACAGGTTTCTCTGGGCATAATTGCTGAGAGATTCTTGACTTCATTTAAGGAGAAGCTACAGTACATCACATCATGACATGATGAATCTGATGTCTCAAATAGCGATAATGATTAAAATACCGCACATGTATGAAAAAAAATGTAAATTACGCATAAAAATATGTTGTTTTGAATAAAATTAAATACTGTAGTTAATAAAAAAAGTGAAAAAAGTTTGTCTTCTATCAATTTTTTTCAAATTTGAAATTTTTTATTAGTCATATTTTATTTCCTTATTTTTTTATGCGAATTTTAAAGTATTTACATTGTTGCTTTGCTTTTATGTGATTTTTGGAAAATTCCAGTACCTATCCCTCATTTATCAAGGTAAGTTAAGTCTATTTTTATGCGATTTCTTTTGTGCGCGTTTTCTGAGAAACCTATCTACTGCATAAAATGAGACCCAGGTGTACTTTAAAGTTCTTGCACTACATTTTATTTTTATTAGAAATTAAATTTATAGTTGGCCAGTACAATAATGGTACTAAATTGTCAGGGTATTGCTGATGTTCAGCATGTTTTAGTATCCCAGCATTATTTTTTTAATGTTATATTCTTATGGATTAGCACCTGAATCTCAGCATCCAAATTATTGTTTACATAATCTGTCCCAAGTGTGGCAAGTATATTTAAATTTGAATTTGATTCATTGACTAGTGATGATGAACCTGGAGTGATGGCACTTATCATCATCAACTCTAAATCAAGCAAATACAAAATTAAATATAATGAATATGAACATGAGATCAGCAAGAACATAGATTAACTATAAGTTTACCAGCATTATAGAGAAAAATAATAATGATTTATCATCATGAATGATCAAAAAGTAAAATCAACAGTCAATCTTGTGACTGGATGGGGCTGCTGTAGACCAGGTTAATTATGTAACCACTGTCATACTTAGGACAGCAATACAACCCAATAATTTGAATGCATAGACTCGGGTGCTAATCTATAACAATATAATTTAAAAATCATCATCAAAGCCCCCTGGCCACTTAGTACCATCAATGTACTGGCCAACTAGAAACTTAATTTTTGAAGAAATAAAAAAATGAAATGTCATGTAAAATGTGGTGCCTAGACTTTAAAGGATATCTCTTTGCATCAGCCAGGGTTACAGAAAAATAATCAATGATCTGATGTCCAAAAATAACTCTTAAAAACTTTAATCTATATAACTGACTGTTCTGCACAAATTCAGCTCACAGAGCAAGAGCTCTATAACTGTCACTGTGAACAAGTGATAATGCTGACATGTTTTAAACCTAGTCTAGGATTAAGTGAATTCACTGGAACAACTAATAAAATATAAATTTATTAATAACAATAAAATTAAATTAAGGTCTATTGATTATTCTATAAATTCAGCATTCTGATTTTGATTAAAATAATACACAAAAAATATGCTATTACATTGTAATTTACATATATCTCAATAGGTTTACATAAAACACAATTATGTATAGCACTCACATGTGCTGTATAATAATTTAAAATTAACGTCTTTAAATTGTCATAAACCAATAAAACATTTTTTATAATACTTAATAATTAATGTTAACATATATGTGGTTGATGACTGATTTTAATATATATGGGTATGAACCCATTCAAATGAGTGTACACTGGCATTTATAAAAAAAAAATTAAATGTATTAAAGTTATATTTTGTATATATTTTAACAAAATTAATTCCATATTAATATATATACATAAAAACAATGCACTCATTTGTGCATATTACTGTTATCTTTTTACATATCAAAGTTATTAGTACATTTTAAGCTAAGGTTTTTTTTTTAAAATTTGAAATTTAAAGATTTTAACTGCAAACATATTTAAATAATCTCATTGCAATTTTTGGGAAAGGTATAAACCAGATAACTGCATGTACTAGTCAACTCCATTTAGTCTATAATTTGAGACTTCATGCAGGCTGTCTAATACACATGTTTTATGAAACACAAAAAACAGGCCCTTTACTTCCATGCAAATTTAAACTCTACCACTGATGCTAGCAGCAACTCTACTTCTTGCCTTCAGTAGTAACTTCATAATAATAGTTCTGTCAAGTGGTCTGTAAATCTTATGAATGATTCAAATCATCTTTTATAGTATATCATGGAATTTTAAACATTTAAATAAATTCTTTATCTTGAAAAAAAAAGTTAATGACTTTTTAATTTACCTTAATTAAAACCAAAATTTTTTTTTATCTAAAAAGTATTTTTAATCTTTCCAACAACAGAGTATATTATAATAAATTTTATCACAAGTGTTAATTAAAAAATTTCTTAATCTAATTAAAAATAGATAGGGAAATTCTATAATTACTGGTATTATCTATTTTGACATTACATAATGAGTGTGCCAATAGCTTTTAATAAGCTTTTCAGAATATCCTTATCCTCAGACTGGTTTCTAGCTCTGGCTTTTATCAGTGAGATGCTAGGATATTCAAGCATTAGATTTAAAATACCACGTCAAGCTCATCATTTTAGCTAATGTTTAATTATTAAGTAGAAAATGTGAAATTTTTTAGACATCCTTATGTCTTCAAATCCAGCTATCTAACTTAAATAGCCATATGAGACTGAACTAAGTTCAGGTACACAATATATTAATAGCTTTAGCAATATAAAATCACCAAAGCCTTAAAAGCAATAACGATAATTGCAAGGAAATCAAGTCATTTATCATGTGGCTTAATTTAATAAGCTTGTATTACAAATGTTATATTATTATTATTGCTCTTAAGACTTTTGTGATTTTATATTGCTAAAGCTATTAATATATGGTGTATCTGAACTTAGTTCAGTCCCATATGGCAGTTTCAGTTAGATAGCTGAATTTGAAGAAATATGGATGTTTAAACATTTTAGATTTTCTACTTAATAGTTAAACATTAGATAAAGTTCTGGGATTTGACCTTGTATTTTAAATTTAATGCTTGAATATCCTAATGCCTCATTGATGAAAGCCAGAGCTAGAAATTGGTCTGAGATAAAGATATTCTGAAAATCTTGTTAAGAGCTATTGACATGCTCATTATATAACATTTATAATACAAGCTTATTAAATTAGGTCACATGATATATGAATTGATTTCCTTACAACTATTTTAACATAAAAACAAGCTTGTTTTAGTTTTTTTTTTAATTTTCAAAATCAGACTAAAACATCAAATAGATCTTTTTAAATGTTTAGTTTATAATGATTTTTTAAATTCAAAATTATTATTTAACATTTAATGTTATTCCAGTGTAATATAGAAAATATCTACAAAAAATTTTGTTTGTGTTAATTTCTACTTTTTCAACTTTTTATATATATATGTGCACACTACTACGTTGTATGCCATGAGACACGTAACGATCTCAATCTATTCTTTTTGCCAAATTCATATTTGTAAATTAGAAATAACATTTTATAAAGTGATTAAAAAATACAGTATATATTATTTTATTTTTAGATAAAAATGAAAAATTATTTAGAAAGGATTTGATCTCGGACTTTCAAACTCCCTACAGCTATCCACTCTATCCTATATAACCGATACACATGACCACATACATATGAAAAATAGAAATGATTTCCAATATATGTATTTAATCTCATCAGTTGGTCCAGATCATCATCTCCCATTCATATATATAATTAATGCTCATTTTATATTAAGATAATATTTCTTTAAACTTTAATGGCAGGCTTCAATATTCTCTTCTCTCCAACTCTTCAGCCATCCATATCATTGAAAATCTGATGGTGGATCACTCAAAGACGTTATTTGTGGTAGATGATGATTTTCACCAACTGATGAGTGCTGGTTCAGTACAATACGTATCTTGGAGTTCTTTTTTTTTTCACATGATTATAATCATGTGTATCAATTGTATAGGATGGAGTGTATAGCTGTAATGAGCTTGAAAGTCTGAGTTCAAATCCCTTCTAAATTATATTAAATTCAGTATAGACAATATACTTGTATTTAAATATTTGGTAAAAATTGTTTTTGTTTTTTTTGTAGATTATTTCTTGATGTGGATTTGTGTTGCCCGGAAATAACATTTTTTCATTAAATTTTAATAACATTTTAAGCCATTATTTCTACCAGTTATTATTAATAATATAGAAGTGTAAAGAGAGAACTTTACATTTATAGTTATGCATAAGTTATAATATTCTACTTTTAAATATTGTATTAGTATAAATATAAACTTGTATTATAAGATGATTTAGTAATAAAGTGAATAAATCTTTTTTATTATTATTTATGATCACATAATACATATAAATAATATAGAAATTGTTAAAAATATAGATGAGGAAAAAAACACATTTATTTTTAAAACAAAAGTTGTTCATTTAAAAATGAGTTTATTTACATTTAAAATCATAGCACTGAAAACATTTCCTTTTAATTCTTAATTTAGTAAATTTGTAGTTAAGTAAAGTAACAATCAATATTAGCAACATAAGTTTAAAAAAGGAAGATAATTTAAAGTAAACCATAATACCTAATTATATAAACATGGGAATTATGTAAGATTTAAAATTTAATTTGTGTTTTGCAAAGGTCTTCTGCTTTCAATTTAAGATAGTTGATGAAACAGAAGGCTCTAATATTAATGTTTTACTTTTATTTATGTAATGATATTTTGCAAAGTGTATAGAATTAGTATAATATTCTAATTGAAAAAAGGTACTTGGTTAAAATTCCAATAAACAAAAACAAAGTGTACTAAGAATTAAGGAAGCAAATTATATGAGATTGATACAAAAAAGTGTTTTCTTTTGAGAAAATGGACTTGGAGTTTTAAAATGTAAGAAATGTTTATAACTAACATTCAGTGAAAAGACAAGTTTTCAGATGAATTCCCACGCATTTAATTAGTTATTTTGAAATATATATCTGATATTTAGTCCTTCGACCTTCAACAGTACTAATCGAAAGGTCAAATTGAGATTTGGTTTTTTATGTTACACTAGCTGAGAATTAAGAACTTTAGTTCTTGAATCTGCCAGTCCACTGCTGTGCTAAATTATGTAGAACAAATTTATTTATTTGAATAGGTTACTTCGATATTATTTATCTGCAAAGTGAGAGATTTATTATGTAAAGTTTGTTAATCTCTCCATTTCACACAAATTATATTCATGTGTTGATTCAAGTGGATATAAAAAAAAAAAATAGAATATGGTGAAGCCATGTGCAATAACCATCTCATTCAATGTACACTTCCATCTCCATTGTATTAAACCTTCAAATCATACAATGAACACACTTTATAAGGCTTAGTTAACCAATTTAATTAATCTAATTCAAATTATCTTTTTCACTTTTTGAAACTCTTCAGTTTTTAGATATTGCTATAATTGTCTTATCAAATATAGTTTTTTGAAATATTAAATTAATTTTCCCAATGATATGCACTTCAGTTAAACTTAAAGATGAAATATATAATGTATTCATATATTATAGTAATTGATAGCATTAAATTAAATACATCTGTCATGCAGCCATAAAATCTCAGTATAACAAATTTGAAGCTTAAACTGTACAGTTAATTTTTTGTATGAGTGATCTTCATTTTAAATAAAATTTGTGGCAAAAGAAAATTATTTTTTAGCTAATTTTTTTCAAAAAATATCTTTTCAAATAAAAATATGTTAAAACAAAATTAATTTGTGAAATGCTATATTAATATAAAATTAACATGTATTTCTATAATGTTGATATGAAATGGTTAAATTATTGAACATAATAAATGTTACAATCATTGGTTGATATAGAAAGTTCATGCATAAAATATTTTATAGTTTTTTTTTTTGTTTTTTCATCTGACATTTTTCTCATGGTATAGTTAGTAATGAAAATGCTATATTTTAAAAAAAAATTACAATACATACTAATTTTAGCTATGAGTTAGAAAAAATGAAATTAGAAAACTAATATTATCGTCAAGAAAGCGATGATTTCCTAACTAAAAAGTGGTAAAAATACCAGAGATTTATGGAATGACTTCTTGGAAAATAAGAATGAAATAAACGATACACTATTAGTGAAACAAATTTTCAAATTAAGTTATTTATGTTATAATGTTAGGGGACAGCTGAAAATTTCTTCCTAATGGATTAATAAGAAACTGATGGCAAATGATAAGAGTTAGTGAAGCATTTTTTATGCTTTTAAAAGTTTGATTTTAGTTCAAATTTACATGTACAGTACAGTGTGGGTTTGGAACAGATTACCTGTAAATATATGCATTTCAATGTATTCTTGACTGAACCCACCATTAGCAAAAATGCTTTTGAAATTTCACTGCATTTATCATATACTGCAACATTTTATTGAAGCATTTAATAATAAATTGCTATAAATAATATAAAATAAAATACTTATTTAAAATAATGATGTTTCATTATACACCCAGATCATGGTAACACTATAAATCAGGGTCTACATATTTTATGCATTATCTGTCACAAAAATTGCTGAAATTCTTTTATATGTAATAAATTTAATCTTTTTTTTTTAATGAAGTCTTTAAATTAAGTAAATATAATATCAGATGCATTTTTAAACAACTTGAGTTTTTGATTAATAATTAATATAAATTATATTCAGTTCTGGTAATTATTCTATATTTATGTGAAATTAGTTAATGCAGGTATTCACTAGTTTAATGAATAGTAATAAAATTATAAAAGTATATATAACTGAAACACAGGCTTATTATATACCTGTGTCTATATATGTAATATAGGGTATATGAGCACAGACTTTTAGATGATCCATCACTCTCCACTCTATCTAATAACACTGATACACTCAAGCACGTATATTGGTGATTATTTATCTTTTCAGCATATATGTGCTTGAGTGTATCAGTGTTATTAGATAGAGTGGAGAGTGATGGATCATCTAAAAGTATATATGTTTATTTCTTTTGTTTATGTGTTAAATTTTTCAAATTAACAATTCTTTCAATAGAACAGGAGATATTAAATTCTTCAAACTTTTTCTAATCAATGAATATTTACTTTTTAAAGACAATATATATATATGTAATATTTAATCACCCTTCCAAATGTTAAAATATTTCAGCAGTGCCCTCTGTGAATAATTGTAAAATCTGAACTACAAGTAGTTGTTTACTGTTCAGATTTTATATTCATTCACAGAGGGCGATGCTGAAATATCTTAATATTTGGAAGAGTGATTTAATATTTTCTATTTAATTTTCACTTAGTGTTATGCATTATATTTTCATATTTATATGAACATATGGTTAATTAGCTGTTTTACTAGAGAATAAAACAAGAATGGAAAAATATTAAAAACTCATCAACATTTGTCAAACCCAATGAGTAATGCATTTGTCTTCACTGTTTATATATATATGATGTGTAATATAACCAATTGTGTAGTTTAACACATTAAAAAATTGCAATTTACACTATTATGAATTATGAATCAATGCATTTAAATATTTTTTATTAAATGTGCCAAGTTCTTAAATATTAATCATTATTTTTTTAAAACAAAACAAAAAAAAAATTGGTGATAATATATTGTACTATTGTACTAGTCTTATTGATCTATATAGTAGTTACCACTGTGTGAAAGAAAAATCAATCAATAAATAATAAAATGTCTGCTTTTTTTCTTGAATTTACTGTTATAATTCAATATTAAATAAAATAAAGAGAAAAGTCAGTTGTAATGAATACGACTGATTATGATAACAAAATACAAGAACTTCTTACAGCAGACAAATACAGAAAAATGGCAAAAAAATCTGATACCGAGTACAGAAACAAAGTTTCAAGCATTACTCAGAAAGCATTTCAGGTAAATTCTTCAGTGATTCAGAAAAAAGTAAACTAACATCATATTTCAAAAAAATTCCTCATCTTTATGGTCTACCTAAAATCCATAAAGATCATGATCAATTAAGGTCTGTTGTTAGTTTTAGAAATTCACCTTGCCAAAAATTGTCTAGATTTCTTCCCAAAGTTCTTAGTCCTTTGGCATACAAGAACCAATCCTTTTTTCAGGGATTCTATGTACTTTGTAGAATTAATCAAGAACATGAAAATTGAAAGAACTGACATTCTAGTAAGCTTTGATGTGGAAAGTTTATTCACAAATGTAACATGTGAAGAAGCATTGTCTATTGTAATAAAAAAATTGTAAATTGTGATAATAGCTTACAAACCAGAACAACTCTTCTTATTGATAGTATACTGGAACCACTAAATATTTATATAACTTTCTACTTTCAATACAACACAGAATTCTTCAAACAGATATAAGGAATGATGTGATCACCATTGTCACCCTGATTAGTAATATTTACATGGAAGAACTTGATACCACAGCCATAAAGACTACTCCACATCCATTTAAAGTTTGGCTTCACTATATTGATAATACATTTGTTGTATGGCAACATGGTAGATCACTTTTACACACTTTCTGGAAACATATCAACATACCCCCTTCAAATAAATTCACAATAGAATCAAAACAAGAAAAAACATTGGAATTATTAGGTGTTCTTGTGACAAGACTTCCTCATGGCAAAATCATAATACTACAGTTTATCAAAAATCTGCACATACAGAAAAATACTTAGCATATTCATCCAATCACAACAGAAACACAAAACATCAAGTTATACTATCACTATGGAACAGTGTAAACAAAGTTTGTTCAGAAACCAGTGATTTGCTAAAAGAAAAGATCCACATAGAACAAACTCTTATGAAAAATAGTTATCCATTAACTGTTATTAAGAAAACCTTAAGTAGACAACAAAAAGAACCATCAACAGAAAAAACAATTATTAATACTGTAGTGTATCTATACATACCAATAATAGCAGACAAATTAAGAAAAATCTGCAATCAGTATAACATCAGAACAACTTTCCAGTGCCATATCACACTATGAGAAATTATAACATTATAAAGTCTAACCTTGAAATGCTGAAAAGCAAAAACTGCATCTGTGAAATACCATGTGAATGTGGAAGAATGTATATTTGCGAGACCAATCACCCTATTGAAAAGTGATTGCAAGAGAACAAATTAATTATTAGAAGAGAGAAAACAGATGTGTCTAAAGTAGCAGACTATGTATGTACCATAATATTGGATAGAGAAGAAAAGGGTACAAAGAAGAAAATTCAGAGTCTGCTCACATGACAATGGTGAATAACCCCATTAGTCAACCTAGTGTGATTATACATAATGTATGGAAACCACTAATCAACTTTGCTCTTAAGAAGAAGTGGAAAAATCAGAAGGAACCTCATAGATAAGTATATGAAATTTTTACTGACTGTTGCCTTTGGCTGGATGGCTCAGTTGGTTAGTGCATTACCTTAAAATTTAATATTCAAGAATCTAAGGATCTAGGTTTGATTCTCATGCTAGTACAGTCATTGGTCAGGCCAGAAACACCTGAAGATGAGAAGAGAATATTACCTCTCAAAATGTTGTACATATTCTAATTTGTGCTCTATTACTAATAGATGAATGTAATTGGAAATTTAAATAAAGTTTAATTTTTTTAAAGACATTCAATACTTAATCTTATATGATGGAAATAGTCCAATATATAAATATAAGAGAATAATATATTTTGCAATAAAAATAATTTATTAAATTAATACACTGTACAGGCTTACACACACCTGCACATATAATGTAATATATAAGGGATTATGACCCTCAACTCTCCATGCCATTTTATATTGCTGACCCACCTGATCAATACACATGTTGAAAAGATAAATAATCACCAATATAAATTGCATGCTAAACCAGCACTCATCAATTGGTCCAGATTACTATCTCAACATATATATACAATCAGTGCTCAGCTTTATATTAAGATAGCCAATCTTCATAATTTAATGGACAGGCTTCAAACTACTCCAACCCACAACTCTTCAGCCATCCATTTCATTGAAAATCTGATGATGGAACGTGCACAGTTATTTAACAAAAAATAGATCAACAAATCAAATGTACACAGAAATGGAAATCCTTACCAAATGTCTGCATTTATTTTTGAAATTTATGATTTTTGTATTTATTGA
Organism: Epiperipatus broadwayi; assembly: GCA_028023455.1. Classification (NCBI taxonomy): domain Eukaryota; kingdom Metazoa; phylum Onychophora; class Udeonychophora; order Euonychophora; family Peripatidae; genus Epiperipatus; species Epiperipatus broadwayi. Next base: position 6,464,238 of record JAQFVV010012449.1, on the reverse strand, counting down.
TGAATTTATAGCTTCAAGAATGTATATAATAACATCAAGAAAATACTATATTTTGCAATAAAAACAATTTATCAAAATAATATCAATTATTTAATAAAAAAATACACCAATGACAAATCAAGTGTATGTAGAAATGTAAACCTATAAAAATGTGTGCATTTATTTTTGAATTTATGAGGTTCACATTTATTGTTGAATTTATAGTTAATGTATGTCCAAATATTGCTTATTTTTATTTCATACATATTTGTGTGAACCATCTTTCACTTTTTTTTATTTAATATATATTTTTAAATTGAAAAATGATTTTCTTCATTTTATATAATACAAATTTGTAACAGTAAGTTCAAGAATGATGACTCAGTTGGTTAGAGCATTATCTTAAAATTCAATAATCAAGAATTTAAAGGTCCATGTTCGAATACCATCTTAGTACTGTCACTGGTCAGGCCAGCAATATCTGAAGAAGAGGAAAGAATAATACATCTGAAAACATTGTGCATATACTAACCTGTGTGCTATTATTACCAGTTGAATGTATTTGGAATATTTACATAAAGTTAAATTTTTCTATAGACATTCAATACTTGTATTGGATGATGGAAATAGTCCAATATAAAAAGGCAACTAAAACACCATCATCACAAACCTTCAGGAAAAGAATAAATGCAGACATCTTAAATTCAAAAGTAATATATTTTATTTATTATCAATATATATATTTTTTAATTATTTCATGTTATTTTGATAAATAATTTTTGTTGCAAAATGTATAATTTTTTAAATTTTAATATATTATTTTAGCTGTAAATTCTATAATAAATGCAAATATCTTAAAGTTTTCTTTCGCTGTATGCTAATTACTATGCAGAGAAGCTCACAATTTTTTAATATTAACATTTTTATGTTTTCTGGTCACAACAAAAATGGCCATGAGGCTTCATTGGTAATTGCACAATTTTACAGTTATGTTTCTTTTTTAATCAAATCATTTATTTTATTAAGTCATTAAAACATAACATGACCATTAAATTTAAGTATCAACTGCATTGCTCTCAGACCCAAGAATTCATCACTGATGAAAGCCATAAGCTAAAAATTAGTCTGGGGATACTGGATGGGAAATCATTGAATAGGAATTTATAACGTGCTATCATCTAGCATCTATTGATTACTAAAGTTTGCAGTAGATGGCGCTTTGTGAAGAAAAAAATTGCTACTGTTATTTATTTTACTGATAACAACAATAATTAGATGAAATCTATATAGACGCATGTAATACACAAATTAAACTTTGCAAAATAAAATCCCAAACTGAAGACATCTGAAACAGATATACACTTATATGAATAATATTTCTGTAGTGAAATTTTCACTACACCACTCACATACAAGATAGAGACTGGTTTCTATCCATTTTTATTACCCTGTGAAAGAGTATAATTATAAATATATGACCAAAGACATGTAAAAAAAAAAGTATGATTCCCAAGATACAAATTTTATGCTGTACTAGCACTTATTAGTTAGCCCAGATCACAATCTCTTACATATATTCTTTATCACTGTTTAGTATATATAGACAGCTAATTACTGTTTAATTCATAAATGTCAAACTTACTGCCTTCACAACTTTGACACAAACCACTTGATGGAAGTACATTAATAATTTTTATTAGTCACTCATTAGACTCAAGATTATTCAATTAATATTTAATTTTCAGTATACCACTCTCATGCAAAGTAGGGATTGGTTTCTATCTGCTTTTAACAACATGTGAAGGGATGTAATCATAAACATATGACCAAAGACATGAAAAAAATGTATGATTCCCAAAAATGAGTATTTAATTTTCAGTATACCACTCTCATGCAAAGTAGGGATTGGTTTCTATCTGCTTTTAACACCATGTGAAGGGATGTAATCATAAACATATGACCAAAGACATGAAAAAAATGTATGATTCCCAAAAATGAGTGGATAGAAAACAGTTCCTACCTTGTGTGAGAATGGTATAGTGAAAATTACATTATAGAAATATTATTCATTAAGTGGATAATCTTAGTTTAATGAATGACTAGTAAAAAATATTAATATACTTCCATTAAGTGATATGTGTCAAAGTTATGAGGGCAGTAAATGTGACAATTATCAACTGAAATGTAGCAATTACCTATCTATATAAGTTATATGTAAGAGATTGTGATCTACAACTAGTGAGTATTCAGCACAAAATGTGCATCTTGGGAATGATACATATTTTTCACATATCTTTGGTCATATGTTTATGATGACACCCCTTCAAATCTAGTTTTACATGGGATTTTTATTTTCCAATTAAAAAACAACTAGATAACTATTTACCAGCTATTACTAACTGGAATGGCTATTGCTAACTGAAAAAGAAAAAAAAACCAAGCCTGTTTATATGATTTAAAAATTTTTTCAATGTCACTCAAATGTATTCAAACTTCCAGATTGTGATATGGTTAAAAGTATATCACAATGTTCTTATATTGTGGATACTGAAACTGTGCAAACTCATTATCATAGTAAGGTGCTTCATCTAGATATACAATTATCAGTATTTAATTCTGTATTTTGAAATGATTTTCATTTTATAGTGAATCTTGAACCTTAATGATTTTTTTAATTATTTGCAGAGTGAGTTTTGCAATGAGGCTCCTTGAATTTAATAAATTCTTTTAAACTACTTGAAAATGAAATAAAGAGAGATTTAATTTCGTGAGTCATTTATTTAAAATTTCTACCAATTAATGTTTTATTGTTTATAATCAGTTGTTTATTACAAGAATCATATAATTGTAAATTTCATTTTTCATAGATTATTTATAAACAAATAGATCACATTTAAAATTCATAGCTACTAAAAATTGAATTTATACATGTTTAATCTTTTGTCAATAAATTCATGAGTACTAAGTTTGTAATGAAACTTGTGTCAACAGATTTTTACTTTTTAAATACAGTCTTTATTATTATTATTATTATTATTATTATTATTATTATTATTATTATTATTATTATTATTATTATTATTATTATTATTATTATTATTATTATTATTATTATTATTATTATTATTATTATTATTATTATTATTATTATTATTATTATTATTATTATTATTATTATTATTATTATTATTATTATTATTATTATAAATACAGTCTTTATTATTATTATTATTATTATTATTATTATCATCATCATCATCATCATTTTGAAAAAGTATAAATGTGAAAGATTACAATGATTTGATTTAATATTTAGATATAATTGTCTCTGATTTCCCGTTTAGATTATATTAATTAGCACTGAATCGATCAGGAGACACTGGTTAATTGGTCTTCTGAGACACCAGATTTATACAATTATCACTTTATATCTTATTTTCATATTCAAAGATCTTAGGATGAAGTTTAAAATCCTTAGTTTTGTATATCAGAGGAAAAAAAAGTAACCACTGAGAGGATTCGGAGCATAATTCATAATTTTCTACCAGAAAACCAATTAAATAGAAGCTGCTCATAAAAGTGTAACTATAATGCCATAGATGTTTGCAGATTTCCTTTATTGCTTTTTATTGAGATCTCTAAGTTAAAAGTCAGTTGATACTAATGTTTAGATATTTAAGAATCTGTTATTTTTTTATACTTCTAATTTGTCAAAAGTTTCAGTATCATCAATGAACTTGATTTCTAATAGACCATATAAATTGATCAAGTATTGAAAATAAAGTCACATTGGTGCAGCATATTGCCCAGATATTTAGTAATTGAGTAATTTATTGTTGTTGTAGTATTACAATGCTTTTAGCAAAAAAAAACAAAAAACAAAACACTTTTAATCCATAAACAGGTTTTCTAAAAGATTAACTATCATACATATATTTTAAAAAAATCCAAAAAATTTACATATATTTAAGTAATTCCCTTAGTTTGGAATCATACAAAAAAAAAACACATTTATTTGCAGAATATATTTAGAATTTTCGTGATTAGCATTTTGGTGATACGCAAATACAAATAAGATAGCATATAGAACTTGAAGTAAGAGCTAAAGTTGTCTCAGATATATAATACTACATTTTTTCTGTATACAATAGTTTTTTGTAATCCCATTTTAAAAATATCATATTGTTAAAAATTCTCATTGAGAATAAATGGAAAATTATTATAATCCGGAAAAAAAAAAAAAGAAATCTAAATGTCACCCACTCCTCTATAATTTTAGTCTTTTATTATGTTTTATTTTAAAAAAAGCTTTATTTAGAGTTATGAGTTATATTACTTGTTGAAAGATGTAGATGGTAGTGACTGAAAATAAATATCTACTATTTACACTAACAAAAGCTAATGATAAAACAGGATCAAGATCCCTAGCAATATGATCACATTTCTCTCCAGTAGTAAAGGTTATATGATACTGTGTTTTGTTTTATGGTCAGTACATTAAAACTCATCTGAAAAATAAAAACTATTTTAAGATCTTCACTTTTTACTACAAATAGCAAGATACCCATTTTCTGATCAAACATTGAATGGCTAACAAATTTGAATACAGTTGATTACTTGAAAAAAAAATCCTAGATCTGTTCAAAAACTCAGTAATCTAAAGAAGTTTAAGTTCTATTTGGATTTGACTTCAGGTTTTATACATGTTAGGCAAAGATATCTATTCCTTTTTGTTATGTAATAGTAACATCTTGATTAATTTTTAAATCATTAACAATGATTTTTTTCATAGATTCACTCAAATTAAAGCCAAATAAACATTAAAGGTCATGTGTATATAAAAGAATATACATATACTTCTTTTAATAACAAGGTGTCATTTTAAAATTTTATTTTAGTTTTATACATAATCTTGTGAAGCATATATAACCTTGAATTAGATTTACCTTTATGTTTAGCTCTATTATAACACTATATTTTTTACAGTATTCATATATCCAGTATGAATATTTTTTTAGTAAACATAATTTTAAATATTTATTTTAATTTTTTGCAGGAATGATTGCATTCATTCTTGACACCAATGGATCCACAGCCAAGATCCAGAAGAACACTTAGTAGTGTTAAAAGGCAGTTTTTCTATAGAACACCAATTAAACCCTTTATTAGCTCAACATTTCAAGATTTTCATGAAGAGCGTGATTACTTAGTAAAAAGAATTTTTCCTCAACTTGATACCCTTTGTCATGAGCGGGGTACTTATTTTGCTCCAGTAGATCTTCGCTGGGGAATTAATGATGCCCAAACAAAAGCAGGCAATGTAGTTCGTCTTTGTTTAGATTATATTAATCGCTGTGATCCTTATTTCATATGTCTTCTTGGAGAGCGATATGGTTCTCATCGTCCGCCAAACTGGCCTCCTTTAGCAACATCTTTAGATGAACTTGGGGAGGATGGTCATTGGATTGATCGAAATTTTCTCATTGCTGCAGCCGGAGGATATGAATGGATATTACAAGAATCTCATGACACTTGTAGTGTCACTGCTTTAGAAGTAATTCAGGCAGCTTTTCGAAATCATTCAAAATTTTGCTTTTTCTATATTAGAAAAAGAGAAAATGACCAATCTCTATCAAAACTGCCTAATTCCGATATTGTTAATGAAGAATATAGCAGAAAGAAAATGTTTGAACTTAAACAGAGGATAATTGATGATGGATTTCCTACTAAATTTTTTAGCACATGCTATGAATTAGGTCAACATGTACTTACAGATTGGTCAGGAGTTATTGAAACATTATATCCACCTGTGACTGATCCAATTGCTGATGTAGGTAGGTATTTTTTTAAAATTAGAATATTTAAAAAATTATTTTAAAAGTTTTAATTAATGTTTTGCTATTATTGTTTGTTGCTTTTACTCTTCCAACAGATTTTTATTTTTGTTTTACATGTGAGTGTAAAAGTTAACTTTTTTATTTTCACATAAATTAATATATCCAATATATCTTTTAGTATTAGCAATTAATAATTGACATTATTTCTAATAATCCATATATATGTATGTAAAAAGAATGTTATTTAAATAAATCCTTTTAATATAAACAGTTTTTACTTTAACAATATTTGAAATTGCATGAGTTTAGTGACACACGTTTATATATAAAAATTGATTATAGAAAGATTAGATTGTATAAAATATTAAATAAGTATTTCTTGATTACAATACACATAAAACTATAAGTGGGAGAAGGTAAATTTTTATTTCCTGATATAACTATATGCAAAATTATGTATAAATAACATGATTCTATATTCAATATTTTAATGTTTACACCTTCACAATGCAATTTTTGTCTTGATTTAACTAGTTGCCACTATCAATGTTTAGTCAATTGTCATATCTAGCCATAACTTTTAAAATTATCTATGAGAACATTTTTGTTTGTTATTTTTCTCAATATTGTACATATTAAAGCAGGCAAAACTCTCCATACAGTAGTGCCACCCTGTGCCAAACAGAGTAATCAATGGATGCCAGAAGGCTTGTGCATAAAATCCTTATCTATTGCTTACTCATTCAATATTCCTAGACTAGTTTCTGGCTTGTGGCCTTCGTCAGTGAGGAGCCTTGGATCTGAGAGCACTGCACCTAAATCTTCGGATCTAATGCAACCCTTCAGTTATAAGCAAGCATAAGAAATGATGATCATGTGATGTTTATTGTATATGTTAATAGAACATTGTTTATTCTGAATTAATTTGAATTTATAATAAAATATATTCTACTTGGTGGTATATTAAAACTATAAATGAAAAAAAGAAAAGGTGACTATATATATAGTCAAAAGCATGAAAAGTAAATCTTGGATATATGGATTTGTTAATCCAAACTTTCGACTTAATTTGTATTAACTTGTTTGTAGCAACAACATATCGCCCATTCATTTCAACTTATAGTAAAATAGATAACATGTACACATAATTAATACTGTAAATATTTTTAAAAATAATTTTAATTTATTTTAGTAACTGTTTTATATTTATATGTAATAGTATTTTTAAAAGAAAGAAAAAATAATAAATTATATTCCCCACCCATCTCTCCCTCTAACTAATATTTGAAGAGAGTTAAATTCTTTAAAAAGCTTGCTTCCTGTTATTTGTTAAATACCTGAAGATAAAAAAAGATTGTGTTAAAAAGTATTTTTTATTATACAATTAACAATCCTTTGACTTACAGATCTAAGAAATCTAAGAAGCACAAATAAAATGTATTAAAATTATTATTATTTTATTATACAAAATTACATCTTTCAAGTTTATTGACAATTTAATGATCTCTCTCCCTCCCTATCTTCTATCACCATTAAAATTCCTTATTATTTCGCCAAATTTCATAGGATTGCTTTTTATATTTAATAATGAACTTTTTTTTTTTAAATATGAGATTTAAATATGTAGATACTTTTTAGATATGGTGCAAATTATGAGTTATTAATATTTTAAATCCACTTATCTAAAAATAAGATAGTTCTGGGTAATTGGTGCTAGATGAGATTGCAAGCTGCTCTTTATGATAATCAGCTGATCTTGACCTTAAGTCATCATCATCATCATCAACCATTATCAATCCTTTGCAGAATGAATATCTTTTCAAGTTCAGTTCATTTTCTCCTATCTTTAGCTTCTCTTCTCCACATCACCTTTGCACACTTTCTTATTTCATCCCATCCATCTCACATGTGGTCCCCTTTTGGGTTTTTTTCAAACTTTTGGAATCCAGTTTAAGATTTCAATTGTCCATCTATTATCGTCTCTTCTAGCAGTATGTCCAGCCCAACTCCAGTCTTTTAATTTTTTCAATGAGATCAGTAACACCTGTTTGCCCATATGTTGCGTCTTCCATCTCTTCTTGTTACTCCCAACATGCATCTCTACATACTTCTTTGAGTGGTCTGAAGTCTGTATTGCTTTTCTATTAAGTGTCCAAGTCTCAGATCCATAAGTAAGAACTGGTAAAACACATTTATTAAAAACCTTTCTTTTCAAACACATAGGCATATTTCCTTTTAGTATCAAGTTATTTCTACCAAAAGCACTCCAAACCAACTTTAATTCTATGATTAATTTCATCCATTATGTTTCCATCTGTATTAATAATCTGACCAAGGTATTTGTAACTGTTAACTTCTTTTAACTTATCATAATCAATCTTTATTTTCATATTTTGAGAAAATTCATTAAACTCCCATTTATAAAGAAAATACTCATAACATATTTAAAGTACTTATATATTGTTTTAATGGAATAGGTTAATGAAGTTTAGAATGGTGGAGTCAGAACTAAATAATTCTAGGATGATTATCAGCCAAGTGCATAGTTTCTCTTAATTGAAAGTGCAACAATGTCTAATTTAAAATGTTTGAACATTATTTAGAATTCTTTTTCATATTTAGAGATTTCACAATGTGAAACTTTTCAAAAAATGTGATAGATATCAACACATAAACATCTACAACCATGACATGACAACAAAGATATTATTGTAGATATGTGTGTGTTTTTATGAATAACGATAAGTGAAGCAGTCTTTGATATTTGTATAAGACAAAAGTAAAAATAGATATGGTCATTACTATGGTCATTCTTTTTAAACAGGTTTTAAATATATATAGATCTTTTGTTTTCTGTAAACATATCACAGTAATATTTTTATTCTTTGATAGTTTTTAAAATTTGACATTAGAAGAAAAAAGGGAATTTAGTTAAACCCTGTATCCAATACTAAGACATTTAAAAAAAATCTGTAAAACATAATCTTGAAGATGATAATAGACTACAATAAAATCTATACAATTCAGTGGCTAATATGAAAAACATGAAGAAAAACAACATGCATTTAGCAGTAAATACTAATTCAATAAAGCTGTTATTGAAAACTTAGAAATGGGTCTCAAAGATATAAATATAAAAGTTTATTTTAGAAATTTTTGTGTAAAAACTAAATTGAATAATATAATTTTGCAAAATTGTAAAGAAATGTATTATGTGTCATGATTGGCTGATATTTCTTCAAATTTATTTATGCTTGAAAAAATGGTATACATGAGCCAATCACAAACGAATTAATAGAGAAACTTGTAAATAAGGCAGATCAGTAGCTCTTTCCTGTTACAATCATTAGCAAGAAACTCATTGTTTAGATATGATGTGAAACTACTACTGATTTTTTTTTTTTGTCATTGAACAAAATGTACATTGTCTCAGCTAAATAATTCTGAGTATATATAGGATATCTGTTGAACTGTTAGGACAAAAACCTTTAAATAACAATGATTTTAGATGTCAAAAACTTAGATTTGATATTTTTATTTACAGTTGCATAAATAATTGAAACCAAACTTAATGACTGCTGCAGTTAGATAAATAAATTTTTGTTTCATTCTCAAATTCTGCATTGTTTTATTTGTCAGCATAACTTTGATTATTTGTATGAGTGTGCTAAAGAACATTTATTTGAAGGTTTTATTAGACCTTATAAATACTGTTTTAATTTACAAAGTATTTGTAGTCAAAGTTGGAATTATTTTAATATCTATATATATTAATTAATAGTTCATAAAGCTATATTTAATTTACATATTTAGAGTTTTATTACATTAATAAGAATAATTAACTATGCTAATGAATATTTTGAAGAATTAAAATGATTTATGAGAATTCTGTAGTAAAGATTGAAAATGCAGCATATTATTAAATATTTTAACATTGTTCATTAGTAGTAATTGGTTGCATTTTTTCCCCAATTGTATAAAATATGTTTTTATAATGCAAGATGAGACAATTCATTTAGTTTGCAAAATATTATGTATATCACAAGTTATAACTAACTCCTAGGTTCTATTCTTTATGCATTTTTTCTCAAAAGACTTAGTAACATGATCTAGAAAATTTGTTGCTTTCTAACACATAACTCAAATATTTTGTAACCTTTATTTTTTCTCATTTTAAATAAAATTTATTTATTTATACCAAAAAATTTATAAAGACAAACGTCACTTTAGAAGAGACATTTTTTTTTTTTAATATATGAAATATCACATAACACAATCACAGTTTAATTAATTCAAAACATTTTCTCTTTTGTTGAAAATCATCCTAAGAATCATTAAATTGATATGAAAAGATTATGAATGTGAAAAATGATTTAAACAACCCCCAAAATCAAATTTTTTAATTATTAAGTTTCCTTCATATTCTGGCGTATTTAGTCAGCATGAGCCAATCACTTCCAGATAAGTGCTAAAATGGAACTAGTTGGCAAAAATTAATGAATCTTCCAATTTTCTATCTCACACAGCCTTGTTTAAGATTTTTTTATTTTATTAATTTTATAAATAAAAATAAAAAATATCATTCTAAGTTGGATCCAGTGATTTTTGAATTTTACCCTTCTCCAATGCTATTCTTGATATGCAAGTGTTTTGTGGTTTTTTGATCACTAATAAATGTATTGATTTGTTGAGTTTTTAATCATTATATATAAATTTCTGAGCATATTAATTAAGTGATATGTTTTAACTTTTTAAAAAATATCTTCTAAGACAGTGCCAATAATATAACATTAAGTAATAAAGAGACATGCTAACAAATTCCCATGATTGGTTTTTGTAGATGATTCTATCTGTATCTATTGGTTAAATTATTACCTGAATATTGTCTATGATTGAAGCTACAGTTAGCACTCTAATGGGAAACAATGTAGTGTAATGTTTGGGTTGTTACACATCTATTAAGATTATATGATTTCATAATTATAGAAAAAGAATCTTCCTATATTTTCAATAAATATCCATAAGTTTTTAATAGAAAAAGCTTAACTTAAAATATTTGTTGTAATTTTTAACATAATTTGTGTGAATATATGTGATTTGTTTATCAGAAAATCATGCATTAGTCAAACTTGTAGAAATTCATTTTTTGTGTATTATGTTTCTTATTATATTTTAATCAAAAATGTGCTGATTAGCTTGAAAATTTTAACCAGATGGATTAACCTGGCTTAAACTTGATGAGTAACTTGTAAAAAAAAATTCCATATTACGTCTGTTATTATTTTTCTTTTTATGGCAATGGCCAAAAGAAGTACTCATTCGTAAATAGTACAAGAATAAAACTTTCTATGATGAGATATAAATTATATATAAAAAAAGAACCAAAATCATACTTAATCACTTATAAAATAATATATCAAGTAACAGTTTGTAAAAATATTGTTTCAATTTGATAAAATATAGCGATCAGTACAATTACTAAAGAATAAATTATTCATAAATCTATCCCCAATTAAAAAAAATAAATCATATATATAATTCATCACTTAGTCTTCAACCTGTCTTATTTTTGTAGTTAAAAATAAATTTAAGTGATTTTAAACTCACAGATTAGCATATGCATATATATATATATATATATATATATATATATATATATATATATATATATATATATATATATATATTGGTATATAGGGTATATGAGCACAGACTTTCACACTACTCACCGCTCTCCTCTCTATCTTATAACACTGATACACTCAAACACATGTATGTCGAAAAGATAAATAATCACCAATATACGTATTTCATGCTAAACCAGCAATCATCAGTTGGTCCAGATTATCATCTCTACAAATATATGCAATAAGTGCTTAGTTCTATATTAAGATGGCCAATCTTCATACTTTAATGGACAGATTTCAATTCATTCCTCACTCCAACTCTTAAAAGTCCATCCAATTGAAAATCTGATGATGGAACACTCAAAGGCCACCCTGACGCCAAGAATCTTGTCAGATTGACTTTAGATCAACATGGGTGTGACGAGAATCTTGGCCTCAGTGTGGCCTTTCAGCATTTCATCATCAGATTTTCAATTGGATGGACGGTTGAAGAGCTGGAGTGTGGAGTGGATTGAAGCCTGTCCATTAAAGTATGAAGATTGGCTATCTTAATATATATCTGAGCACTTTTTGCATCTATGTGTAGAAATGATAATCTGGGCCAACTGATGATTGCTGGTTTAGCATGAAATATGTATATTGGTGATTATTTATCTTTTCGACATATATGTGTTTGAGTGTACCAGTGTTATGAGATAGAGTGGAGAGTGGTGGGTAATGTAAAAGTCTGTGCTCATATACCCTATATATTACATATATTGATATAGGTATATAATAATCCTGTATTTCAGTTATATATCAGTATATAAATAAATTGCTCCAAAATGTTTTTTTTTTTTTTATTTTATAAATAAAGTACAATTTTTAATTTATATATTATTGATTTTTTTTTTTTTTTAGTGTGATTTCTAAGAAGTGTTGTTTATTTGTGAAAAAATAAAGTAAATGTGATTTATTTCATTTTTGAAAAGTAGCACTATTTTTAAAATTATAACCTGCCAGTTAGAATGAATAAAAATGTCAAACTTCTTTTAAATGAATGTTTTAAATATGTTATTTTATATCAAATATTCCTATAAAATATTATTGCAAAAAAACTTAATATGGATTTTATAATTTTCTAAAAGTAAGTTCCATTTGCAGTGAGATATTGAATATGAAATATTTTTAGAGAATTAGTAAAGGAGAATGATTTTAAAAAGACTTTTTTTTTTGATATGAAAGAAAATCCAGAATCTAATTAATGCTTAGGAAAGTTAGTAAACAGATTATTGATGAGATCTATAGGTAATGGATAAAAGAATAATCTGTGAAAACCATCAAGTAACATATCTCTTATTGCCTTATGAGATAATATGTTTATTAATTATGAAAATCTAAATACTGTTTCAGTACAAGATGTCTTTTCTGCCTTGTTTTACATTTCTTTTCTTTCACTTTACTAAAATTGGCAAATAGGCGCTTTGAACATGCCATCATCAGATTTTCAGTGATATGGAGGGCTGAAAAATTGGAGAGTGAAGAGGATTAAAACCTGTCCATTAAAAGTTTGAAGATTTGCTAACTTACTATAAACTGAGCACTACTTATATATATATGTGTGGGAGATGATGATCTGGACAAACTGATGAGTGCTGTTCAGCACAAAATATGTATATTGGAGATCATTTATCTTTTTCGAATATATGTGGTCATGTGTATTGGTTGTATAAGATGGAGTGGATAACTAAAGGGAATTTGAAAGTCTGGTTCAAATCCCCTCTAATTATCTCTAGTATAAAAGTATATATAATGTATTTAAATATCTTCAATTTCATAAGTTAGGGTATCACCAGACTATTACATCATTAATATGTTCTGGATGTGATGCTATTGAATATACTATTGTAAAGACACATTCCTGTTGGATTAGGCATGTGTCCATGTTTATTGTGGAAGAGGTAGATTACACCTTAAAAGTCATTTGGAAAACATAACCTAAAGTAGAATATATTGGAGAGCTAAAATTAGAAAAGGTATTGAAATCTTTCAAATAAAAAAATTCAATGAGGAATTAAACAAAATAACAAGATATCAAATATATAGAATGAAAGAACTATATGCAAATGTGTCTGACATATTGTTTTATGTAATCATTGTTCTTTTCTTGTTGAGTTAGAATAGTCAGATTTATTTTTGAGTGGTTTCTACTGATTAGTAGGATACATTCATATTTCTTTTTGTAATAATATCAGTGATTTTTTTTTTTTCAATAGCAATCGATCAATACAGAAGTCAAATTTGTGAAGGTGGCATAATTATTAGCTCAAATTTGATTCTTACACTAGTTAATAAAAAGAATAACATTGTTGAAAAAAACAAATACAATTTGTTTTTATTAAAATCAAATTCCTATCTACAGTATTTTTGTGAATTTCTTGATTTGTTTAAAATCCCTTATCTATTAAGAAAATTGAAATTTCTATTCTTATTATCAAAAAATGACAATTATATTTAACAATCTATATTAAAAATATTATTTTCATATATTTTGATAAATCTTTTTTGGCATCTCATCTCTTATTTTTAGCAGTAAACTGCTATGTTTCTGGATTGATATCTAATCATCACTTTTTGATAATTAAAATTTAATTTTTATATTTTATATTATACTTGTTATAAAAGTGTGTACTTTTTGATAGATAGTTATGTACCAATTTTGACATCAAAGCCTAAAACTCCAGAGGATAAAAAAAAAAAAAGCAGTAGCAGACATGGCTGCTAATCTGTCCCAAATGATCTTGCTAATCTGGTCACTATTAACATACATTGATTTTTAGAGAGAAAGTTATTATTGATAATTTGATCTGAAATGTTTTGCAGGTTTTTGTAATTGAAAAAATCTCACTGCAAAATTACCTGCAACTAATTAATTTTTATATCTGAAATATTTAAGATAACAGATTTATTTTTCTAGAAAAAAAATAAAAAATTATATTGCTAAATAATATTCAAGTAAACATATTTTATATAATGATGTAAAGTAGATTAAGTTATGTTGTTATCTCTGTGTAGCTTAGTATTGTGGTGAACAGAAAGACTTGAGAGCTAAATATTCCAAACTGCAGCACAACTCTTACTTCTGATGTTTAAACATCACGTGACCTCCATAACAATAATTATTTGATTATTATTATTATTATTATGGAAAGCTAATTAAATGAAAATTCAATTATTTTAAAATGTGAGAGAAAAATATGTTTTTTTATTTTTTATAATTGCCTAGACAGTATATAATTAAATTTGAAAATATCAGTGAAGGCTATTTCAGTTAATGATGCCAGTAAAGTCTTTCAAAGACAATGACTTTGGAAGAGCTTTCTATAGTAGGCAGATAGGCAATATTTTTAATAGATTTGTAATAAAAATCAATTTTTTAGAACAGGTTAATTATCCCTGTTGATTCATAAGTAAACTTCCAAAGATGTGTTTTGCAGTAATTTCTTCTTTGCTTTTAGCATTACTTGAATATGACTAGAAAGGACATTTGTCCATCTGTATTTTTTACTGGTCCTGAATTTTGTAATTTGCTACCATCTATAACAGTTTTACGATTTTTTTTTTACTTCTGGTTTATCTAATTATGGACCTGATTTATACAGCTTAAAAGTCTCTACCAGTGCTAGTCTGTAGCATTCTCTTGGCCAAAATGCATTTTTTATTATATATTTTTATAATAGTTGGCAATATTGTTAATATAAGATTATGTTTTTTTGCAAATAGTTTCTGTTGAAATCTAGCTTCATTTGAAAAGGAAAATAAAGGGGTATTGGCTGTTAACAAATTTTTAATGGACTCATATGTGTTATACTTCAAAACAAAACAACACTCTCCATATAGTAGTGCCATCTTGTGCTAACAAGAGCAATCAATGGATGCCAGAAGGCTTGTGCATAAAATCCCTATCTAGTGCCTACTCATCCAATATCCCCAGACTAGTTTCTGGCTTGTGGCCTTCATCAGTGAGGAGCCTTGGATCTGAGAGCCCTGCACGTAGATCTTAGGATCTAATGCAACCCTCCAGCACCCACCTTTTAACTCTATTTAACTACAAAACTATGAGAATGAAATTGAAAACACTATTAATATTTTCAATCCAAGCTCAATAGCTTATATAGTCATATGGGTCTGAACTCAATTCAGTACCCATACATTTTGGTGTCTTTGGCTCTTTAACAACCATAGCCACCACTATCCTATTAGGCAGGATTGGTGTTAAACCACTAAACATCACATGATCACTATCTCATACTAGCACAATAATTGTTATTAAACAATTCAAAACAAAACAACACTCTCCATATAGTAGTGCCATCTTGTGCTAACAAGAGCAATCAATGGATGCCAGAAGGCTTGTGCATAAAATAACAATTATTGTGCTAGTATGAGATAGTGATCATGTGATGTTTAGTGGTTTAACACCAATCCTGCCTAATAGGATAGTGGTGTCTATGGTTGTTAAAGAGCCAAAGACACCAAAATGTATGGGTACTGAATTGAATTCAGACCCATATGACTATATAAGCTATTGAGCTTGGATTGAAAATATTAATAGTGTTTTCAATTTCATTCTCATAGTTTTGTAGTTAAATAGAGTTAAAAGGTGGGTGCTGGAGGGTTGCATTAGATCCTAAGATCTAGGTGCAGTGCTCTCAGATCCAAGGCTCCTCACTGATGAAGGCCACAAGCCAGAAACTAGTCTGGGGATATTGGATGAGTAGGCACTAGATAGGGATTTTATGCACAAGCCTTCTGGCATCCATTGATTGCTCTTGTTAGCACAAGATGGCACTACTATATGGAGAGTGTTGTTTTGTTTTGAATTGTTTAATAACAATTATTGTGCTAGTATGAGATAGTGATCATGTGATGTTATGTGTTATACTTGCTGATATATAACTAATCTTCATTAACTGTGCTTGAATTAAATATATATCTAATAAGAGATGCAATACTTTGTCATTTCAAGATTTATAAATTAAGCTTATACTGCAAGTTACTGCTGTAGTAAGTCTTACCTTTATTTTGAAATGCAAAAAATATTAGTACCCATTATGTTTAAAATAGTAACATAATATTAAAAATATGAATGTTAGGCAGGAACACTTTTTAATTACTTTGCTATAATTTTTGTTTAAATTTTAATTATAGTTTAGTAAATATATATATATATAATTAGTTGCTTATTCAGGAGGGTAAATAATATTCAAGAATGAAAGGGACAGGCTGAGCACAAACACTCCATTCAATTTACTTGAATTACTGTCCTCAGTTGGGAATAAATCCATGAATATTTAGATCTTGCACCTACTACTCTTAGTAATAAACTAAGCCATGCTGCAATACAATATTTTGTGATCAGATACACATGATGTTGATTTTCAAATGTCATTGTGATAGGTGAACACATTTCATTGACCAAAGTATGAAAATAATATTAAACTGGGATTTGACCAAGGTACCTTTATATCTTTGAGTCTATCATTAATTTATAGCTATAAATAAATACTGTTTACTAAGAGATGGTACATCACATTTCTATATAATGCATGTCTTTGTAGTTTACTGCTGTCATAAAATGTCAAATCCTAGATTTCAAGATCTATAGATTATGACTCAACTCAGTCATTTATAGTCCTCAAATTTCATGTGAATTCCTAAGCAACAGGCAATTATTATTTTATTTTTTTGTGTCTTTTTTTGAACACATGTTTATGCCAGTTATATATGTTTAGTCTATTTTATTTACATATTAGGTAATAATGTGGTCTACCATGTCTACAATAATTTTTAGCCATGGTACTACATTTTTTATATATACATGTGCATATGTATAAAAAGTTTTATTTGGAAATGCCATTTTATATAGATATTCATTTTATTTTTCAATTCTCATTATTTTTCAATGCATTTGCCTTCTTGGGAATAATATGATTTTTTAACAGCTTGATATACTCATTCAAATGAAAAATAAAGAAAACACAGGCCCTAATTCTCAAAGCAATAGTGTTGTTTCTTTCTTTTTTTTTTAAAAAAAAAAACCAAACTAAAATAACTATTAATTGCATTTCACTGCTATGACATAATTAAGATTGTATTTTATTTTTAATTAATCAATCTTTGCTAAATAAATAAAATAAATGATTGCTGGTTTAGCATGAAATACTTATATTGGTGATTATTTATCTTTTCGTCATATATGTGTTCAAGTGTATCAGTGATATGAGATAGAGTGGTATGAAAGACTGTGCTCAAAGACCCTATATATTACATATATTGATGCAGGTATATAATAAGCCTGTATTTCAGTTATAAAATAAAGATAATAACTTGGAGATGATTCTAAGTTATAGTGTTTGCATCTATTTATTGTTTCAGCCATAATGATAATGATATAATAGATAAATTAGCTCTCATTTAAGAATTTGAGAGATTATAGAAACTATGATCCAAAAAATATATATATGATAAATTAGCTCTCATTTAAGAATTTGAGAGATTATAGAAACTATGATCCAAAAAATATATATAACCTATGTATTCTGAATTAATTTTAAATCTATAGATCTTGGTATTAATTTAAAAGCTTTATTATTTTATATACAGAAACTCTAATTTTGTGGTATTAAGGTAAATTGAGGGAACAATAGCCAACTAACAGGGATTATAATTCTTTAAATGTAATACCTTATTGTCTATTTAATCTAAGTGATCTTTAATAACTTAACATGCACGCACAATTTGACAAGATGGTGATTTTAATTAAAATTTTAATCTGACATTTTAGATGTACACACACAATTTAAATTTTATATTTATAATAATAATGAAATAGTTGTATAATCAAAATATTTGTTTTAAATTTAATTGAAATGGAATACATTAAAAATTAAAATTTCTTATGAAGAAAAAATCTACTGGATATCTTTTGAAGAAATAATTTTTTTCCTCTAAAGTAAATAAAAAGATTTAAATGAAAGAGAGAGAAAGAAAAAAAATGCTGTATTAAAATTCTTAGTTCATAATTTAATTTACTCAGAAGAATTAAATTTGTGGACTTTTTTAAAAGCAAAATAATAATTAGAGGGGGGGGGGCAATTTAAAAACAAGCATATTATCAGTGTCAGCATTAAGTTTATCCATACTATTGTGATATATCATTTAAATTTTGAAAAAAATTCTAGAATTAGAATATATATATATTGAGGTCTTTTTATGTTTAATATAAAACTATCTTTAAATAAGCTCTGCAAAGCAAATGCATTTCCAATATTCTTCTGCAGATAATTATTTTCTTTCTTTTTAACAAGTTTTTGGCCTTTTTTTTTTTTTACATTATGTGATTGTTTTCAACTTTATATTGAATTGTCAAAGGTATTTAGATGGCATAGTATTTGATACTGATGATTTCCACAACCAGCTTCTTGCATTTCTTACCTGGTTGCTTATTTATTATGTTGTTTAATTTAAGAATTTGAAATGCTCAAAACTAAGATTTTGACTCATTCGTACTTGTCTACCTATATAGTTCAAAAACTACTTCAATATTCTTTATATTAATAATTTAAGTTACTGATTTAACATATTTATCTTAACTTTTGATAGAATGTATGCAACTGTAACAACTTATTATATGACTTCTCTTTACTTCTATAGCTAATTTATCCTTTTGAAACTGAATGGATGCCATTTTGGATTTTAAGCAGTTGGATTACGATACAATTTAGACAATATCTGCAGAATTAATGCACTAAATGGGAAGTGTTGTATGCGGTTAAAAGAAGGAAATACTATGGAATGTTATAATGCTGAGAAAATATAGTTATTACCCTTAAAAAATATTAGAAAAGTTAATTTTTTAACACTTTTATAAATACTTATTTTGTTATAGGTTCACAAATTCTAAATTTTGAGAGTTAAATTTTAATCTGACACTTTTCTAGACAGTTTAATTAGATTCCTTATGAATTTTTTTTAATAAAGGTATATAACATAACTTACCTGAGATAATTTTTAATTGCAAAGCATTAAAAATAAGACATGCTGAAGAATTTCATTTTTGCTAGCTGACCCAGATTTTGTTCTATGCAGCCATCTGCTGTAAATATGCGTCTTTCTAAGATAAAAAAGAGATATTTCACAAGTATTGTATATCTGATATTAAGCAAACAAAACTTCAGTTAAATGTAATTAATTATAAAATAATTGCAAAAATAATAATATAAAAGAGTAAAGAGAAAAAGTGATAAGATGAAAGATTAAAAAAGTTTTTTCAGGGTGTATGTATATAATATTTCAGGATGTATGTATATATTTTTACATACAATGATAACTAAACAAGAAATTTTTTCTCCCCATTTTAGTGCAATATAAAATATTAATGAAAGTAGAAAAAAATGCCTATAAATTGCAAAAAATAAAATATAGTTCCATGTACCTGTATATGACAAAGTTATACGATACAGATTTATACAAAACAAACATGTGAGATACTGCTTACAGTAATATATGACAATGAAATAAATTTGGTTTTTCATTATAATCATTATTTACAAAGAAAATATTAGTTTTATATAAAATTACAATTGGCTAAGTTCTTGGCGAATCTGGAGTTATATATGTATTGGATCACAGACATTTTACAACACAAAACAAACCTTTATTCTATAGCATTATAAATTATTTATATAAAAAAAAAATTGTATAGTTACGCATGATAAAAAATATTATCTCTGAAATGTCATATTTACAATTGGCTAAGATCTAAACCCAAGGAATTATATATATACTTATAGGAACATAAACAGACTACAGGTGATAAAAATATCTCTGAAATATCATATTTACAATTGGCTAAGGTCTAAACCCAAGGTATTGTATATATACTTATCAGAACACAAACAGACGTTCTACAACACAAAATAAACCTTTACTCTACAGTATTATAAATTATTTATATAAAAGAAAATATGAAAATATTTTATACTTACAGTTGGTGGAAATGATTATTTTTACAGTTTTATATTATTTTGATTACTTAGATTCTAAGCCCTCTGATTTTAATGCATATGTATCAAAACAATTAAGTTTTATTTTGGGCAAAAAAACATTGCCGTTAATTTTTTTTTATGAAGTTTAAAAAAAAAAATTAAACCTTTCACTAAAAGGTTCATAAAAACACAATTTTTAAAATACGGAAAAAATGAAAACACTGTTAGAAAGACGATAAAATTACAAAAAAGATGGTGTATACCACATGTCTGCATTCCTTACTGTTTTTGCACAATCATGATTTAAAGTCAATTCTAGCTTAAGTAGCACTTGTGGGGCAAGGACTCGAGTTGTTATATTAAAGTTAACGAAGTATAAAATTTTCTTGATTAGTTTCAAATCTGTGATTAAGTAAAAGATTGGGATTCAAAATTTCAAGATGTCATATTAGATATTTGTCTACTTAAAAGGTGTTTATCCCTGAAGAAGGCCAAGAAATTAGAAAATGGTTATGCTATTTTTTCAGCTATTGGAAATAATGATTTTTAATTACTTGGTTTTTTAATAAGGTAAATGAAAATAAATGTGGATCATACTATCTCTTGTTTTATGTAACAGTCTATTCTTAAACATTGCATTATTCAGGAATATTATATATTGCAAACTTATTAAAGATTTATTATTCCAAATCACAGTATTTTAAATAATGGAAAATTTAAGCTATTGGTTTCTCATGCTAACTGTGTTTTTTTCATTGTTATCATTTTAAATGTAATTTTTTTTTATCAGTAATGTACAACATAAACTACTGTCTCTGCTCTATTTGTACCAAGGTTTTTGTCTGATAGTATGAGTTCACTGGTGATATTAAATGCTATATAAAACATTCTTAAAAACATACACATAAATATATATGCAATTAAATGTCAAATCACTCTTCTAAATGCTAAGAAATTTCAGTTATGCCCTCTGTTAATATAAAAAAGTCCGATTTTCAAGCAGCCAATCCAAAAAATATCTCTTGAATTGTAAGGTGTACTGATGTTAAGTATGAAAGACAGACCTATTCAAACAAAGAGCATGAAATTTAAATTACCTACAATCTTAAATTTATCATAAACAGACATGTTTAATATACATATGCAAAGAAAGGCTAAACATTAGTCATTTTAATCTTAACAAACTTCCAACACAAATATATAAGAAATAAAGTTAAATATCAAATATCAGCTGTTGGTATGTACTGGGATTATTTCTTTTATACACTGTATTTGTGTTGGGAGTTTGTAAAAATTAAAATGATTAGTATTTAGTTTTTCTTTGTATATGTATCTTAAACATGTTTATTTATGAGCAATTTAAGGCAATTGCTAATTCAACTTTCACACTGTTTGTTTAAATGGGTCTGCATTTCAATACTTAACATCATTGCAGCTTGCAGTTTAAGAAGTACTTTTTGGTCTAGTTGATTGAGAGTTGGATTTTTATATATTTATTCACAGAGGGCGTAGCTAAAATTTCTTAACATTTGGGAGAGTGATTTGATATCTAATTTCAGCTAGTGTTACGCACTGGAATTACTTAAGTGTATATGCAATATAGTGTGGATACATATTTTGAAAATTGCTTTTAATTACATCTTTATTTAGAATCAAAACAAAAATTTGCTAGAAAAATTTTTTTGTGTGTGTATGTGTGAATGAATTTTTTAATGTAAATTAAGAAGTATTTTTTTATCATTGAATGAAAGAAAAGTTTTCAAATCCACTATTCAGAATAAAGTGCTAGAATTTTTTTTTTTTGTGAATCTATTTTTGGATTTTAAGATAACAAGCAACCTTCTCTCCCCATTCTTAGTTTATCAATGAATAAGTTTAAAAATAAATAAATTATAGCAATGCCAGTAAATTTTTTATTAATGAAACTTAGTAAAACATACTGCATTAACTACTTTAATTAATACAAACTCCAAACAGTGTGATTATTATAGTATTAACATTATATGTATATGTGGCACACATTTTTTTGATAATAATATATTGATGAAAACTGATGATGTTAAAATGCAAAAGATACAATGTCTTATTAGTTTTAAGTTGATGATTGTAATTTCAAACACAAATAGTACTGAAATGTGGCTGCAACATTATCTAAAACATTAAAATTTCATTTTTTTTTTTTTACAAATTTTTCATTTTTACTTTAGTTTATCCCCCCCCCCCCCACGTGGCAGCTAAGTGAATCAAAGGATTTTGAGACAGCTGATACAATGGCCTCAGATTATGTTATTTGTACAATTGCTTCTAATGTTAATATGATACAAAAAATAATATTAAAGCTTTTTTACTTATTAGAACTAATAAAGAAATCATTACATGATATAATTAAAATTCTTTTAATATTGAAAATGATATTGTTATATTGTATATTAAACTACCACATATTTCTGTTATGGATATTAAAAATCATAGTGCAGTAATAATATCTGCCTTAATAAGATTTTTTTTAATAAATTCAATTGTACAAAATTGTAGCAAATTTTTTTTAATGTGCATTGTATATTAATGTGAGAGAAAGAACACT
This sequence comes from Epiperipatus broadwayi, assembly GCA_028023455.1. NCBI lineage: Eukaryota > Metazoa > Onychophora > Udeonychophora > Euonychophora > Peripatidae > Epiperipatus > Epiperipatus broadwayi. The sequence goes on along the minus strand of JAQFVV010012449.1, from coordinate 6,441,182 downwards.
CAAAAAGATTATAGTCCCATCCACTACAATTAAAAGAATTTTAACCCACAATTGCTACAACATACGTATAACATTCATTATCTCATTCCACTCCTAAAATATGTATTTGTTTTTTATCACTTCAAAATTGATTTATTTTTTGTATAAGAAATTAAAAATATATAACATAAAATCACAGAAATAAAATTACTTTTATTTAACTGGATTCAGTTGTCAGTTTTTTTTGATAATCACTTAGTATATTGACTTAAATTTGCTTCTTATTATTGTTGCCATTACTTACCATAAAATATTTTCAAAAGTAGCAAAAAAGATAGCAATTTTTGGATAAAGTTAATTTAAATTTATAACTGTTTAGATTACAACTGGTATGAGCTATAGAAAGTGGAGATATATAAAATTTAAACTAAGCAAACTAAATTCAAACTAATTTTATTTTTTGAATAAGAGACATATTTAGGAAGGTATTGAGATATTTGCCTATTTAATTTTTAAGAAAAATGAAATTAAAGCATTTAAAAATTTATAGTTGTTATTGCGGATTAATGACTTGAGTTTTTTTCAGGAAGTGCTAAACAAAAATAATTTTTATCAAATGAAATTCAATTTAATTATTTAAAAAATAAAGTAAGAAAGGTTTATAATTAACACAGGGGTCCCCAACCCTATGCCTGCGGGCACCATGGCACCCGCAGACCATTTAGGTGTGCCCACCACTATCCGAACTCAATAAAAAATAATTTATCCGATACAAATAAATTTAATTTTTAAAATTTCTCATAAATTATTGTATTATATTGTAATCAAATTCTAGGGCATACTATACTTTACAGCGTAAAAATATAAAATGTTAAAATTTTATTTTTGAAATAAATATTTTTTTGTACATTATGTGTATTATTAACAATATCCAACTGTAAATTTACATTGAAAAAATAAATGGTGCCCGCCACCTGGCCGGTATTATAGAATGTGCTCTTAAGTGCAAAAAGGTTGGGGACCCCTGAATTGACACTTCTGTAAGTAGTTCTAAATAAATAAGTAAAATATTCTTCCTTGTTTGTAAACAAGTATTCTTTTTACTATTTGCTTTATAAATTAATACTTTGTACAGGCTTAAACCTGCATTTATATATGTAATATATGCGGGGGTTCGAACTCAGACTTTCACATGACACACCACTCTCAGTGCCATCTCATATTGCTGACCCGCCTGATCACACACATGTTGAAAAGATAAATAATCACCAATATACGTATTTCATGCTAAACCAGCAATCATCAGTTGGTCTAGATTACTATCCTCACACATATATATATAATCAGTACTCAGCTTTATATTAAGATAGCCAATATTTATACTTTAATGGACAGGCTTCAAACTATTCCAAATGTATATTAACTTAATGGTTGTTGAATATTCATAAGACAGCTATTTCAAACATGTTCGACTTCTCTTCACAGCTTATTTTACTATTATAAAAGTATTATATTATATATTTTTCATTATTATTAGTAATTTGTTTTGTTAATTTTTTCAAGATTATAGTAAATGTTGAAGTGTTTGTTACATTTAAATAAAAGTACATGGTGTGTTGTTTTTTAAAATACAATATCTTTGGGGGGGGGGGGAGAGCAGCCATTGATAAAATTTTCCTAGCTCACCACTGATTATAGCAAATATTTTTCATATGCTTTTGTATATAACAATATTTTTTATATATAACATATAAATCTGCAGTACTAAAATAGATAATTGAAAAAAAAAAAAAAACTAATAGCAATCATTTGCTCTATTTTGCTTTTATTTGGAATGTCTTCTATATTAAAGAATATTTATTACTTTTAATATTAATGAGTCAGTCGATTATAATTTTTATGAACTATAGTTTATGCAAAACTTACTTGGAATTCTTATGCAGTGACTGGATTTGGTATTTTCAAGGTTTTAAATTATGAATGTTTACTATTTAATGGATAGGTAGCAGTCTAAAAAATATTTGCACATTGTATGTTTGAAGAGACTTTGAATATTTTAAAAACAGTTGTCATTTTAAAGTGTTTCTTAAGCCAGTGTTTACAAAAGTTGAAGACATACTAGAAGTATGTGCAGTTGATTTTCTTTTTAAGCATAAAGTGAATTTATAAAAATAATTATAAGATATTATTATGATACATATACATGCTAATTTTATTTTAAAAGTAATGATAAAATAATAATAAATCAAATAATTCAATCTTATCTCATATTTAGATATTATTCTAATCAAATATTTTTATAATAAACAATGTAGTGGTAATAAAGTGAGTTTGTAATGATAAATAAAGAAATAAAAAAGCTTATTAAATGGTCATTTTTCTATTTTAAATTTTGCTATCTGGGTTTTATTTCATTAGTAGATCATTCCAAAAATTAATGAGACTTTTATGACAATTATTACCCCCCCCCCCCAATTTTAATTATCATTGCCTCATAGTATACATGTTTTTTGTTTTTTTTTGTTGATTAAGATATATGGGCTATGATTAGATCTGGATGATTGAATTTTTAATATCTAAAATATTTTTGTGTGTGTGTGGATGTTGAATTTTAATATGGAAACATTTTTGCTGAATATTATTTTGGAGTACATGTTTAAGATAACTCATATCAATAAAATAAATTTTACTGCAAATTTTATTAGTAAGTTATTGTTAATCTAATCTAGAAATTATTAAGAATTTATTAGTTTACAAGGTTATCAACTGTAATGACTATCTACATAATTTTATTTACAAATAATTCAATCAAAATGTTTTACTTTATAACTTTTTAAAAGGCTGATTCTTTTTTGAAAAGATAATATTAAAATAAAATTAAAACAGAAATTGAAATGAAGATTTTGAAAAGTTGCATATTAATAAAAAAAATTAAATTATAAAATTAGGTTAGATCACTGAGAATTATTATTATTATTATTCTATAACTCCACATTTATTCCAAAGGGTACCACAAACTTTTTCCATATACAAAGCCATTCCATCCTGGAATGTCTGGCATCTGGGCAGTAGCATCTAAGGAGCAACAAGAGCTTTAAGTTAATTTATATGTAAACAAAGTTCGTAGATTAGGTCTGTTTTAAAATTCCAAAGCAATTTTTAAAGTTTATTTTCTTACAATCTTTTGTTTAACATTTAAAAAATAAAAGTTGTATTTGTTCCAGATAGTGAATTATTTAATTTTAAAGTGTGATATTTTCAAACTGTTTCTCACCAACAACATCCACACGCACATACCATACCGGTATACATATTAAATTTTGGTGTTACTAGAACCTATGCTTTACCCTTAGGACGATTCCACTGTTCCATCATCTAGTTTTCAATGAAGCACAGAAAATAACTAAATATTAAATTTCATATTTTTTTAACAAATCAGAAATAAAAAACATGAAAACAAACATATTTACATCAAAAACCAATGAAATATGAAAATAATTTATTTTGAAAATAAATATGAAATAATACATTTAGCAAGCAAACCAGTACTAGTGATTAAAAAATGATTGATCATTGTAAGCATTCTTTACATTTGAATTGTCATATACTAATAAAAAATATGATTAATTTTAACATATATGTGTCTACCTGACACACATCTATGTAAGGACACAGATGTGTCATAACATATGGGAATTGTCATATTATAATAATAAAAAAAAGCTATCACATTGTAATGATACATAAATGTGTATATATAAAAAATAGATGATATAAATTAAAGCTATTATGTGTATATATAAAAAATAGATGATATGAATTAGCCTTTCTATATTTCAATTTTTTATTTTGTTTATTAGAGGATGATGATGGTTTCCCATTTCCTCATAATTCAGCCCTAATGTGGTGTTCCATTACACTATATATATATATTACTAAAAAATACTTTTAAAAAATCTGAAAGGTATAAAATAAAATAATGAAAAATAAATATAACTTCTTAGAAACATACTTGTTTATCTCTTTTTGCATCATGACAAAATTATTTTGATTTCTAAAAAAAAAAATATTATTAATAAAAAATTCAATTTAACTTAGAATTTCTCTCTATATATTTCTGACATGACAAGCCAAATATGTTTTGACTTATTCTCATCAGTTAACAGTTTACAAAAACAAAACAAATGCCATTTACAAGATTACTTATGACTCTCTTCATCATCAAAAGACATTATATTATCCAGCTTGTACAAAACTTTTCATTAACACAGGCTATAAGCAGAAATTAATCTGGGGATATAGATAGGGTAGCATATGTTACGGATTTAATTAACACTAGTTAGAATTTATTGTTTATTCAGGCTTACAAGATGGTAGCACAGGAGGAGACTTGATATATCCTTATATGTATATCTTTTATTTTTTGTAGACTGATGATGACTTTGAAATGAGTCAAAATGTTTTTAAACACTAATAATGTGAATATACATTTTTCATGAAACAATGACGATACATTTGTTGTTTTTAAATTTTACTTTATTGTTGTTCAGTTTTTATTTATTAATTATGCCCTATATTTCATAAATCTATAGTATAATAGTTTGGCATTTCAGCGTATTATACATTGTGACAGTTTGTAAGGAATTGTAATCCATAACCCTCCCTCTAGTAACACACACACACTCATTTATATATATGTCAAAATACTCTGGAATAAACTCTACCATATTCACTATATCAATATTGTAACGTTCAGAATCGTATGATCAGCCAACAAGATTCAGAGACCTAGCAAAAGTACTTCAAACCCAGTATGTTCAGGATATGGTAGTTGTGGAACAGTACTAAGCTTTAACCTATTTGCCAGTGCTCCAAAATCTCCACTATCCAACCAACGCTCCTGATGCTACTAATAATTATCATTTTTCTTCAGTCCCGGTGGTCAGGGTAGAAACAAGGACTCTCAATTCAAACTTAGCCTATCATGCACTAGACTTTATTAATTTAATCTAAGATACTCACTAAATACTTTGATATAGCTCAAATTATTATTATTAATATTTCATAGGTTTTGGATACATACATATGATTTACTCAAGTGTGGATATAGATGAGTGGATATGATGAACCAGGGAATGACATGACAACGGTATAGATATATACAATTTATTAACACAATTCATTAGAAAATATAAATAATAACTATCATGTTTGGATCTGATCATGATCCATGTATGGGGTTACATTTAAACCAACAAAAATAACAATTACAATGTTTGATGATCAGTATTGATAATGGTACAGAGTTTTGATATCACCAGGATAAATATATGATTTTTACAAAGAATTACAATATTCAACCATAAGTTATTTATAAAGGTACAGTATTTAGATATCACTAGGATAAATATATGATTTTTTACAAGAAGTCACCTGTCAATAATGACAACCAAGGTTATGAACTATTAAATATAACAATTACCATAATGAACATCAGTATTAGGTGTATGTGTGTGTATCATAATGAAGTCATGCTGGAGTTCATGACACCAACAATTGTGAATCAAAACAATAATGATCAATTACCCCAAAACTGACAGTTACATACATAGTAAATAATCAGTATTATTATGTGTCAGCATAAAACAAATTTTTATATTGAGTTATTATATTTTTATCATTACATATAATATTCCATCAAGAAATATGCCACCATAAAATTAATATGCCAATTTTGGAGAGCAAACACAATACCTGGTTATATTAAGCTAGAGACCAAATGAATATATATAATAAATTTATGCGTGTGTTTATATACATAGGGGAAGTAAAGTATATATGTATTTGTTATTATTATATTTTATTGTTAGTATTCTCAGCAGGAATTATGGACAAAAGCATAATTTTATTTCCATTTATTATTAATAATTATATGAAAAATATGGCTTATCTATTTCCCACAGAATTAACAACAGGTATGATTAAGAAATCTAATTACAGCATTCAGTAGCGTCGGGGTTTGAATCCTGTGCTGGCTATATTATTAGCATTGGCAAACATGGGCCAATCTCCTTTGTCGAGCAGTAATGTATATATTCCTATAGTAACACATCCACATTCAGCTTGGCTTGTGTAGGAAATAATAGAGCGTGGGTTTTGAATCCACATTCAGCTTGGCTTGATACCCATTCATCGGCTCAAAGAAAACCTTGGCTATCTCGTATCGCCATGATCGGTAAAATATCCGCGTGGCAGTCCGATAGCATTACTCGACATATATTTATTATTAAAAGCCATATAGGCACAGATCAATGTATTAAGCTACTGATATATTTGCCCATTAAAAGCATTAATCTGCATAGATATTTTTCCTAAACCTGTATTTAATAAGTAATAATGGAGAAATCCGACAACCATATATCTTATAGGCTATAAAATGCCCAAGTATTTCAAATATGAATCTTAACTATAAAATGCTAAAGAGGCAAGAAAAAATACTACTGCTGAGGTATTTCTTTCCCCAAATGCATGCATCACTAAATATACATATAGAGTGAGATGAACTCATATCTTTGCAATAAGTAATATTGCCTATTTTAAATTTTAAAAGAAGAACTAGCATTGTTATTATTATTATTATTTTTACATTTAAATAAATGCATACACACACACATATATATATACCATTCTACCTTCTTTAATTGTCACAAAGAATCTTAATCTAAATCAAATAAAATAATTTTAACACTTATTTATATTTTTAATTTCTTTACCAAGATACTGTAATTATGCATATACGGAAGAGGGCGGATTTTTTTATATATTTGATTTCTTTTCTATCTCTCTTTTTTTTTATTAAATAAATGACATTTTTCACTAAGCCAGAATTAGACCGATTTAAGAAATTTAACTTTGACCGATTCTTATTTTATCATTCAAAATGAATCGTTACCCCTTTCCCACTTTAGATTCGGGGCAAAGCAAACAAATTTATACATAAATTGTTTTCATAGTGTAATATCATTTGTCCCCATACTTAACTAAATTGTTTTCATAGTGTAATATCATTTGTCCCCATACTTAACTAAATTGGCATAAATAAATTAATCAATCAAATATATATTATACTTAAAAAAACATACCGGCATATCTCAAAATAAAATATATAAAAGCTGTAATTATAAACTCTATAACAATCTTTTGTTCCACTTAGAATTATACATTACACTTTTTCTCCTTCTTGTTTTAACCATTAATAAGTAATCTAGTTATAATTTAAATTGACTTGTTAAAACAACAATAAAAAACTAAACACTCATATATATATATATAACTGTCCTTTTGAAACACCATCTTTTTAAGATAGTCTTTTGCGAATTTTATGAATCTAAGGAAATTAAATGTTCGAATTTTTATAGAAGGCATTCTTAAGATATAAATATATATATATTTTTTTAAAGATAGAAAGTTTATACTTGCGGTAGATTACGGCATCACTTTGCTTGATGCAGATAATTTTTCTACTGGTTCACTCATTGTCAGGGTCAACCTTGGGCTTTACTGGACTCAGAATAACTGACTTCAAGTTGCTTCTCTATTTTCCTTGATGGATTATTGTGTCACTTTGATTGAGGCAGATATTTTTTTCCAGGTTCACTCATTATTAGGATCGATCTTGGGCTTTACTGGACTCAGGATATAGCAGCAGCATGGGATTTGTCTTTCCTCCTCTTCTTTAGATGCATTTTTCTGGAGACTTTCCAGAGAAGAGAAAAGTAATTTGTACTACTCACAAACCATATTGTGGATCTCTTCTCAGCTTAATTATAGTATTGCACTAGTAGTTGAGAGTCAATTTTCTCTTAAGACTTTTCTTTAAAAGGCACCACTTTTTTTACTGCCAACAACTTTTTTTTTCTAACTGCTTGACTTTGAATTTCCCCCTAACTGCTTGACTTTGAATTACCTTGGTTCTTTTTCTTTGCTCTATTTATAAAAAACTTTTTGCTAAGCAACTCTTTGTTTTCTATCTATATATTTTTTTAACACCTATAATATATTTGCCTTGGTTAGAAACGAAAAACAGACCGCTGATTGAGTTTTCTTTCATTTACATCAGTTTAAAGATTTTTTGATTTACATCCAGTTTAAAGATAAAACTCAGTTCAACACTCATGCAACTAGCTGAGTTGATCTTTTACCCAAAACAGGTGACATCACACGAGATAAGATTACAAAGGTGTGAAAATCTTACTTCTTTTAATGCTTCAAGGATGAGAACAATGAATTCACACTTACATGCAACTATATGTTTTTCGGAGGATGTTTGAAGAAAAAAACAGAATCATCAAAATGTTATTAGCAGGAATGAATCGCCTTTAGGATAAAGATATAAGACAATGGAAATATCTTTTCTTTCCAAATATATACACGTACAAAAAAATGCATTTCTATAGGAACAACATACACTATACATGAGTCACTCATTTGTCAAGTCACACACATGCACCTGCATATTATCCCCTTTTAGCAAACAAACAAAAATGAAAAAAAAATGAAAAATTAGATATTTGAGCTTTAAAATGCTCCTTATGTCGTATACTATTTCTAACAACTAACTTGAAGCTCTGTGTGTTCATACACACTGAAGCCGCTTCATATCCCTCAAGTTATGAAAAGAAAAAAAAAACAACAAAAAAAATGGTCGAACCTATCTCTGGTAAAATCTCTTTTTTACACAAGAGACCCTTGAAGTTTTAAATTAAAGAGTAACCTAACTGCTTCATAATAAAATATAGTGATCTATTCTATGGATTTAGTGATTGTGACTACATATGTATTCCCCCCAAAAATTTTTTTACATAGCTATATACTTAAGAAATAATTTGAAATTTCATGGTCCCTATTCATTTAAAAATCAGTACCCATCATTACCCTTTTTTAAGACCCTCTATGTTTTTACTGGATCTGGAGGTACCTGGTGGTAGGGCTTTAAACTCTGGGCATTATACATTTGCCTGATTCCCTTATATTCCTGAATGAGAAATGTCTTTTCTTCACAAAGCTTTATCTTGAAGGGTGGACAATATAATGGAGAGAATTTTCTACACTGATTCTGCCATGAGTTCCCAACATCTTGTATGTGCTGCCACACATGGTCAACTACTTGGAAATCAAATGGTTGTATGCCCCTCTTTCTTTGTTTCTCTGCAGTTCTCTTTAAGTATTCCAAGGCTTCCTTTACTGGTCTCCTGTCAATTCTCTTCCTCTCTGTTGATAGTGAATTGTGTTTTCATATTCTGGAAGCCATGACTAACATGAAAGTAGATTGGTGTCAAAGTTAGTGGCCTGATTATCTTTACGATTCAGATTGAGCTTTACCAACTCTCAGTGCCCTCTTACCGCATACTCACTTATTTCAGTAAAACATTTTCAAAGATCCTCAGTACTAACTTTATCAATAGTATTCTTCATGTGTAGCTCATTCAAGTCATCAAGCACTTATTGCTAGGTTCGATTTTCATCCATGTACACCGCATTGCCAGTTGAGCAAAGATCACTCCTAAATTTGCACTGCGGGGGAAGTTACCATCTTTATGAATATAATCATTAGCATCATTTAACAGCTTTTTACATTGTGGTTAGGGGTTTAGCAACAAATAATGCCTTCAGCTTTGATGGATTTAGATAGGTGGTGAGGGCTTTCCCTTACCTTTGCAGCATTTTGGATGATCACTGCTAGACTCATACTCTAAACATTCAGTTAAACCTGTTACAGTGTATTAAGTTTCACTTATTTCAAGGCCAGCTTATTGATGAGTGCGTAACCCATCTTAAACTAATATTATCCATCTTTCAATTACATAATTACCCGTGGAAATGTAATGCTTTGCGCCTCATCCTCTTCTCCAGGTTCATCCCATTTGATTGTAACTACAGTTTATGCTCGCAATCGACTATCTGTCATGAATCATTGTGAAAAAACCACTTGGTTTTGACTAGATCTTTGACTTCTGTTATGCTGTTATCATCCATGGAATAACTACATTTTACTACATTTTACTACATCATCCATAACCTTATTAGTGATTGATATTCTTTTTTGATCGTCAGCAATGAGGTTGTATTTCTCTTCCTCTGGAAGCGTCTCTGTTTCTTTCTGCCATTCTACCATATCTTTTTTCACTGGAAAGTTTCACACACTAATTCAGCACTTTCCTACACTAATTCAGCACTTTGGAGTTCCCTAACTTCCTCTGGTAATACCTGAACAGATTCAACAGGTGGTTTGTTGAATTGCTACTTGGGATACTGTCTCAATATTTCCCAGTTGACCAGGTTGCCAGTTCCTTATTTCCTCCTGCTGTCCTTGTACATTCTGCACTTCCTTTTGGATGGTCTTGGAGTTCCCCTGTGGAGTATCATGCTTCTCTTTTATTTATTTTCTCAGACCCCTTTCTGCATTCCTCTTTAAACTCCTCCCTCTCTGTTCGACCTTTTCCCCACCAGTCATCCATCTTTCTCAGAGTTTCCTTTGCTTTCTTATTGCATTCGCTCATTATCTCTGTTATCTTAGAAAATTCACTCTCCATCTTTTCTGCTCTCTTGCTCTCTTCCTCTTTTCTCTGTATATTCATGGTTAACATCAGCTGGTATAGGTCTCAGGTCTCACCTCCATTTTTTTCTTGTTACTATAATAATTTATTACTTATCTACAACTATCTCTTCATCTAAACAATATTCTCTTTATGCAACTACTTTAAATTTTCATAAAAAGGTTATACCTTCCCCTCCTCAGATCTCTAGAGCATCTTCATCTCCTTTTCCCCATCATTCCCACATATTTGCATGTTCCTTTCTTATACTATTCATCCTAAGTCCATGCCTACTTCTCTACTATTCTCTGACACTCTTAATATCATATGTACAATGAGGACAAATCAAACGTACAACATATGTATGTATGTATATGCATACATATATATATATATATAAGTATATAAAAATTTCTCTTACCTCATATGGAATGAGTCACTGCACTTAGCACAGGTTGCTCTGTTCCGTACCTATAAAACTGTAAGATCTAAAAATGATAACTTTCACACAAATATGCACTATTACTCATGCCACCCCTTTTGTTTTTATATCACATCAGTCTGTGGCTCTATCATCATCAATCCACCACCAAAGTAATATCCACAATGATTATTGGAATCTACAGCTGATGACCAAATTTATTTAGAGTAATGAATAAAATCCTTTTCAAAAATTTATTATCTCTGAGTTTTCCATGTCACCAACCACAATCCAATACAACATCAAAACCCATGTAACAGACTTAAGAGAACAATCTCAGTTTGATAGGTAGGTGAATAAATCCAGTTGCCTCATAATGGCA